>JABYQO010000026.1:0-438958 GCA_022606155.1 Trametes elegans | reverse complement strand
ACCCTAACCCTAACCCTAACCCTAACCCTAACCCTAACCCTAACCCTAACCCTAACCCTAACCCTAACCCTAACCCTAACCCTAACCCTAACCCTAACCCTAACCCTAACCCTAACCCTAACCCTTCATTTATCACTGTTTTCGCCAGTCTCTATTCCGTTATATTCCCACCTTCGTTTAATCGCACCGCGATCCGCTCAATCCACTCTCTAAGACTCAGGACAAGGACGTGTATTTCTCGCCTTATGATACAAGTACAGAACATAGCCCGAGACGTGCTAATTCTTACAGACTCGCGAGGCGCGCGCGACGCGAGAGGACCAAGAAAACATGACACGCTACAAAACCGAGAAGACCGTCCGCGACTTACCGACCTGCGACTTTCACAAGCTCGCTACGAACCTCGCGACCCCTGGGCGACGTCCGCGCCCTGCCAGTCGGTTTCGAGGAGTGCCTGCATGCGCCGCGAGGTGACCTCGAAGAGCTCGCGGTACGCGAAGGCGCGGGCAGCGCACCAGTCGCGCTCGAACTTCATCGCATGGTAGGCGACGACGGCCTGGCGCGAGCTGAGAGGCTCCGCGACCTGCTCGACGGGGAGGTCGAAGCGCAGGTGCTTCTCTAGCTTCTCGCGGAAAGTCTGGACCTCCGCGTCGAGGAGGCGCTGCCGCTGCTCAACCGAGAGCGAGACGACGAGGCCAGTGTGCGCCTCGCGGAGGTTGGCGTCCAGAGCCGAGGGCGCAGCCGCGCCGAGGCGCTCCAAGTTCTCGCTGAGGTCCGCGGGGTCGATGCCGCTGAAGGAAGACGAGGACGCGGCGGGTTGGCGGAGACTCGAACGCCGTGGATCGCGCGAGGAAGTTCCAGTCGCGCTGACCGGCGAGTCGATGGGAGCGTCGCGCGAGACCGGGTGGTCGCTGGGACCCTGTGCCCGGGGGGAGCGTGATGAGGATGAGGTGGAACCGCCGAAGATATCGGGCACACTCACGGACACGTTGTCCTCTTCTCCAGTGGTAGGCGGCGCATCGTGGGGGCCTTCGTCGACCTCCATGGCGGTGGGCGAGTCGCGAGTGGAGGTCCTCGCGGAAGCCATCCGCGAGCGCGGCGGGATCTAGGGAAGCAGGCGAGGACGTCAGCGGCGATCGCGGAATAAGCGGCCCGGGCTTACCACGACACCCGCGAACCAGGAGCTGGTGGAGCGCTGGCTACGCAGCGAGCGTGGCGAGCTTGTGCCCGAGCCCGCGGCAGAGCGCGGTGGGAAGTTCGTGGCGCGGAGTATGTTCTTCGGCGGCAGCGGCGGTCGGCCCTCACCCTCGGACTCTTGCGGGGACTCTTCGGCTGGCGACGGCGACTCGGGACGCGGAATGGTCGGCGGGCGTTGGTCGGCGGTTTCACCACTGCGCGCGGTGACTCCGACGTCCGCAAGGACCTCGTTAGGGATGTCGGAGATCCGGATTCCGCGAGCCATGCACACCTCGTACATGGCCCAGCTGTCGATCCGATCGGCTGCGCAAAAAAGGCGTCAGTGGGCGGGGGCGGTCGCGAGCAAAATGGCCTACCACGCGAGAACCGGTGCTTGTCGTACCAGGACTCATAGGAACGCTTGGTGGGCGCCTCCGAGTACCAGCAACCCGCGCGAAGGAAGAAGCACGAGTCGCACTTGGCCATGCCCTCGTGCAACACGCACCCCTCCTTCCCGGTGCACTTGAGGCACTGCGGAGGATCGTCAGTACAAGTCGCGAGGGGTGAAAGGGACCAAACTCACCGTGTGGGTGGGCATCCGGGCGACCGGCGGATATGAGACCGGGAACGTCGCGGTGGACCGCGCCCTTTTCCTCACCGGCGGGACGGCAGGAGGAGAGGGCGCCCTGCTTGAGCTGGCGCCACTGGAGGCCTTGGCCTTGCCTTTCCCCTTGGCGGCGGAGCTCGCGGCGGGGGCCTTCGCGGCGGACATCTTGCCGGCGGCGCGCGAGGACGTGCGGGTCGAGGATGCGCTGGCGGTCGCGCCCGTCTGGGAACGAGTCGCGCGAGCTGGTTTGGGAGGGCTCGGCGGAACTGGAGCGGCGGCGGAGGTGGCCACGAGCTCGCGGTGGCGCTGGAAGCCCTCGCGGTACAACGGGTTGGTCCACGGGGTCCCCTCGTCGACTTCGCCATCGGCGCCATACTGCTCGCCGAGGTGCGCGGTGGCCGCGACGACCTGGTCGACGAAGGCGTCCGCGACGGCGTCGTCGCCGCCATTGTTGATGAACAAGACCTGTAGCTGGCTGTCAGCGGGCTCGCAGGTGATGGGATCGCTCGCGACTCACCACCTGCGCGAGGGCGTCTTTAGCGAACACCTCCCAGTCAGAGGGGTCCGCGAGGTGGCCGGGCTCGGTGGCCATGACGTCGAAGAACCGCTGGCGAGCGGCAGCGCGGGCTTGAGCGGTGGTGGCAGACATGTTGGCAGAGGAAAAGCGAGCGGTGAGGAGCAGCAGAGGACAGCGTTTGGGTGGCAGCGCGAGGAGGCCAAGGAGGCTCGAGAGGGGAGGCCAGGGCCTAAGAGGCAGCCTCTCCGGGTCAGCAGGACGCCACCGCGAAGTCAGGAAGCGCACTACAAGAGCGGCGATCCCGGGCCCCGCGGACCGCGGCCCCGCGGACCGACGAAAATGGCGACGGGGCGCCCGCGAAGAATGCGCAGGGCAGTGGAGCGCCCGCGAAGACCGCTCACAAGGGCACGCAGAGGTCCGCCGGCCATGCGGGGGCCGTCGCGGCGCGTCTGCGCTGGCCGACAGAGAATTCGCGACAGGGCGTAGGGCAAACCGCGGGGTCTTCGCAACCTATCGCCTTGCGAGAACGTCATCTATGTCGCCCGGCACCCCAGACGGCGCGAGAGGAAATCTACGGCCCCGCGCGCCCATTGGGGGCCCTCTCCGTGTGGCCTGGCTGCCCTGCTTCCTTGCTCCATGACGCGGTCCCGTGACGGCGCGAGGGTTCGCAGCACTCGCGTGAGGGCTCCAAGGCGCGAACAAGGGTCGCGCTTTGATGTAGCGCGTCCGCAGGGCCTTCCCCCCACCCTCGCGCTTTTGTGCCGGTTACTCGCGACCTCGCGGTCCGTTATCGCGTCGATTTCAAGACTTGTCTCGCGATTACGACTCTAGAGCGCTACGCTACCCGGCCCCCCCCCCTAGCGCCCCGCGCCCCTCCCCTAATCACCTCGCGCCCTTACAGTGCCCCCCTGACAGCCCTGCGCGCACCGCGCGCCCTCGGTAGTCACTCCGGTGGGAACATCCCGTCCTCAAAGGCGGTGAGCTCTGGCATCCCATACCAAGCGGTCCCTTCGACGGACGCGATGAGGCTCCCCTCCAACTCGGCGGTCTCAGTGGTTGGGGCAGCAGGGGCAGCCTCTAGCGCGCCCAGGTCGCGGCGAGCCTCGCGGATCAGGGCGTCGACCGCGGATGTGGCCTCGTCGGTCCTAGTGCCTTGAAGGACGTACACCGGCCCCGCGCGAGTCAGGGTGTAGCGGATGGCTTGTGCGCGAGCGCGGAGTAGTTCAAGACGCGACAGGGCAGCGCGCAGCGTGCGCAGGTCGGCTTCGCGGTGGACAGCGAAAAGGCGGCGGCGGAAGTACGGCCGCAGACCATTGTCGACGGTCTGTGCCGCGAGGACGTTCTCTATGCGGCGCACCAGGGCAGCAACACCGCGGTCGCCACGCGCGATAATGGAGCAGGCTTCCTAGGAGTGCAAGGTCAACACCATGGGCGCGCAGACGAGGACCACAGACACTCACCAGGCTGAAGATCACTTCCTTTACGGCCGGGTACCAGTCCGGACGATCATAGGTCTGCGCTTGGAGCATCTCCTCCAGGTTCGTGACGCGCTCCTCCAGTTGGTGCATCGCGAGGTGGTGCGCCCCCCGCGGAGGTCGTTGAGCTCCTCTTCAACGTCGGAGAGGTTGTGCAGGTCAATCGCAGGCATCTCGAAGTCGCGGTGCAACTCCCCCTTTTACAGAGCGGCACTTATACCCCCGCGATTATCGGCAGCATCAGTGATGCCGACTGAGGACAGTCGGGATTTCAGTGGGGGGGAGATGACGCGCCCAGGGCCTCGCTAGGCCCCGATTTGCCGCTTTAGCGGACTCGCGGTATCCTCGCGGCGGACGCTACTCGAACTTTCTCGGCCGCGCTGCTCCTTTCGCAACTCGCGCGCCGCCCGCGGATGCACATAGGCCACGGACGGACTTGGGCAGGGCGGAGGACGTGTCTCCGGCCATCGCGGGCCTGGTCCCGGGCGCTCGCGGATTCGAGGCGTGGAGGCGCGGTCCCGTGATAGTGGAACATCGCGACGCGGGCCCAGACTCTTCGCGGGCGAGACCCCGCAGCCGCGGACTTTCTGTGTTATTTATTGATGGGCTTAGTTATGGACTCGGCCTGTAAAATACACGGCGAAGGGCCGGGCAATGCAGATTCCCCCTCCCCCCCTTCTTGGGATCTCAACACTGAGCTTACACTGCGCCCGCGAACTCCCTGCGACCTTACTGCGAACTGCGACTGCGACTGCGACCTGCGACTGCGACTGCGACCTGCGACTCGCGACTCCGCGAGACTGCGAAATCCAACTCGCGAAACCCGCGACTCTTGCGTTTCCCCTCGGCCTTTGCCACGTCACCCCCACTGCGCATTGCCTCTAGCCAGGGCACCCCGACTCTAACCTCCTCCTGCTTCGCTCCTTTTGCGGTACGCCCGCGCACCCCCCCCCACAGAATCTCGCGACGGCCTCGCCCTACAAAGGCGCTCGGCCCTCTACGTCGGCAGTTGGGTGTTGTTTAGGAGCATCAGCGGCTTTGCCTTGTCAGCTTTCGGTGGCATCTTAGAAATCGAGAGTGTAGCAGACAGTGTCAAATAAGTGGAATGCACAAGACCCAAACACGGGCGCGTTCACCGTGCAGATGCCCCCGGCAGCGCGCTCGCCTGGCGCTTCTTCTCCCGTCACATTCGTCACCTGTCCCCATTGGCGCGCGTCTATGCCGCCCACACCCTGCCGCCCTCAGGCACCGCGCACCAGCGCACATGCGCTGCACTTCGTTAAACCTAACCCTCCTCAATCCCACCTCATTCGATCATGTGTGCATTTAAGTAGACCTCCCGGGCACAGATCCATTTATTGTATATAGCCGTGTAGTCTACCTCGCTCGTAATGAACAAAATAAACAGATATTCCATCTACCCCCCAATGGTCACCAGTGCCCCGGTACGCGCACCACTTAATGGAAGGAATATCATTGCGTTTTGCAATACCGCCACGATGATTCACAGAGAGCAGCATAGCAATCCACAGATTTGCGCCTTGCGCTTGCGCTCGGTCCTTTTGCAAACTTTAGGTTGTATTCCCACACCTATCGCTAAGCATACTGACCGCCCGGCTGCACGTCGACCATCGCTACATACTACCACATCCACACTCTTCACGCCACCTCTGCACTGTACATACATCATGTCGGCTCAATCTCAGGTCCCCACTCAGGTCCCCACTCAGGTCCCTGCTCAGGTCCCCGCCCAAGTCCCTGCCCAGGGCTCCACCCAGGCCTCCGCCCAGCCTCAGACCCCGCTCCTCACCCTTGCCGACTACCTTGCCCAACAAACCTGGGAGACAACACATGAACTCTATGGGACAAATGACCAACAAAAAAGGCCTTCCCAGAAGGAAGAATTCACTTATCAGTCTTTCCAGAGGGTCGAGCGCAGGGCCACCCTGCCCTTCATGACCGACCACCAGGCTTGGGTAGACCAACTCCTGGCAAGGACTGATATGGTACCCCAGGTCGCATGGCTATGGGCCAAGTTGCTCAATAGTGGACGGGGCTATAGGGCTGAGTCGCAGCTCGAGAGCTTGCTTTCCAATGTGTGGGAGGCTCTTGACACTGGCATCCCTGCAGACGCCGACAACCTGTACCCACCAGAGATCACCAACGCGCCATGCAAGTTCCGTGGTGTCTCCGGAGGGTATAGTAGCAACGTCAAGGGCATCAAATTCGACATCGCCGCATACTTCCAGACCGCGCCAGAGCCCAGACACCCTAACGCTCGCGACACCGTCTACCTCCTCATCGAGGTCAAGACCGACCGCGCCCTCCAGGCAAAGGTCGCCGACATCGAAGCCCGCTTGCAACAGGGCACTATGCCCCGCTCGCCCCTCACCAAGCTTAAACAGGCGGACCAAATGCTGGTACAGGTAAGCACCCGCCTCAGATCCCTCCTTAAAATCTCCCTCCTCAACTAATGGATTCCACCTAGTGCTTCACACAGGCACACGTCACACGCTGCCAAGTGGTCGTCCTCATGTCCCACCAAACAGTCTACCTCCTTCAGGCCTCTGGTGACACCCTCCTCATCCATGGCCCCCTGTACCGGTACCCCCAACCCGGCGAGCCCGCTTTCACCCCGCTCGACGCCATGCGCGTCTTGGCCAGCGCATTCTGTGTAAGTGCAACCCGCCAAACCCTATGCGCCAAACCTGCTAACCCCTCATTCTTGGGACCTCCCCAACAGCATCGGGCTCACGCGGTGCGTGTGGACAATCAGCATGTTCCGTTGATCCCACCCACACCCACACCCACACCCACCCACCGCCCATGGCTGTCGCTACCTGCCTTTTTGGCAAGGCTGATGCGCCCCCTCAGGCACGTCTGGGATGAAGTGCGCCTGGCCACCTGCCAGTCAGTGTGCGTTCAATGCCCCAACGGGCACGTCATCGTCTTCGACCGGATCCAGCCCCCCCTCACCGGCCCCGCAGTCTGCTCGCCCCTCTTCCCCTTTCTCCAGTGGCTCGGCCACCACATCTTTAAAGTGGTGACCCTTAACATAATCGACTGCCTCGACGGCGGCGAAATAACATTCGCAGCGCGCGGCACCATCGGCGCCACCTCGGTCGTTATCAAGACCGACATTTTGTACGACGACAACGACAACGACAACAACGACAACCCCATAGAGCGCGAGGTGACCCTCGAGTGGGACCGCCTCACTTCAGCATTACCCCACGACCCTCGAGTGGCCAGCGCCCTCCCCATCCCAGCCTACTACGGTCTCTTCTCTGGCCCACGATCCAGCATCATTCTCATGTCTGACTGTGGCAACCCCATCGACAACTTCCCACACCTGGAGGAGCGCCTGCAGTAAGTCTCATACACCCACATATATACCTGGTTGAAGCCTTGAACCTTGAACTAACTGTGACATTCAAGTGAGGCACAAACCCAGGCCATCGCCACAATGCACAATGCTGGCATTGACGTGCAGGACATCGCTGGTCGTAACACACTCTTTGATGGGTCCAGGGTGCGCATTATCGACTTTGTGTAGGGTTTCTCCATCGTCATTGTATGTACTACATGTACTGCTGTTCCCGCTGTTTTTTTGTATCTCTATATATACAGTTCCACTCTAAACTATTTGTGCCTGACACACCCACATAAAGCCTGTTGTGTATGCACGCAAGACGACCCCCAAAACCAGCGCACCAGCGCACTTGCGCTGGTGCGCTGATTTTGAGCCCTTTTTCGTGGTCGCGCAGGGGTACCCCCAAAACCAGCGCACCAGCGCACTTGCGCTGGTGCGCTGATTTTGAGCCCTTTTTTTGTGGTAGCGCAAGACTACCCCCAAAACCAGCGCACCAGCGCACTTGCGCTGGTGCGCTGATTTTGAGACCTTTTTTGTGGTCGCTCAGGGGTACCCCCAAAACCAGTGCACCAGCGCACTTGCGCTGGTGCGCTGATTTTGAGCCCTTTTTTGTGGTAGCGCAAGACTACCCCCAAAACCAGCGCACCAGCGCACTTGCACTGGTGCGCTGATCCAGAGGCCTGTTTTGTATGGGTGCACAACTGCCCCCAGAACCAGCGCACCAGCCCACTTGCGCTGGTGCGTGGATTTTGAGGCCTATTTTGTGAATGGGACTGTCCCTTGAACCTGCACACCGATTTTGAGGCCTATTTCATGTGCACCCAAGACTATTATATACGTGCAAGACTTACCCTCAAACCAGCTCACCAGCGCACTTGCGCTGGCGCGCTGATCCAGAGGCCTGTTTTGTATGGGCGCAAGACTGCCCCCAGAACCAGCGCACCAGCGCATGTGCGCTGGTGCGCTCGTTCACGGGCGTCTCTGTCCCTACCCCTTACCTCAGGGCGCTAGCGCTAACCCTGACCCCCCCCACTTTTTCCCTATAAATGTGCACTCTGATTTAATTATCTTGCCAGCAACCCCTGGTGACAAGCCTCGACTGCATGCACATCACATAGCTCACATCTGTAGCTGCTGAACGCATTTTACGTGACCGCCATAGCTGTCCTTGATGGCCGGCAATGACCCTGTCAACCTGCCAAAGTGCGCATTTCCCCCCGTACTCTGCACTCTGATTTAAATATCTTGCCAGCAACCCTATCTATATAATATCGGCACTGAACGTTCAGTGCCGGTGACAAGGCTGGTGACAAGGGCATATCTTGCTTGTTTATGCTCTTAAGGCCTTGTCACCGGCACTGAACGTTCAGTGCCGATATTATATAGATAGGGTTGCTGGCAAGATATTTAAATCAGAGTGCAGAGTACGGGGGGAAATGCGCACTTTGGCAGGTTGACAGGGTCATTGCCGGCCATCAAGGACAGCTATGGCGGTCACGTAAAATGCGTTCAGCAGCTACAGATGTGAGCTATGTGATGTGCATGCAGTCGAGGCTTGTCACCAGGGGTTGCTGGCGAGATAATTAAATCAGAGTGCACATAATCTAGACACGAGCTTATCCTTGAAAACATTTTCTCTTCTACTGCTAGGCAACATGTAACACAGCTACTGGCGCTGCATTCCACAAGTGCTTCTTATCAATATCCAAGAAAACAGACTTGGCACCATGCCCTACACATGCTACACAGCAATTTTTTACCTTGTCACCAAGGGTGAAGGCTTGTCACCTGGACAAAAATGCTTACTTTGACCATATCTCTTGAACGACAGCACGCACAGCTTTCTAAGTGGCATATTTGGAACGCCCTGGCTTTCTAGTTTCTAAAACACCCTGGTGACAAGGCCTTAAGAGCATAAACAAGCAAGATATGCCCTTGTCACCAGCCTTGTCAACGGCACTGAACGTTCAGTGCCGATATTATATAGATAGGCAGCGGTGATCACTACCATGTCCAAAGCCAGTGTTGCACTGCACGACCAGGTCCTCGATGGAGCCCGACACAAATGCCAGGTCCAAGGTTGACCAAGTGCAATGTGCATCTGACCGGAATGTCGGGGTGCCAGCCGGGAGGACAGAGACAAGATGGAAATCAGTGAGAAGTCGAATGAGAGGTTCCGCATCTGAGCAGCACGTCCGAGCGGACACATCCAGCCCCGACCACAGAGGGTGATGGGTGTTAAAGTCCCCAACCAGAAGACATGGGGACGAGGCCACCTGCGGGTCGCGCAGGGCACCCAGGAGAAGGGAGACAGAGCTCGAGGAGCCTGGGGGATTATATACAGAGAAGAGGGAAAGAGAAGAAGAAGGAAAGGTGAAAGATACAGCACACACATCATGACTCTTGAGAGGAATTTGGATGTACGAGTCAGACTGAAGTCGGTTGCTTATGAAGATGGCACTGCGTAGAGCCGCTGGCTCCTCCCCGGCTGCCTGCACCCCAGGGTGGGGCAACAGGAGATTCCAGTGAGGAGAGCGGAAGGATGCACGGTCATGAAAGTGAGGTGGAAGCTCCTGTAAGCACAGGACATCATGGTGCATAGGGTTTGTGGTGTTCAGTAGTGATAACACCACATCTGGGGACCGACGACAGTTAAGGGAGATGACTCGCAACCCCCCAGTCAGTGGCCCACTCATTGAGCAGCCACCGCGCTGTAGGCGCGGGGCGCAGGGGGCCGGAATGCTGGGTCATAGTAGCACGAGCCGTTGTCATAACGGGACGCCAGAAGCGCCTATGCAAAAGCCTTCGACGGGCACTTATTGTCGAAGGACTTGTGTGGACCCCCACAATTGGCGCACTGCACCTTAATGTGCGTGCAGCGGCGGGGGTCGGCGCACTTCGTCTGGGATGGGCATGTGCAGTCACACAGTGCATGAGCACCCGCACAGCAGGCGCATTTTACGAAGGTGGGAGAAGAGGAGTGGGGCCACGCCTTGGCCTGATGGCCAAAGTCTTGGCAGCGGTAACACTGCATGGGAGATGGGACATATTTGCTTACAGAGCACAGGGCTCCGCGCACCGACAGGGAACTGTAAATCAGCTGGTCCGCAACAGATGCATCATTCACTGTGAAGACCAAAGAGGCTGCGCGCTTGGACGGGGAACCGCGTCCGGCATGCAGCCACCTCAGCCCTCGAATGGTGTCCTTTGCAGCGATCGTGCCAGAATTCTCAGTGTGCAGGGATTCGGCTGCGTTAGGAGCCGAGGGGTCGAAGTCCATAGGGACAGATGAGACAATGAGCACAAAAGATCTGCGCTCAACGCGGGCCCCTTTGAGGCTCTTAAGGTGCGGGAGCCAAACGCCGTCATGGCGGAAAAGGAGGTCGGCTTGTTCTTGGGATGTGGCACACACCGTGATACTACCGTTCGCCATACGGCGAACCCCATGGACTCGCGTGCCTACTAGACCGAGGACCCCGGACAAGTCCAGGGCCGCGTCAACCTCGTTTTTGAGCTGGGCCGCAGTGAGTTTCACGAAAGCCTCAACACGGTTGGCCTGTGGAATGCCAATGGTGACTTCGAGGTGCCGTGGGCTCTCGCGTGGGGGGCGCTGGGGTGCAGGTGGCACATTGCACCCGCGGACAGCCGGGGCCGTGGCAAGCACGCTGCGCACCAACGACTTGACCATCTCGGGGAGCTCCCCGCGGAGGGATTCGATTGCCTGCTGGGTAGAAAGCAGCGACGCATGCAGCGTCATGAGGTCAGAGGGCAGAGGCGGCGGTGCGACCGCGCAGGATGGAGCAGACGCCTGGGCCGACCCGCGCATGGCCGCCGTTTCGGCCCGATACATGTCACATGCGGACGCAATCAAAGGGAGAATCACGTCCTTGCGCTTTTGTGCGAAGTGCTTTGTGTCGTAGCGCTCAAAGATCCGGAAGAGCTGGTCGAGGGCATCCATCGTTGAAGTGGCGCAGGGGACCTCTGTTGGGTCGTTCGACGTGCCGACAGAGCCAGGAGGCTGCGACGAGGGAGGGAGAGGAGTAGGAGTAGTGTGGGGAGTGCCTTTCGGCTTGGGGAGTGATTTCGGTGCCATCAGAGGGGGCCGAGTTTGCCGTAGTGAGCCACTGAGCGTCTATGGTGGTGGTTCAGAGACAAGAAGGTGCACACGCAGCGAGAGGCTGTACCGCGCGGGCTCGGGCTCGCGTCCGTGCAGCAGCGCTCCGCGCCGGGTGTTGCGCGTCTGGGCCGACGGCCGTGCACAGTGACGCGCGGAACTGTGTATTGTCGGCGAGGGGGACGGAGGGACGATGCAAGGACGGTTCGGACGGCGATGCTGTGGCGGGTATGTATGCGAGCAGATGGACGGCGCGTTGCTGCGCGAGCGTCGCTGTCAGCGTGGGGAGGTGGCGCGTACGAGTGGTGACGAGTCGGCGTTGATGTCGACTGGCAAGGGTTGGACGGAGGCGCCGTGAGTGCTCGGCGGGCAGTGAGCACGTCGGCCGTCCGCTCATGCTTAGAGCGTATTCTCGAGGAGCGCTGGCGCGGAAAGATTGAGCAGCCGTTGCAGAAGTTGCACGTACGCGCAGGAAATGTCGATGGGAGCTGGCGATGCGGACACGGCGCGCACCTGTTGTACAAGCTCGTGATGTGTCCGGGACGCAGTCTGCTCATGACAAACACAGTGTGAACACGGGCGTTGTTGGCTGCAAGCGGTGGCCATCGTGCTCAACGATGAAACTGCAGCGCTACGATTGGTCAGCATATAAGCTATAGTGTGCGCGCGCACCGCTCGAGCGAGAGTCGCAGACAAGGACTGGGCTCGCATCGCCGTGGACGAGTTCCTGGTCGGGCTCCCGTTGGGCAAGCGCAGGATGGGATGAAAGCACGTCTGGTGCACTCGGGCCCGAGAGGGGGTGCTAATGGGCCCCAAGAGAGGGCCAGGCTGATTGCTGAACGGTGCATGGCGGATAACCTTTCAGGCTAGGGCATGAGTCGCCGGCGAAGACTCTGGAGTCGTTCCGCAGAGTCGGTGTACGGTACCTGGATCGGGCGGCGAGGGGTGGCAACATTCAACCGTGTTCTGGCACAGCGCGCAACACTCGAACGAGAGCACAGACACGGGCAAGTGTGGCACGGCGGCCCACGTGCGGGGGGACGCAGCGTCGGGCGTGGTCGTGGAACGGCGTCTGTCCTTGTCTCTCTCCCACCACCGGCACCCAGGCCTCCGTTGCCACGAATAGCCTCCAAGGTGCTCATCCCGCCGTCGTCCGCGTGCGAACCCGCACGGGCCCGGCGAGAGCGTGTCGGGTATGGGAACGAAGAGGTGTGTGTCGAGTGCGGGGCGCGGATCAAGCGAAACTCATATTCGGCGGAGGCCCAGGTGTGGCTGGGACGGTGATGGTTGCCAGCGTGGGCGAGGAATAGGGGGCGCTCCTGAGGCGACGGACGCCGAGCGGAAAGTCAAACAAGGCGGATGGGCAGAGGCGCGGATGATGGACGGCGTGCGCGTGTCGGAGCGCGAGGTGGGTGGGCCGCGATGACTGCGCTCCGAGCCCAATGTGGCGCGCTGCCGGTGCGTTATGCAGCGCGATCGACCCGCGCGCGCGCGTGCTCTGCGCGGACGCGGGGGCGAAGCGAGCGGGTATCGATGTCTAGAGAGCTCGAGGCTGGAGGGCGGTACGGGCTGTGAGCTGGGAGGAGTGTGACCGAGGGCGACGTGCCTGGGTTCGTCTGGGGACGGACGGGGCGGTTCTCGTCCGGCCAAGCGGTGCATTCCAAACAAATCATCCGGCCCCGCCTGCGGCACTCCAAGCCCGGTCCGTCATATATCGCCTCCGCCCACAGTCGGCTTCCGCTCGCAGTTCCTCATTTTTCCACCAACGACCCACACTCGTCAGTCTTTACCTCCCCCCGCTTCCTTCTCTCCGCCACTTCCTCCCCCTCCTCGTCTTCTCCCCCTCTCTCGCGATGCGGTCCCTCGGCCTCTGCCTTGTCGCCGCCTCGCTCTCCCACATCGCCGTCGCTTTCGAAGGTGGCCACCTTGACCTCCGCGGCATCCACAAGCGCGAAGTCCAGAAGCGCAACATCGTCTACGACGGCCAGATCAGCGACTCGTACGACTTTATCATCATCGGCGGCGGCACTGCCGGCCTCGCCCTTGCCTCACGCCTTTCCGACGACTCCAACACGACCGTGCTCGTGCTCGAGGCTGGCGACACCGGAGATGCGATTGCGGACCGTATCAGTGAGTGTCGTCTCCGTTCTCTCCTCCCGTCCGTTGCGTTACCCGCCCTCCGACCCGCCCCGCGCGAGCCCGCCGCGCCCGGACACGCCCAACACGGGCAGTTCAGCCCGGACCGCGCCCCCTGCGATCAATTTCTGTCAACGCCGACAGGTGTTTGATGAATCTACCCCCCAAGCGCCCATAACACCACCGCCCGATCGCCTCGGCTGCTCTCCCTGCCCCACACGCGCTCTGCCCGACTTGATCTGTGCCGTTTCCGCTCGCCCTCCCGGTTTCGCTTAGCGCTCTCGCCTGCACAGCTTGCTCACTTTTCTCCCCCCAGACATCCCCATCCAGGCTTACCTCAACGGCCTTCCCGGCTCTTCCTACGACTGGCAGTACACCACCGTCAAGCAGCCCAATGCCGGCGACCGTGTCATGAGCTGGCCCCGCGGAAAGGTCCTCGGCGGCTCCTCCGCCATGAACGGCATGTACCAGGTCCGGCCCTCCAAGCTCGAGGTCGACACCTGGGCAAGCCTCGTCGACGGCGGCGACAAGTGGGACTGGGAAGCCCTCTTCGAGGAGATGAACGCCAGTGAGACCTTCACTCCCCCCTCGGACGAGATCCAGGCCATCGGCAACATCCAGTACAAGAAGGAGAACCACGGCACCAACGGCCCCATCCACGCCACCTACCCCGGCTTGTAAGTAGTACTCGCCCTTCCACACGTCCACCTTTTCGCTCACAGCCCCTATCCAGCCTTCCCCCCGTGGTCGGCAACTGGACCACTACGCTTGGCAACATCGGCGTCGCCGTCGCCGAGGATGCCTACGGCGGTGACGCCTGGGGTGCTTACATCGCCACCTCTTCCATCAACCCCACCAACTGGACCCGGTCGTACTCCCGCTCTGGCTACATCGACCCCCTCCCCCCACGCCCGAACCTCTCCGTCCTCCCGAACGCGACCGTCACCCGCATCATCTTCGACACCTCAAACAAGAACAACCTGACCGCGACCGGTGTCGAGTGGGCTTCCGGTGCCGGTGCCCCTCGCTCAACCGTCAACGCCAAGAAGGAGGTCATCCTCGCCGGCGGTGCCATCGGCAGCCCCCACGTCCTCCTCCACAGTGGTGTCGGCCCCTCTGACGTCCTCTCCGCCGCTGGCGTCGACGTCGTTCTCGACCTCCCCGGTGTCGGCCAGCACGTCCAGGACCACATCAGCACCCAGGTGTCGTGGAAGACGACCGCCGCGACCGAGCAGTCCATCAGCGCGGAGAACACGGCCAACGGCGGCACGAACTCGCCCGAGTTCCTCTCCTTCATTAACTCCGCGACCGCCTACGTGAACATCACCGACCTCCTCGGCGACTCTGCCGCCCAGTTCAAGCAGCAGGTGCTCGACGCCCTCGACTCATCCACGAACAGCCTCGTGCCGAGCTCCTCGGCCGAGGTCAAGAAGGGCTACCAGACGATCTACAAGGCGACCGCCGACTTCCTCTCCTCCCCCGTCGGTCAGGTCGAGATCCTGCTCTCGCTCTCCAACGGCCCCGTCGACGGCTCGAACACGCTCGGCATCCAGGCCGCCCTCCAGCACCCCTTCTCGCACGGCCGCATCTACATCAGCAACAACGACCCCTTCACGCCGCCGGTCATTGACCCCCAGTACCTGTCCCACTCCGCCGACCTGACCATCATCCGCGAGGGCCTCAAGCTCGCGCGCAAGATCGGCAACACCGAACCGCTCAAGGCCGTGATCGGGGACGAGATCACGCCCGGCTCCGCCGTCCAGTCGGACGAGGATTGGGAGAAGTGGCTCATCAACCAGGTCGGGACCGAGTACCACCCCTCGTGCTCACTTGCCATGCTCCCGCGCGAGCAGGGCGGCGTCGTCGACGGCGACCTGAAGGTGTACGGCACCGCGAACGTCCGCGTCGTCGACGCCTCTGTCTGGGCCGGCCAGTTCTCCGCGCATCTCCAGGCGCCGGTGTATGGCCTTGCCGAGCAGGCGGCCAAGTTCATCCGAGCGACGTACAACGGCGTCGGCTGGCCGTCCAAAAACAGCTCGTCCAGCTCCAACTCGTCCTCAAGCACGACCAGCACCGGGTCCAGGTCCACGACGTCGGCGCAGCCGGACAAGAACGCCGCGCTCGCGCTCTCGCCACACGTGTTCGGCGGCTCGGCCGCGCTCGCGCTCGTCGGCGTGCTCGCGACGCTCGTGCTCTGAGTAGGCGTCTGCTGATATGGTCGTGTTCGTGCGTGATATGGTTCGGTCTCGAACTCTCGATTGTTGGTCTGCTCGCTTTCTTGGTTACTGTATTGCAGTTTTCTTCCCGTCTTGCGCATCTGACTCTGACTGTCTTCCTTCTTCTCTCCCATTCCGGGCGGGACAACGGACCCGCTGACTGTGCCGTGGTTCCCCCCTCCCTACCGACTCTGCGTAGTGACGCACTCCCGCTCCTTACTCCCCATGGACAATCCCCGTCCCCCCATCTCATCCGCCTGTACAGACACTGCATTCCTCCCCATCGCCCCTCGCCCCTCTACCCTAATCGGTACGTTCTCACGGACTATTTACGACCTGTAGTATACCCTTGCATAGTCAGCCCGAGTCTCGCTCCTCTCCGCCCTCTCTCTCTCTCTCTCTCTCTCCATCACTCCCACTCTCCGCGGCCCTCCCTCCCTCGCGCGCACGCGCTCGCAGCGCACGCCTCGGAGCCTGGGGCTCTGTAGCCTCCCCTGGACGAGCCGGGGCAGGGACCGCAGGGGCTCGCCGGCGGGCGGGCGTGCACCTCGCCGCGCCGCGCGGCATCGCACAGCGGTGACGCGCTGCATCGTTCACGCACCACGTACGATACCGATGTCGTCGATGTTGTACGGTATCCGTCGGTATTCATGAGCACCCCCGTCCGTCCCGACTCCCGAAACGGGTCGGGATCGAAATCATAGGCGATGAGCACCCAGCTGGAAGCGTGTGTGTGTGTTTGCGTGTGCGTGTGCGTTTGGGACGTGGTTGGTATTCGAATTGGACGGCTGTCGCTGCGAGTTGTGGCGCGCGTTCGGGTGCGTGGCGGCGCACCTGTGTATTTCATACGTTCCTTGTTCACTGCCACCGCCTCCGGGTTCTGGCGTGCCCACCTTGGGTACTGCCGCTTCGCGACGCTCGTAGGCTCGGCAACGCCCAGCAACGTGGTCTTGAGTGTGACGTCGTATTGCAAGCGAGTGCGGGCTGTTCATGTTGCCCTCGCGGCTCTTTCCACCTAGCTCGGGCGGCATCGCTTGGCGGTCTTGTGGTACGGCCCATCCGCTCATGTGCTCCCCTGCCGTGCACAATCCGAAGGCGCACTTCCGCACGGATCGGTGCGTCCGCGCACGGCGGGACAGTTCGGCGCCTGCACCGACGTTAGGTTCTCCACTGCGGACGTCTTTGCGGCCGCTGGCACATTCGGGGGGACATATCAGCGCTCGCATCGACACCTATGTAGGTGCCTCCACGCTTCCAGCGACTGTAGTGCCCCTCATTCGCCCTGCTTCCCACGGCGCGACGACGGACTCTTGGAATGACAGTGGAGCGAACATCCGCAACTTCACTTCGGGCTTGCGACATGTGGATGCGCGCACATGTCTATCCAACGCCCACACATCCCCACGGTGAACACTCATGCGCAAAAAGCTCGTACATGAGATAGTGCATCTCTTCTATCTGCTAAGGGCTAGGTGCCGCTTCTCACAAAGCCTTCTGCCAGGTTCGCGAAGAGCGTGCGGAATTAACTACGTTTGACAACGTTGAGCTTGCGCCCTGGCCAATGCGCTACCCATGGGGTGGTACCGGTATATCACAAAACGTCCGGCCTTCCCAGTCAGTACATCCCTGTACTATTCTCGTGAGTGCAAAAATACCACCCTCTTCTGTCCTCACGTTATCCGCTCACCAGTGCGACTTCAGGAAGCACACTCCAACTGGGGGTATAAAACTACCACCGCCCGCCCTCCGGCGGGGCCTTCCCCAAGAGCGATCCTGCCTCCAAGTGACTCTTGTGCAACAGAATGAAGGACACAGGCCCTCCACCCGCCAACCCACGCTTCCGTCTCGCGATCATGTAAGCACCACTCCATCTCCCGCCCACGCCCACGCCCACACCCAACGCCGACCGCCCCTTCCTTCCCTCATTCGCAGCGGCGGCGGGATCGCAGGCCTCACGCTCGCCGCGGCGCTTGGCCGCTACGAGGACCGCACCGCGGCGCCCCTCGACGTCCACATCTACGAGTCCGGGCCCGAGATCACGACCGTCGGCGCCGGCATCTCCGTCTGGCCGCGGACGTGGGCGGTCATGCGCGAGCTCGGCCTGCACGACGCGCTCGCGCGCCAGGCGGTGCAAGCCATCGGCGGCGGCGGCGGCGACGCGGCCGCCGGTGGCGACGAGCTGAGTGAGCGTCGATCGGCTCTGCGCCGCGGCGGGTTCTCGCGCATCCCGCCGCGGAGCGCGTACGGGAACTGACACCGCGCCTTTTCTTTCTCACACTATCGCTGTGCAGGGCCGGCGTTTGTGTTCCGCAAGTCGGATCGGCCGCGGGAGGGGTATGTGTACGGGAAGGTGATGGTGCCTAGTACGTCTTCGTTGACCTCTCCCGTGCGTCGCACGATGGCCGACCGCAGGACGGCATGACGCAGGCGGGTCGACGACGATGCACAGGGCGGACATGGTCGACGTCCTGGTGCGCGGCATCCCGCCCGGCTGCACCATCCACACCTCGAAGCGGCTCGTGCGCTACGTGGAGACCACCAAAGACGATGGCCCGACGGCATACGCTCTGTTCTTCGCGGACGGTACGAGCGCGGAGGCGGACGTGGTCATCGGCGCGGACGGCGTAAAGTCCAAGGTGCGCGCGGCCATGTACGATGGTGCACATAAGCGGGAGTGCGCCCGAGAGGTGACGCGCGAGGAATGCGCGCGGTGCTCGAAGGCAACGCCGAAGTGGACGGGGACCGTGGCTTACCGGTACCTGATCCCCACCGCGCGGATGCGGGAGGTGAACCCCGAGCATAACGCGCTCAAGGTGGCGTGCCCGATGAGTGTAAGCATTAGTAGCATGCACCCTTGGATTACAGAGCTCACCGCTGTCTACGCGTCATGTCACCTACCTCAGTACTCAGGAAAGGGGAAGGTACGTCGCGACAGTGCAGCGCGCGCGATGGGATGTTGAAGCTGTTCTGCACGCAGCATGTGATCACGTACCCCATCTCGCATGGCAAGTACCTCAACTGGATCGGATTCGTCACCATCCCCGGGGGCGAAGGCACGACATACCCCCGCAAGTGGGTCATCGATGCCAAGAAGGAGGAGCTCATCGAGCACTACGCCGGGTGGGAGCCCGAGGTCGACCAGATGATCCAGGTATGCAGAATCCCAAACAGTCTGACACGCTGAACCCACTCCGTCCAGCTCGTGGATAGTCCTTCCCTCTGGGCGGTCCACATCGTCGAGAACCTGCCCTTCTCCGTCTCGGGTGGCGTGGCGCTGATGGGCGACGCCATACACGCCATGGCGACCCACTTCGGCGCAGGCGGCGGGCAAGCGATCGAAGTGCGCCCGCACCCCACCCTCGCTCATGGCTGTTCTCCGCGACGTGACTGATGCTCCCTCGCAGGACGCGTACGTCCTCGGCCGCCTGCTCGCGGACCCGCGTACGACGCTGGCGCGCGTGCCGGACGTCCTCCGCATTTACCAGGAGGTCCGGCTGCCGTTCGCGCGCGAGGTCGTGAACAACGCGCGCAAGGCGGGGCTCATGTACGAGTTCAACTGGCCCAGGCTGTACGACGGCTCGCGCGTCGCGGTGGGGTCCGAGGCCGAGGCGGACGAGGCCGAGAGGCGGCAGCTTAGCGAGCTCGAGCGCGCGATACAGGAGATATGGCAGTGGCAGTGGACGGAGCGCGTCGAGGACCAGTGGGATGAGGCGGCGAGGCTGTACGAGAAGTTGACCGTGCAGCCAGAGGGGACGAAGTGGAGCTCGAGGTTCTGTGCAGTCATGTAGAATGTACGTACCCAGGCCGAAGTCACACCACGGCCGGATGCAATAGTTCGGGACAACTGACATTCGAGCAGATCTGCAGAGTATTCCGGGTGTACATCACTGTGTAGCCCCGTACGCTCATGGCACTTTGGAGAATTTGTACGTCGTGTCCCAATGGAAGTCCTTTCCCGGATAATCTGTTTGTCACGTGAGCTCGCGATACAAAGACATGGCGCTGTCTGTGCGTACAAATCTGGTCGACATGCCATTCGGGCGTGTTGATCGCGTCGATGTACCCTTCATGTTCAATAGCGACGGCGCTCCACTTCGTGTAGTTGAGCGACGGGCCGCCGTGCACCTTCTTCCGGGGCGTGTCGAGCCAGTATGCGGTGTAGACTTGCACCGCGGGGTTGTTCGTCGTCACATCCAACCTGTGTCGGCATCCTCAGCGCGTGCGAGAGGGCAAGGAAAGATGGGATGCTGACCGGATTCCCGACAAGTCGCTCCAGAGCGACAGGCCGGGCTTCTCCTCTTCCGACTTGTCGTATATCCAGCAGTTGTCGTATCCCTGACAGCCTATGTGCCAGTTCTGAGCACCAGGTTCGTCGGTGGTCAGGTATCCGAACACGTACCTGGTCCGCACAGGCCAACCGTATCGTCCCAGCGCGCCCCAATCTCTTGCTCAGAGCGGAAGTCGTAAGCCGTCCCTTCGACGTCGATGAACGGGCCCGTGGGGATTGCGTCTCCGTCGACAGCGACTACACGCGAACCATCGACACGGAGGTGGTGCTCTAGAATGTTTTCGCTCCCTTGGAAGGCATCCAGGTTCCTGCACGGCGAGTTCAGTCAGCCGCCGAGACTTCTTTGCACAGTGAGGCCCACCAATAGACGTGTTGTGTCAACATGATCGGGGTCTTCTCGGTGGCGGACGCATGGATCGTTGTCCGCAAAATGCCGCCGTTCTTCACTGAATGGGTGGCCTGGGGAGAGAATCAGGATACAATACTAAGGTGGTGATCCCGCCGCGAGCGTACATATGCGGTGACATTTCCGGGGAAGCCCTCGTCGGCTGGGTCAAAGTGGTGGTACGTCACGCTCGTCTTGGACTTGTCAACGATCGTCCAGTTGCGGCGGTCCCAGCCATATATGCCACCGTGCAAAGTGTCCTGACCTGTCCCCAATTGAGTTGCTGATTCTCACTGCGGTTCACATGCATACCGTCATGATCATTCGTTGGAATGTGGAACACGTTAGGGCCGTCTCCCACAGGATCCTTGGTGATGGGGATGGAGAACGTTCCTGGACGTCGTGTGCACTCAGATAGCGTTCCCGGGCTTCACTCTGCCATGCAAGGTGACGTACCGTTCCGAATCCTATTTGCGTAGCTACACGGTAATGGAGGTCAAACACACAGTGGGGCCTCACATCACCGGGGGTACGTACCGACCCACGATGGGATTGAACACGGGATGCGCCGGGTCGGTTAACAGCTCTGTCTGCGCGGTGATACGAGTCTCATTACTGGGTTCGACGGAAGTAGACTACAGCACTCACGTTGTCGTCGTATCCCAGGATGATATCTCGGGCCTTCCCATCCCGGCCCTCCACCCACAGCTCCGTCATCGTCGCCCCGAACGACACAAACTTCGCCGTGATCGACCCGTCCGGGGCCGTCAGCGTCGTGACGTCGAATGGCTACAACCCGGGACCGTGAGCACACTCTGCCTCCTCTCTATCCTCGGCCACACCGTGCGCTCCATCGATGGAGGAGACTCACCCAATCCGGAGCCCGAGGGATCGCCGCGGGATTCGGTGTGTACTTGGCTTGGACCATGGTGCCGAGGACGAGGACGAGGGAGGCAAGCCCGAGGAGCGTCTTCACGGCCATCCTCCACAGCCTGCAGCGCTACTTATCCCGACGCAAACGACAACGTCCGCGTCCGAGGAGAGACAGCGTCCAAGCGTCAGTCCCGTCGTGCTTATAATGCCGCTCAGAAACGCCTCGCAGCGCGTCGAACCGCGCTATGGCTTCCTGCGCCCGGTGGGGGTGGGTAAACGTCGCGGAAACGTAGGAGGTTTGCCGTCACGCGAGCCGTCCCACGGCTCACAGAGTTTGCGCGCGATCGCGCCTAGAGGGTTGTGCTTCAGCCCATGCCCGTGAGTATCCCGAGCAAGAATAGAGGCGCGTGCCTCCGCGAAGGCCACCCCGAAACTGTCAGAGCCCTCGCCGGACTGGCGTCGGGGCTCGGTTATCCTTGGGGGTCTGTCGTTACATTCATTTTCCAGGGGCGCGGGGCCTGGAGCGCGTCAATAGTCGGGACTTCCGCGGAGCAACGGAGGGAAGTACCATGTGGGAAAGACGTTCTACAGACTAACTGCAGTAAGGTCAAAATTACCGGGAGCGATAGCAAGCTGCTTACCTTCCGAAGGGTCACGGTGCTTCTCAGGCATGTAGCCGCACTTGGGGCCTCGAGGACTGAAGTACTCACCGCTCCTCATGGACACTCTGGCAGCTTGTTGACGCCGGGCAGCAGCGCCTAGGTATGACCATGTTACATTCAACTACTACTTCCAGCTAATACTTCCTCCGGCTGACAAATGCTTCTTCCGGCTCCTACTACTACTATTGCTAACTACAACTGCTGTCAAAAACCTACTACCCCGACCTTGATTACTGTACAACCTACATATGAAACACCGTCCCAGCAGAATGCGTGCAACGCATGCGAGAACAAACGAGCGGCGCCACCTATTGTCCACGAAGCACGCGGAAGCAGATATGACGGCGACTCATGCACGCGCGCACACGCGAGTACGCACAACGCCTAGTGCCGCCGCCCAGCGCGGCGCAGCTTGCGCGCCCTCGCCTTGCGCGCCTCCGTCTCCGCTCGCATCGTCTCCTGCTCCTCGTCGAGGAAGCCGACGGTGATGTCGTCGAACCGCTCCGCGTCCTCGACCGCCGCCTGGTCCTCGGGGCCCCAGCCCTGCCACGCCTGCCCGCTGTCGCCGTCGTGCTCGAGCGGGAGCGGCTCGATGTTCGTCGACGGCGTCGACACCGAACCCGAGCCCGAGCCCGAGCCGGATCCGCCAGACTCGCCCACGGTACCCGCGCTGACACTGATGCCCACGTCACCGCCCATCATCAACGTCGAGCGAGAGATGACGTCCAGGTCGGAACCGGCGCCGTCCGCGGCGGCGTGCCCGACAAAGTCGTCCATCTCGTCCTCCTCGTCAAACTCGAGCGGCACCGTCGGCCCCGACCCGCCACCTTCGCCTACGCCCCCGCGAGCGACCCCGCCGCCACTGACGGGGTCCGAGTTCGGGCGCGGGGAGCGAGCCTTGCCGAGCTCGCGGCGGATGCGGCCGAGCCCGCCGGACATGCCGTCCTGGATGCCCGCGGCGACGTGGCGGATGGGGATCGCGTTGATGAACGACTTGGATGCCGAGCCGGGCGTGCCGTTCGGGAGCATCGGCAGCACCGGCGGCGACGGGTGCAGCGGGTGCAGCGGCGCGGCGAGCGCGGACGCGAGCGGCTCGTCGAACGAGCTCGGCACACCTCCGCCGATGCCGCCGCCGCCGAGGTCGTGCGGGGACGAGAGGCTGCTGTGCACGAACGCGTCGCTGTCCCCCGTTGCGAACGCGCTCACCTCGACTGGCCGGCGGACCTCGATCTTCGTCGAGGGCACGTCGAGGTGTGAGCTTCGGATGAGGGCGTGGTAGTCCTCGCCAAGGAGGTGGAACGAAAATTGGTGAGAGAGGTATATGAGCCGCGGGAGGATGCGCGGCGAGGACGAAAAGGTGGAGAGTTCAGCGCGCGACAGCCAGCTGCAATCGTGGGTCATCAGCATCACTGCGCCTGCATTCCAAAGTTCAAATGGACACTCACTCTGACCTGGCCACCCGGCCTGCCCGCGCACTGCCCATCCTAGCAGGCTTCACGCCTTGCTTCACCTCCGGCCAGTCCCTGCCCCTCGCCAGCGGCCACGTCCCAACGACAGCCTCCCGCCCAACAATCTCTGCCGAGCGCTCCATCATCGCCGTCAGGCCCGACACCGCCCGCGGGGTCGTGACTGTCCCCGCTGCCGTTGGCGGGGACGCAGACGTCCCACCGCCGCCCATGCTGCGGCTGAGGGTGCTCATTCCGGGCAGGGAAATGTTCATCCCGCCCGCGATGGGGATCGATCCGGGCACGACCGCCTGGTCCGCGGACGCGCGCTCGACGAAAACGCGGCGGAGCGTGAGCGCGCCGTCCGCGGGGTCGAACACGAGCATGTCTCTGTAGTTGGTTGGGCGTGTCGGGCGCTGAGCGGGCGAGACCGGCTTCGAGAGGCCGCTCGCAGACTGCACCGACGACGGGGACGAGGACGCGGAGAAGTGGACCGAGGCGGGGGGCAGGAGCGACGCGGGGAGGATCGTGTCGTCCGCGCGGACGAACGTGAACGCGCACGGGGCGGGCGCGGCCTCCCCCGCGATCGGCCGGAGGCGCACGCGCACGAGAGGAGACAGTTCTGTGCTCGTGGAAACCTTTGAATGTCAACGTCAGTACTCGATAAAGCCCAAGAACAGCACAACGCGCACCAGCTCCGGATTGTTCAGGACCCTCCCCGCCATATGGCTGCTCCCGTCTGGCTTCCCGCCGACGGGGTTCACAGCAAAGACATGTATGGTCCGCTTCCGCGTGCTCATCCCGAACCAGAGCTTGTCCTGCGCCCATGCCATGCCCTCCACGACCGCAGACGTCCGCCCGCGGCGGAGCGTATACACATGCTGCGTCGAGTCTGCGAGATGCGCGTCCGGCTCGGCCGTCGTCGCCGTGGACGACGTGGACGCGCGGCGGACGTCCCGCGCGTCGTCCTTGTGTGAGATATCAGCGGGGTGGGAGAGTGATTGAGAGAGACGGCGGAGGGCGCGGGGTGCGGGGCGCAGCTGCAGGACGCGCACGGCGTGCCCGTCCTTGGCGCACACTGCGAGCGTCGTCCCATCCGCTGAGAAGCGCAGCGCACTGAGCGCCTGCGGGCGTGCGAACGCGAACTGGGCGACGGGCTCCGGGTCCGCAGGCGAGGCGCTGAGGAGGGTATGCAAGTCGACGATCACAACGTTGCACCCGGTGGTGGGGAGCACGGGCGACGTCGGCGGGGGAGGGAGTGCGTTGGTCGAAGCGTCTTCGGCGGGGTTCGCCACGCGCAGGCTCCGTCGCCGCCTGTTCTGCACCGTCTGGTACGTGTGCTGGGACGCCGTCGTGGCAGGCGCGCTCTTCGAGAAGAACCGCGCGCCGAACCCGCCCGCGCCTCCGCCCGCCACGGGCCCGGTCCCGGGCTCGGTCGCGGCGTTGACACCGGCGCGCGCGGCGGAAATCGCAAGCCCGCCGAGCGTGCGCATCCCGCTCAGAACGCTCCCACCCAGCTTGGCCGCGGCGTTGCTCAGTTCCGCCTGGGACATCCCGAGCCCGAGCTTGAGCGCGTTTGTGTTGTCGGGCGCGGGGACGGGCACCGTCGTGTGCCCCGTGGCGGACGTGGGCGGTGCGGTGCTCGGCCGCCTGAGCGGGGCCACGTATGCGAGGAGACGATTAGAGAGTGCGTATATGGGTCGTGCCGGCGCCTGCTGCTGCTGGCGAGAGTCTATGTCTAGGGAAGATACTACATCGTCGTTGTTGTTTGGCTTTCCTGCGAGGATCGATGATGAATGGGGGTATGCGAGGCCGACAAGCGATGCGGAAGGGATAGAATACAGGATTTCGAGTGTACATGAAGAAAGGATGTGGAGCGTGGCCGGATTCGATGTACTCTGTGGCAGGAATGAGCACACGTCGTGGAAACGCACAGAGAGACTTACGAGGACAATAAATTGACTAGATGCAGCAAACGACGTGAATCCGATTAGGGGGAGTCTCTTGACAACTTCGTGCGAGCGTAATGAATAAACAAGAAAGTCCGTGCCGTGTACAGTTCGTGACCTGTGTGCGAAGGCGCCCGCAAGCCAGCAGGTACATCGGCGAGGGGAATGCGACGAGTGAGTACGACATAGACTCGCATAGGCAGACATGTAATGGACGTACGAGAACGCGATGAGGGGCCTCTTCTGCCGGAACGCATCGGCGCGGGCCGACGCGGCGGGTGGATCAGGGAGCACGCCCGCGAACTCGACCGCGCCCCACTGCGAGCCAGCGAGGTTGAGCAGCTCCGCAACGGAGCCCAGGTTCGAGCAGTCCCACAGTTGCAGACCAGTCGGGTATCCAAGCATCAGCACCGTCCTATTGGCATCCGTGAGTCAGGTGAACAGCCCGTCTCGATCCCCGGCGTACCTCGACTTGGGACGCTCGCTGTCAGCCAGCACGTCCCACCCGGCCCAGAGCACTTGCTCGGTGTCACCCACGCCGGGGTAGCGCGTCCCGCGCCGAAGCTCATCCTCCTGCGCGCCGTCACGCCCCTCTGGGATGTCGTCGTCCAGGCTGAACACGGGCATGTCCCTGTCCACAACTCCGCCGTACGTCATCCGCTGGAGGCCGTCCGAGACACCTCGCCCGGCTGCAGAGACGTCGCTCCCCCGCCGCTTCCATGTCTCTGGCGACGACGGCTTAGCGCGCTCCCGGTCCGGAGAGACAGCGGAAGACGTGGTGGCGGGCGAGAGGAAGCTCCCAAACGAGACCGGGCGTGAGACACGCGGGGGCGAGGGCGCTGCGGTAGGGATCGGGATTGAGGACGGGACGTAGTTGCGGATCGTGCGCGAGAAGCTCTCAAGCGCGGTGGGATCCCTGTCGGCACGGGCGTGTGAGCGACGGGTCGGGCTATCAGAGTCGGAAGGAGTGGAGAGCGATGAGCGAGAGGAGGGATAGGGAGACAAGAGAGAGAGAGCAGAACGAGGAGCCATGGTGCGTGCGCTACAATTGCTGGCCCGCGGACGACACTACACCCCTGGCGCAGCTGACACGCCCTTGTCGGACGGATCTCATTTGTGGGCAACGCTTGAACCCTCATAGCGCACAACATGGGACTTTGTTCGAGGCGATCGCAGAAGGGATGTCTGCGCAATGTGAAGTCCCAGCATCGCGCGAAGCTGAGAAGAGCATCATGGGTCTCGCGACAATGGTCGCCCCATCCGCTCAGGCCCCGATGCGATTTCAGCAACACTGGTGCACCACCACATACAGCGTACTGAGAACGGGCTCCCAATAGAACGGATGCATCCACGAGAGTCATCTTGACGCGAGCGCCACAGACCACCCGCTTGAGACGGGGAGGCCCCACGTTCCACAGTGGTTGCCCACAGTCTTACAGGTGCGATGACTGCTGGCTCATGCCACCATTCGATCTCGTTCAAGCGTACTGAAATGCTGGCGTCAAAACAAAGTCCTCGGACTAGCATTCGTCTCGGGGTGTTTCGTCCATGCGTAGCGCTATCTGTCGCCTGTGCTCACACAAGCAGTCTTTTGTGTGACCAGCCGTTATAGGTGGTTCCGCTCTCAGCTGCCGACGAGACGGGACAGGTTGACGAGCAGGAGTGCACCAGCAACGTGTAGTGGTGGGGGTATAAAAGGGTAGGTAGCTCACCACGCTGCCACTCCTCGTCAGCCCGGCCTCTGAGTCGCCAAGGGAAACCGAAGCGAAGCCAGGCTGAAGTGCAGTGTTTTGGCAGGGACGTGACGGATGCCCTACCTACCGACCTATACATGATCGACCAGACGTTCTAGTCCGCTCCTGACTCGGCTTCGCGTGCAGTTCAGAGTGCGCAGATAAGGAGCGATGACTAGAACGTCTGGTGACGATAGTGATGCATGCCCAACGGGCAACGATGAGTAGCAAGACCCCCCACTCCAGTACGGAGAGGTCCATGGGGCAGTCCGGAGGCGGATGCACTGAGGATCAGCCGCTGGCTCGCACGGGACCGCGACCTGCCAAATTGGTCGATCTGGATGGGGATGGTGGAAGACAGCTAGCGATAACCAGCGGGCGGGCGTACACGCCTCCCCGACAGAGACGAATGGGGAAGAGAGGGGAAGGAGGGGAACAGAGCAGAGTGAGACACGTACCGAGCAAGGACGGGCGAGCGGGTATGGCCGACGCTCCGACTGAGGGACGAGTCATCCGAGGTCGAGTCCTCGGGCACGGCAAGCTTTGCGAGCGCAGCCCTGCCGGCCAGAGGAGACGGCGGCGACGCCGCCTCGTGCGCGAGGGAATACCTGCGGTTGCGGAGGGGCGAGGGGTCGGGGGAGACGGAGACGGGGCGGTCGTTGTCGATGTCGGAGCCGGAGGAGCCGGGGCCGTACATGTCGTGGGCGTACGGCGGCTGCTCGGGGTCGGGGTCGGCGGAGCGGCTGTCGCGTATGACGGTGGACGCACGGCCGAGCTCGGGGTCGGACGGTGGAGGCTCTACCTCGAACACGGCGGGCGGGGATGGCTCGTACGGGGTCGTGGCTTGCGGGGGCGGATTGTCGTCGAAAGAAAGGAGATCGGGCGGCGGGGGTTGGTGGTAGTAGGAATGCTGGTGGGCGGAGTGTTGGCGACGAGAGGTGGCATTGCGTTTGGTGCGTGGGGCATTAAACAAGGCGGTAGCGGCAGCGAGGACACCAACGTCGGGAGTACAAAGAATATGGAACGAGAGAGACACAGAAAGCAACAAGAACGAGCAGGCCGTGCAAGCTAATGCAAGGCCCGGATGGTAGATCAGAGGAGATGTCGCAGAGCGAGTCGAGCGTGCTGGTCGTCGTTGGTGCTTGAACGACGGAGCGAGCCCAAGCGGACCACCGCGCCGGGAAGAGTCATCATCCCAATCGGGCAATCACGGCTCAGCTCCTCAGTTCGACTTGTCGCAGCTGAACCCAACTGAACCGGTTCAGCAGCCGCGGCCGTTTGGGATATCCACGTGCACATCGGTGGGCGTCCTCTTGTCCGCTGTGTATCCTCACTTGTCCTCCCAGTCGTCCACCGCCGCGTCGACACCAAGCCTCCGCCCACTTTCGGCGTTAGGACTTCCCAGAACTACCGTCACGATCCACGCAACTATGACAAGCTCGACGAACAAAGCTATAGTCCAGCACGTATATTCTCCAAGTATTCTTCCTCGTTTTCAATCATTCCCCGTTCATGCTCCTGAACGGGCTAACTTCACAATACCATTCTCCTGAGGCCTTTCTCTCCGTTCCCGGAACCTGTGTGCCATCGCCGGTTCGAACTCCCGGATCGTGATAGAGGACGGCGCATAGATAGATCACTACTCTCCTCACGCGTACGGCAAGAGACATTCCCCAGCCTCCCTGACGTCCGACCTTCAGGCAGTAACAGAAACTGCCAAACAACAACCCCTAGATACGCGTATCCTTCTGTGATTTTGTCGCGTGCGGGTGCGAGTATATATAACTTGTCCATCTCACACAATTCCTTCACCACTGTCACTGTCCCAACATACTACGATCTGGTAAGCGACCCACGTACGTGTCATTCCGTGGGATACTATCTTCACCACGGGTGTGATGCAGCTTGAAGCTTGGAAGTCTCACTACATCCATCTAGTCAGGGGCTTTCCACGAGGATACATTAGGCCGACTCCGAACGACTCATCCAGTACGCTCTTCAATCTGTGTTATTATCGTACCCATGTTGACTGACTCTACGGGTGCGTCCGATTGAGGCTGCAACACTACTACTCGTGCTCATTCAGTACCCCAAATTGAATGTCGCACATCTCCAAATTCCGCCGTGCCACTGACCGGATTTCCATACAGATTTACATTGGCAGTTTCCCCACTCAACCCCCACTCCTCGCCCGCAAGAATCAGCAAACGTCCGCCACACACGCAGATCTCCCCGCCCTCAGCCTCAGACGGCCCCGAGAAATCACAACGATCATGAGCAGACTGCAGCCTGCCGGTTCTGGCCCAGCCGCAGAACGCTAACCGCGTCACCCAGCAGAAAGCATGTTATTCCGCACCTTTCGCCGCACAGCGGTGCGCACCCGACCGCTGCCAGGGGAGGGGGATTGACCCGCGGCACACCTCCTCGATGGTCACTGTACCGTACCGAGCGCGAGAGGTGGACACAAACGTTTGGCGCGGTTGTCCGATGGCTGAACCGCCATATCCGCGCTCGAAGCGCACATGATGGCCTGCACGGTTCAACCGGCCGAAACTCTGGCCTCTGTTGTCGTCGGACTGTAGGTTGTTTTGCGCAGTTGTGGACACCTCGCCCTGCTGTTCGTCGATGTCAATGCATGCTACGGGCACTGCAACGGTCGGCTTGAGTTGTGACTTACCCAAGAGCACGCAGTACGGCGTCCAACGCTCCCAGTACATGAAACCGCTCCAGATGGATCCCAGATGCAGACAGCGTCCGCGCTGGCAAACGTCCTGCCTATGCACTCACCACGCTTGACGCGCATACAGCTCCCGCCGCATCCCGACTCATACCTGACTACCGGTAGCGACTATCCGCCACAGTCCCGCAGCACCGGCCGCGCATCCTTTCTAGTAGCCCGGCCAGATGCATCGCCACCACACCACACCGTGACGGGTGCGAGTACGAATCCGCGCCTTCACCTCACTCGCCCTCCGACACAGGCTGCACAGTGGAACCTCTGGCGCGGTTCAGGACGTGAATAAGTACGTACCGAACAGCCGCAGCCGCAGCGATCATCCGCCTTCGTCTTCTCCGCCCCATGCTTGCAGCTGCAGCCGCTCAGACCCTGCGCTTCCCCTCCCTCCCCGTCGAGTCGAGTCACCTCTGCGCGTTCAGCCTTCTCAAACTTCTCTACCGCGGCTGCCGCCGTCCCATGCTTTCACAAGCGCGTGCCACACTAGCACCGCGCACCCCAACTTCAACCCGCCCTCGTCCGCCTCGTTCCACCGCATCGCAGCGACCCTGCGCCTGCCTCCGCGGGAGGCGCCTCCCCGCGGCGGGCGCGCCGTTAGACAGACCAAGTCCGCCGTACGTGCCAGAGACAGCACGCGCGAGAAAGTATCCAGCGCCGCGGTGCGTAGGCACTTCGCAAACACACAGAGAGAGAGAGCGGGACAGCGCCGTCTGGCGGCCGCCGTCCCCGCCCGCTGCTCCGTCTCCCGGTCGATCCGCCGGCAGCCGTGCGCTGTGTGCCGCGCCTCTGCGTTGGACTGACACGGCGCCCTTAGCCTTGGGCTCTGACTTGGAGACATCGACTCGACTTGCACCGCGCCGCGACCACGGCGTCGGGTGACACATGTCCCCAGTGGCCAGCGGCGAGGGGGGAAGGGGCGGGGACCGACGACGACGGCGGAAGCGACGCACGTCAGTCCCATCGTGTCGTGCCATGTCTTGTCGCGTCGGTAGCTGACGGGGCCAGTGCCTGCCGACTTTCGACACGGTGTGCCTTCGCCGGTTTGTCTGCTGTCCCTGTCGCCGCGAGCGCAGGGAGTCGGAGCGTGCTAAGCGGGACGCTGGCCATCCCGCGCGCGCACCGGACCGCGACTGGCACATGGGCTCGTTCGGGCACGAGGACGGCGGATGTCCGAGTGTCGACCTTTCGGTGTCCACCGGGCGGGCAAGAGGGGAGCGGTTATATTAATCGACATTCGTTGTCGGCTAGAGTGATAACGCACGTCGGCTGGGGTCACCACAGGTTCAAGCAGGGGCCGGGTTGAGACATATCGTCTCAGTAGCGCAAACGAACCTGACATGACGCCCACGAACAAACCCGTCCGCGACGCACCCGGCGGATCATCGTCGACGGAGACGAACCCGGCTCGTCTGGTAGCGTCGGACGCCAGGTACGTACCCTCGCGCCTCACAAGGCTCCGCGCACCCAGTGCCCAGTACCAAGCACTAGTGCGTTACCCAGGCGGCCCGTGGCCAGCGCATTATTCTCCGGGGAGAAAACATGGAATAAGCGTCCGTAAGCGGCAAGTCAGGTCTGAATACAAGGGCGCACCCGTCCCCGCCCAGACCCCGATGCCACCTGCCATCCAGATACGTCCTCCGCGCCCTGCGCCCGCCACAAGGCCAAGCGAGCGAGCGGGGCGCCCCGCCCACGTTGAGCTGAGACAGGCGGGCACGGCACGAGCTCGAGGGGAAGGGGGAGTGCCGCCCACCGCAGCCGGGGTAGAACCACGCTGCTTGCTTCAAGCACTCAGGCAGGACGACGAGGACGACGGCAGGGCGCAGCGCTGCGAGCGCGCGATCGATCGATGGTCATCTGGCGCGAGTGGGTGCTCCCGAGGCCCGCCAGCCGGCACCAGATGACCCCCGCGAGCGTACGGGGGCCGGGGTGCCCCTCCGAAGCGCGTCCTCGAGGCGGTTCGGGCGCGCCCGAGCCCAAGCGCCAGTGCCGCAGTGCAGGGCGAGCAAGGAGTGCGGAAGGCGAGGGCGCGCCGCTGCGGGCAGGCGAGCACGCAGCGCGTACGTACGCACGCCACGCCCGCACCGCCACGTGCGGCGTACTGGGGACAGTGGCCTCGCCCGCCCGGATGCCCGTCCTCGTCCTCGAGGCGTGCGCGGCGGTGCCGCATTCACGCACCCACAGATCCGCGAGCGGGTGCAAGGAGCGAGCGGTGAGCAGCGAAGCGTCCGCCCGGGGCAGACGACGCCCTTCGCCCGCGCCTGCGCCCTTCGCGGGCGCAGGCGGCCGGGCTGAGACGATGCGGGCGAGCGTCGAGCCCCACGTCCTCCGTCCGCGTCCTGCGCAGGAGGCGCGCTGCCACACTGCTGCGAAGCCCCGGCCGGGACGACGTAACTCTACGCCGCCCACGTCGCGCGCGCACGCACGCACGCACGAGCGGGCGAGGAGGGGAGCTCGCACGCCCAAGGAAGGAGCCCAGCCCACGCGGACTCGGCACTGCGCCCTGCCCGCGTCGCGCGCCGAGCGCAGGAAGCGCGTGTGCGGCGAGGCCCACGTGCCCGGGCCCGCACTCGAGTCGTCCGATCGCGGCTGCCCGCGCGGGCACCGAGAGCGGGCGCGGTGCGGGACGCCGCGCGCGGGCGGTGCGGGTCGCGTGATGCGTCTGCGACATCCCGGGCGGCCAACGCGTCCACCACGTTCCGCTGCGGGCCAGAAGCGTCCGCGAGGGGGGGCACCCATGACCCGCTGCGGCGGTACGGCGCGCGGCAGGAAGTAGGCGCGGAAAGGCGCGGGGGCGAGGGTGAGATAGCGAGGCCGCCCTGCGCACGGGGTGGCTGGCTCAGCTGCCGCGGCCGCGCTGCTGCATTGCTGGGAAGACGAGGCAGTGCGCGGGCGGGCGGGGTGCATGCGTGCGTGCGTGCGTGCGTCGCTGGGTAGCGAGATAGAGATCGCGTGGGCCGATGTCGATGGTCGTCGATACGAAGTGGACGGGCGGACGGGCGGCGGCGGTTGCGTGCGCGCTGATGAGATGGGATCGCCCGACGGCAGCCTCCGGCGGCGTGCGCTGGGGCTCTTCGGGGGTCTTGTGGGCGCACAGTGCGGGGCGCTATCGCACCGCCGACGTGCACGCCCGGGCCTAGATGGGAACGGGGTGGATGAGGGCGCGTGCCGGGAGCGCTGCTGGCAACTACCGGATCTCCGGGCTCATACGGAGCGACAGAGGGCGAAGCGGTGCGAACAGCCAGCGCGAAGAAGAGAAGAGCGGGTCGTCAGTCGAGCTATGCAGTGCAGACATGTAGTTGTGAGACACGCAGTACAGAGTGGCGCGGATAGCTCGGCGATTGGGCAGTGGATCAAGACACTCGTAGACCAAGATCATGACCGCCGGACAGCACAGACATCCAGGTTCAAGTCAACCGCGAGCCGCAGACAAGACAGAAACACAGCTTGAGCAGACCGCAAGTCAAGAACAGCGCAAGTCCTGGATCGACGCCCGCCATCGCCGAGAGAGACACAGCGGAAGACAGAGCCGATCGCGAAATGACTCGGAGCTTGTGGGAAAGACGTAGTCGTCCAAACAGCCAGCGCCCGCGGGCGGCCGAAGAGGGACCCAGCGCAACCGTGCGCGGCACAAGACAGTCGAGGGCCGAGGCAGGGAGGGCGTGCCCAACGCGTGTGCCGCGCCGTCTCCGCGCGCACCCCCGCGTGGGCGCCCGGGGTCAGTAGTGGCGAAGGGGAGCATATCCGGGGGCCCCTCGTACGAGGTGAGGCGCACGGCGGCGAGAAGCGGCGCGAACCGCGGCCGCGGGAAGGCCGGAGGGGAGATCGGGGGGCGCGCGCGCTGGGAGAGAAGGGTGCGAGCCGCGAGGCCGCGGTGGACGGGACGCGGCAGGGGCGTGCGTGCGTACGTGCGTGCGGCGGTTGGAGGTGAGATGAATTGAGCGGGGACTGTGGAGGGGCAGCCGTGGGCTGGTAGCGAGGCACCAGCGCGGGCAGGGGAGGGTGTCGGGCGTGGGGAGGCGTTCAAGAAGCTCAGATCCTGGGGTTAAGCGAGTTACCCGCGACGGTGCGAGGCGGGTCCGGCGTCGACGCATCGCGCTCGTCGTGGATGTTGACTGCGGGTGATACAGACGCGCAGGCTAGCGAGGCTCCGGCGAACAGCTCTCGCCGTCCGGGGTCGGAATCGGAATTGGCGGGGCTCTGTGTGGGAGAGGCGGGGTACGGACACGGTTGGATTGGCGCTGGGAACCTGCAGCGGAGGCGAGGCCAAGGCAGATGATGTCCCATGATGTCGCGGCGACACATGCGCGATGGCGGTGGTGCGCGGGGGCGGGTCCGGGTGGGATCAGATAGATGGTGGAAGCGGGCGGCGGATGACACGAGAAGGTGCGAACGACCGACAAGGGGGCGCGAGTGAGCAGAGAGGGGCCCGAGCAGGAGCGGGCACGGAGAGACGGCCCCGACCGCCCAGACGTCCGGCAGGGCGCGCGGCGGACGCTCGGGGATCGTGCGGCCGCGGTGTGCGCTGGAAAGGCAGGGACGATTTGAGTTGGGATTGACAAAGACTTGCACGACGCACAAGCTCGGCGGCGTCCCCACGTCATGTCCCAGGCACGCGCGCGCTCCCCGCACACGCTCGCCCCCCGCGCGCCGCCGTGCGCTGTCAGGGGGAAGGTGGCAGAAGCGGGGCGCACACGATCGCGAGGGGAGACGCGCCTATTCGCTCAAGTGAGTCCGTGAGTATGTGTGCAGGCGCGGGCAGCAGCGCGACGAGGCGCGCAGTGGTGGTTGGTGGACCGGCTCGGAGTGGGAGGGGTGCTCGGGGATCGCGCCATGGCGGTCAGATATGGAACACCCACCCTGAACAGCCCCAGGTCCGCGATCCTCGTGCGGCGGAGGGCGATGGCGGGAAGCGCGCGGGCGAAGCGGGCAGAGCGGCATATGCTGCGGTGCCTCGTTGGCACCGCGTTGTGATGGGCGCGGACGTCGACCGCCAGGTCGTCCTCCGGATTCGGGCGGGCCGTTGTTGACGCTGAGCGCCGAGAGGTGAGCGAGCCAACACGGACGCGGAAGCAAATCGGTGCTCACCGCGGCGTCTTGGCCGTGGGCGGCACTCCCGAGCGCGTGATGGTCGAGTGCCTGCGCGCCCGCCCACGCACGCGCGCGCTGACATCACCGCCGCGGACCGAGCGCGCGACGGTCGCGGGTCGCGGTCTGGACCACGCGGCGGTCGATGGCCGTCGCGCGGAGCGGGGTGCGGTGTGCAGCGACGGCCGACGGGGAATCGGAACAGGCACACGCGCGCACGAAAACATGCGCGACGACGGGCGGGCGGCCGCGTGACCGCGCCGATGGGCGCATCACGGCGCACAAGCCCCGCGCGCGGCCCGCCGGTGGCGCGACCGAGAACGTTCTGAGCGTGCGCGGCGACGGCCGCTATCGGTCGCTGGCGAGCAGCGCCGCTGGGGCGGAGCGCGAGGTGGCAGAGGCAGAGGCGGAGGCGGAGACGCGGGACGGCCACGGGGAGCTGGCCGGCCGGCGCGGGTTCCGTTCGAACACACGTGGGGCGGGCGGCGTGGGGACCGGGACGCGCCGGCCGACGGATAAAGAGTTGTGCCCGCGGGCGGCATGTGTCATCGTCCCAGACGGCGCGCGCACATCAACGGAAATAGAAAGGGGCGTCCGGCGCGGCGCGGACCCCAGTCACGCCTCCCGCCCCGCCCGCGCCCGCGCCCGCGCCCGCGCCCGCGCCCGCAGCGGCGTGGATGAGACCCGCAGCGGAGGGGACGATCCGAGACCGAGGCGAGCCACCCAGGAGCGCGTGCCGTCCTTGCGGCGTGCGGCGTGCGGCGTGCGGCGTGCGGCGTGCGGCGTCAGCGTGCGGTGGCGACGGGTCCGCCTGCGTTTGCGCCTGCGGCATTCCCTCCGCTGAGAACGCAGTCGCTGCGGACTCGACCGCTGCTGCCACACCGCAGGCGGCCGCGGCGCCCCCTCGAGCACCCACTTGCCAAGCGGGTAGCACGCCCTCGGAAAAGCCCCCCTGCTCCGGCATATCGTGTGAAATCGGCCGACAAACGCCCGCGCTCTGATGGGCAGCCCACGCCGACAGCGCGCTGTCGGGAGGGGCGCACCCCGGGCGGTGAGCTCGTAATAGGTCATCTGAGAACCGTTTACTCATCCGACCGTCCCGCCGTGAGAAGGCGCCGCGCGCCGTGATCGTCAAAGGAGGGATAGTACCTGACCCGGCGAGAACCCGCGTTCCATATCGAGCACCCGGCGGGACTTTGGACGGGCCAACGAACGCACGCCCGGCGGGCGGCTGAAGGAAGACTGATGAGCGCAGGCTGGGTGCTGTTGCGGCAACGAGGCACGGGCTGCTGGATGGAGAGTGGACCAAGGCAGGACAGATGGGGAGCGCACGGAGAGAGGCCGAGGACGAGCAAGGTTAGCATCAGCAGCAACAGCAGCAAGACCGCGAGCGAGACCATGCCGGAGACAGGTGTGTACAGACGGCGGTACGTGTGCTGCGGGAGGTCGAGGACAGAGAAGAGCAGGCCATGAGGCGGGCGCAGCGCGACCCAGCACAGCGGGAGGGTCGAGCTGAGGCAAGGAACGAGCGCCATGGGGAGGACCGAGGGGGGACCAGAGGCGCACAGAGACTGTCCGAGTGGCTGAGACGGAGAGGGAGAGTGAATGGACAGCGCGGCGAAACAGAGTTGGATCCCGGATTTCCTCGGGGACCCACGCGGGCGCTGGCCAATCAGCATGCAGACGGAGGTGACGTATCGTCGCACTCCGACCGAGCGAGGGCTGAGCACATGAGCCAGATGCGGCCGGGGCGGACGAGCGGGATGAGGGGCCCGGGAGCGGAGAAAGGCGCGGGCTAGCGTGGCAAGGAGAAAAGAGGGAGATGGATAGGGAAGGAGGGCAGGACGAGGAGCCGGGACCGCATGGATCAGACGGAGGAGGGAGTTCCAGGGGAGGATTCAGACTCAGATGGAGAGCGGGGGCGGCGGACGAGAGAGAGAATACGGGGAGCTGGTGGCGCTCGCTGGGCCGCTACAGCGCGGGATGGGTGGATGGATGCGCGCCTGGGGAGAGAGGGTGAGCTTCGACTTCGGGCTGAGAAAGAGGATCCTTGCCGCTACCTCGTGTACCGAAGCGCCCCCGCTGGCGGTGCGACGATGCCGACGACGAGCCACGGCCGCGTCGTCGTGGGCGCGGCGGGGGGCGCGGTGCGACGAACATCGCGCGTGGCGGGAGCGGCGAACGGAGTCGAGCTAGCTGTGCGGCGAACAACGGGAGATGGCGGGGCAGACGAACAAGCGCAGCGGAAGCCGCGGCGGGCGGGCGGGCGGGCAGTGTCCGGGGTCCGGGCGGCGCGGGCGGAAGGGGCGAGGAGGGATTTGGCCGGATTGGGAAGGGCGTGTGGACGAAAATGAAAACCGGCCGAGTTGGGAAGGGCTGATGGCGAGCGAGGGCGAGAGCATATCAACTCCTTCCTCCTCCTCCTTCATGGCCCCGCCCCGCCCCCGACCGCCTTTCACTCGCCTCCCCCGACATCGTCGTCCGCGACGAGCGACTGTCCTCCGTCGCCCCCGCCACCCCCGCCACCCCCGCCATCCCCGCTAGCCAATGTCCCCGTCCCCGCAGCCACCTCCCCCCGCGCCCGCGCACCGCGACGAGCCCGTCGCGTCCTCGCCGCAGCTCAACGGCTCCCCACCCGCGTCCAGCTCCCCCGCCCAGCTCGCCGCACTCCTCACCAAGAGCCTGCAAGAGACCGAGTCTCTCAAGGCCGAGCTCGCCTCCGCCAAACGACGCGCGGACAAGGCCGAACGCCTCCTCGCCACCTTCCAATCATCCCAGTCCCCGTCCAACGCGTCCCCGCCCGGCTCCTCCGAGGGCCCGTCTTCAAACCCACACATCTCCGACGCCGCCCGCAAGGCCATCATAGACGCCGACAACCGCGCAGACCGCGCAGAGCAGGAGCGCGATGAGGCAGAAGCCCGTCTGCGCATGCTCCAGGAGTCCTGGTCCGAGCTCGACCGCTTTCTCGTCCAGATGGAGGTCCGCAACAGCGACGCCCGCGCCCAGTTCTCGCGCATTGTCGCTGAAGCCGGTGGCCGCATCGTCCCCGTCACCTCGATTCCCACCCAAAACACCGTCTACCTCCCCACAGCTCTCCAGTCGCAGCTACCTCCCATCCCCTCAACCCGCCCCCATCCATCTACCCGCTCCCGCTTGCCCCCATCCTCTCAGCCATTTCCCGTCTCGCTCCCACCACCACCCAGTGCGAGCTCCAGCCGCGTACGCCCCCGCGCCGACAGTATGGACACCGCATACAACGGCCTCCTCTCCGGCCCAGGAGCGCCCCCTCCCGCCAAGCGCCCCCGCAACGACCACGAGCCCGAGCGTGCCCGGTACAGCCTCTCGGTGAGTGCCAACCGCTCGTTCAGAGGACAGCTGCTAATCATTCGCCCAGCCTTCCAACTCTCCCCATCCCGCGCATCTCACCAACGGGCACTACGTAGACCACTCGCCACCCCTCTCCGTGCACCACGCTAACGCCCTTCCCGCCCTTCACCCCCACTCGCGCTATCCACCATACCCGCGACACGCCGAACGGGACGATGCCGCTGCGCGGTACCCCCCGGCAGGCTATGTCGAGCACCATCGCCACCGCCGGGGTCGCTCGACCTCGCGGGATCGTGATCGCTCATCACGCAGCCGCTCCCGCTCCCGCGCGAGCTCCCTGAGCCTCGAGGAGATGCTCATCGAGGCCACCACCACTCCCGCCGAGGAGCGCCCCGGTCCTGATGGACATGTGCGCCCCGTCCACCCCGTGCAGCACCTCCACCCCTCCGCGCGCCACCGCTCGCCCTCTCCCGGCCGGGAACGTGAGTACCACCTCTCGGTCCCTTCGCCACACTCCCGCTCGCGCGCACACTCGGCGGTCCAGCTTCACCCGAGCGCCCACGCCACCGGCCCCATCGCTTCCCCGCCCGGCCCCCTGCCTGTACCGGGGCAGATTCAGACCTACCAGACCCACATCTTTGCCCCGCCGGTGACCGGTGCGCCAGTCAAGAAGAGCAAGCTCTCCGCTTCCGGTTCTGCGTTGAGCGCGAACGGCAGTGTTCTTACCCTCGGTAGGCGCCACGCCCATTCATTTTGATTGTATTGCTTATCATCATGCAGGGCCCACAGGGAGTCTCATTTCGGGCCCATCGACGCTCGGCGGCGGTGGCTTTCCGCCCACGAACGCACAGGGCCAGCGCATTTGCCGCCAGTGCGGTCTTCCCGGCCGCTACAAGGACGGGAAATGCGTCGAGAAGTGGGGCCCTGGTCCCGAAGGCCCTGGTACTGTCTGCGACAGGTACGCGTTGAATTTGGACCGCTAATATCGCAATGCTCACGGTATCTACGCAGGTGCCGGAAGAAAATGAAGCGCGTCGAACGACGCGGCACGCTCGACAGCCAGAACCTCGCCGCGCAGATGCACCACGCCCCTGCTGCGATCCATCCGTCTGGCGCGCACCAGGCTGCTCCCGGCGGACTCACGAATGGGCGTATCGGTGGCACGTCCAATTCGATCCACCGCAACGACACCATGCACATCCATCCGTCTTCGCAGTCCCGCGCGCTCGGCCCCTCCGGCACCCACATCATCTCTTCGAGCGGATCGTCGCCGCAGTCGTATGCTCGCCACGATCGGGATCGCGAATACGACCATCCGCCTTCCCCTCCACACTCTCACTACTCGAGCGGCAGTCGCCCTGCACAACGCTCGCCTCCCACACCCCCATACATCGCCACCCTCCCCGGCTCGAGCGCGAACGATGACGACGCGCACTATGACGACCCGCCGCGTTCCCGTGGTTCGCGCGCCACCAGCCGCGAGCCGCGCGCGCACGGACACGGACACGCGCACAAGTCGTCCATCGCGAGCCTGAACGGGCACCACAGCGCGGACGGGAGCGGCAGCAGCCGGTCTGCAAGCCACTCGCCCACGGCAAAGAGCGGCGGGCCGGGCGCGTCCGCGGGCGGCTCGCCGCGCGGGTCGGGGAGCAAGTCCAAGTCGTCATCCGAGCTCATGGACGTCGACGCGGACGGCGAGGAGGTCGATGCAGACGCGGACGCTGACGCAGAGGCGGACGACGCGGACGCTGATGCGGACGCGGACCCCGAGGCGGACGCGGACGCGGAACTGCTTGAGGCGGTCGACGCGGCGGAGGCGAACCACGCGGACGAGGAGTGGCTCAAGAAGGAAGACTCGGCGTGACGGCCGCGAGCGGCGCACGCGCGAGGTGTATACTCACGATCTGTATGACTTGCGCATGACTCGCACGAACGGACGGACGGACTGCAGCACCCCTGGATCTATCTACCTCGCCCACCCATCGCGTATATATATTACCTCATTTCACTCACCACTGTTCCTGCGCATGCGTCTCCTCTCCCCCATCGCTGTATGCTTATGGTAGCCCCCCATCTTTGGCTCGACCCCGACCCCGACCCCGCGTAATGGCTGTACCTCTCTCGCAATGTTTTCTGTACCACTCGCATGTGCCTCTTGTCATTGTTTGTCTGTCGAATTGTAACATTATAAGCTCCCCTGCACCTCTCTTTTCCTCTAGACCGACCAGCACAGGCCGGTGTATGTAGAACACCTGCACAACCCTACTCCTCGGATTCGTCAGTCGCCGCGCCGCGCTGGCTCGCAATGCTCGAAGATCGGCCCGGCGCTCACCGACGGGGGCGCCACGCGTGGCGGCGTGTCTTCTTTCTACTCAACGCTCACCCTGATCGAGGGTGCGATGCATTCTAGATCTGTATACGCTTAACTGCAGTGCAACGGATGATCTCGCGATGTGTTGTTCGCCAAGCACCCATACAAACCGAGAGCTCATGAGTAAGACACCCCAGGCTGGCACAGGTACGTTGTGCTCCGAGCCCAGCCCTCCCTTCGCCCACGTCGCATCTAGGTAATTATGGCCAATATGCACCATGCCTGCAGTCTTGGCCGGAAAACTGACCCTGTGCGTCTTGAAAATGAGAGACCTTTCTCGATAGCAACACTCCAGTACGAACGACGTCTGTCACGTGTTCAACCGCTCATGACGGGACGATCGGCGGCTGGGACGAACGGGCTCCTCAGCGTATCTGAACATGAGGCGATGCGCACAAAAACTACTGGCGTCGCTGTTGGAGGTTTATGTCGGTGCCTTGTGCGGCTTTACACAGAGGTAGGCAGTGAACCTTGTCTATCTCGGAATCGCCACCACCAATCTCCAGAAGACCTCTCAAGTGCGAACTTCGCATACATCGAGAATGAATGTACCAAACACTCACGCGGGCCTCGGGATCGCTCAATCGTGGATACGCAAGTACAGCGTGCTGCGACACGCCGAACAGTCCTGTACCGGTTTTCTCTTGACTTGAAGCTGGTGAGATTCGAGTTGAAGCCAGCAGAGCCGTTCTTCATTTGATTCTCACCCGGAGTTGATCGGCGCCCCCGCACACGTCTCCACCGGGACCGACCTGAGCATTAGCAACGCGGGCATGCGCCCCGCCACATATATGCGCACCTCTCGTTCCAGATTCGTGAACGTAGGGACCGCGTGGTTGCACACACCGCCAGCGGCCGACGGAAACCAGCTTCCACGACATGAAGACCCAGGCCACCTCCGGCTCAACTTGTTCGACGCCATCCTTGTCGAAGACGGGCTGCTCGCGGACATGCTGCGCGGTGCCGGCGCGGGGTCGTCGCAGAGCCGCAACATCGCGCTCGTACCGGAATTGACGGACTCGACGGTGTACGTCTAGACCTCGTGCGACGGACGGCTCGAGTGCACACGGAGGCCGATTGTGTGGTACTGCCCACCGACCGTGCACAGGGCACCTGCTGACTGCAACCCTCCAACCCGCCGCGTCCGCCATCCGGACCCTCGGTCTCTGCTTCTGCTGCCACGCAATCTCAAGAGCGTACGACGCCAGGTTTGACACACACAAGACAAGCCCCAGCCTCTTCGGCCCGTAATCCTTCCTCTTCGACACTGTCTTTCCCCTCGCGGCGCCGCCGGTGGAAGAATACCTCACCACGCTCGACCTGGACGCTCTCGCGCCTCGTCCCTTGTTCCTCTTCAACCGCCACCCGAACCAATCCCATCCTCGGTCGTAACTAAGTGAGTCCTGTTAGTGAAGAAACCCCTCCTCGCTACTCATGTATAGATCAAAATCTCGTCACAGGTCCAGCACCAACAATGCTCCTCCATGCGGACATACTCTGTGCACCATCCTACAGTTCTCCGATCACACAGCCATATGTCGGCTCCTGCAGAGTTCCCGCGTAGTATACCACCATGCTTCTCAACTGCGCCTCGCGACACCGGTCAAGCTCCGCTATGAACACAGCCTTGGATCGTTCATGAGATCCATGTCGGCAGAGGGCACCTAGGCATCAGCAAAGTCACGGGAAGCATGCAAAGTAATGACATACGGTTCGCCTAGCCACGCAAGGATCGGAATTTTTGCCAACACTGCCTGAACGGGCAATTCCGCGCAGGGCAATCCATTGCACTACCCCATTGAAGCCATGTTATTGTCTGGCATTGCCTGACTTTGCAAGGCCTCACCTGACCAGCCAGCAGCATGCCTACCCGACCTGACCGTATGTATGATATAGCCATGACCGGGCCATGGTTCGCCTGGTCTGCCGGTGTATTGACTGCATACAGGAACTCGATGTACACGTGCTTGCACAGCATATCGGAGCTGCGGCACCCTCGGTGCACAATGTTGCTATCGGGCTAATTGGGCATCCCACCCGGCGCGAGAACGTGTGCAGTGTTCTCGGCGAGGCAGCAACCGGAGAATCTCAAGTTGGGGACGATAGAAACGTGGTTAAAGCATGAGAGTTGGGCACAGTGTAGGATGCTGTGGAAAGCAAGGGTGTTCTAGTAATACCGTCAACCACGCGTGGGCGAAGGAGAGAACTGCTTCGCACACCTGTACCGACCATCGAGCGAAACGTTGCTGATGCAGCGTATATCCTTTTTGCCCTGCCTCCCCGACAGCAACTGCGGGAGTCAAAGCGGATGTGGGCGGGGCGGCACACACGGGGTAGCGGCAATACATCAGTGGCGGGTCGGCGTGTTCTTACATCGACCGCGCGGCGGGCGTACATACAGGACCAACGAGGTACAAACCCAATGCCGCGATGGACTGGTGGAACAAAGATACCCTGATTACAATGACCGCCGATCGCGTCCGTCTTCATGCATCAACACACACCTCCTTGCTAGTGGCGTACCGACGGCTGGTGGCCCATTGTCGTGCGATAGCTCAGCGGAACGGAAAGCCTCAGCAGAGCCCGTGAATGCCGCTGTCGCGCTCTACATTTCCCAACAGACGGCGTGGAATGCCCACTTGAGATTCAGCAGCACATCTGAGTCCGTCTGTACCACAGGCAAACCAGAGCCGAAGATGGGCAGTCCTGTTAGGGCACAGGCGCGCCGATACGTGCGACGTCGCGTGATCTGTGATACGATTTGGAGAACACGGGAGTGAGAGCCGGAGCGATGGGACATGCGAGATCCGAGGGCCTCCGCAACCATAGTCGTGCAAGAGTAGACAGTGTGAGACGCCTCAAGTCCAAGGAACGAGTTGATTGTGGAGCACTAAACTATGCGAGGCCAGCTAGCCGGAGATTCGCCAGGCATAGTGTGACTAGAGGGATGGAAAGTGACCAGTTTAGTGCAGCCGGCGGAGGAATCAAGACCACACGCCAGCACTATTGCGAGAATCGAGTCAGCTATCGTGCTGTACAACCCTCGTCCCACATGAATCCTACGATTTACATCGATTACCTTACACACGTACCTGGTATGGACTTGTCCAATGCATCGCCCAAAACGTATGTGGTCACGCCTCGGATAGATGATGAATCACATACCTTTGTCGCGGCTCGGGGCCGCTAGCGCCCACAGAACCTGCACAGGTGGATGAGGCAAAAGGTATACAAACATTCATGCATCTTCCAATATGTCTATGCATTATCGATATGGCTGAGGGCGATATCTTATGTCCAGAAAATTCTTGCACACGCTTGACGGCGAGGTAAAAACCACGGACGAGAGATGCGGAGGATCGGGTTGACGCAAGTGCAGCATGCGGTATAATCGTAAACCCGTGGTAGGTTCATTCTATCTGCCCCAGTTAATCAAGCAGTCTCAAGACAGGTCATGGTGGTGGAGAGCGAGGAGGCGAATGCGATAGACGCCAAGAACTAGGCCACGAACGCCGATGCCGCCGCGGCCCGGTACCGGGAAACTGCAGACACCATCACCGTCGTTGGAACTCGTCCACAATGGTGCGAGGTCTTCTCCATGAGTATTGAGGGGGCGAGTGTACGATGCCCGGGGTGGTGAACCCGCGACTAATACCCACAGATTTATTTTGGTCACTACACGTATCACACCACCAGTCTGGATTACCGCAAGGCAAGCAGGACAATGTATGATCTTGTACCGTGTATACTTCAGAAAGTTGCCCGTTCTGCGGTGCAGCCTCCTTCATGCGCGTCGCCGGAACTCAATATCCGCCTTCCCAGGCAGACATACACCGGCGGTGAACTGGCGCGGCGGCATCCTACGCCCGTTTGCAAACCGGACATCGTAGGTCCGCACGATGTGCGCAAGGAGCATCTTCAGCTGGCTCGCCGCGAAGAACCGCCCCGGACTACCCAACGGTTGGCTTCAGCGCGAACCCCACATTCACCTTCCCTTCAACACGAACACGTACCATGCGTCCGCGCCATGTCCAAACGGGATATAGTCCGGTCTCGTCGTGACGAGCATATTTTTGTGCGCCTCCCCATTTTCAGCGGACGCATCCGAGTGCCGCCACGGGTCGAACGTGTTCGCTGGCGCGGCGTAGTACGCATCATCGGTGTGCAGCGCGAGCGCAGGGCAGGCGAGCATCGTCCCGGCGGGGACGGTCTGGCCATTGCTGAACGTGAACGGCTGTAGCGCGTACCTCTGCATTGCCCCTGCCATCAGTTCCAGCCAGTCAGTGGGGGCCAGCTGAGAGTATCGTGCGCGATACTCACATATCCCGGGCGGGTTCAGCCGGAGAACCTCCTTCAGGAAGCTATCGGCCTTGCGCATCTTGTTCAGGCCCGCCTTCGTCCACCCCTCGGCCGCGAGTGCCTCCTCCACCTCATCCCGTAGGACATCTGCGTACTCCGGGTGCGCTGCAAGATGGTACGTCGCGAACACTAGTGTCTACTCAGTGCCGTTTCCTCAGCACTCTTCCACGTCCGGCTCAGGCGCAAGCGAAGACAGGAGTGGAACATACCACGGTCGTCGAGTGGATGGCCCCAAAGTTGATCCACAGCAGGCGCAGCGCGATGTTCTCCGGGCGCCGGTCCTCGCCTGCCGCGGCCTCCATGCACCACTGCAGTGCGTCATTCTGGCGATCGCCTCTGTGAGCACTCAGTCGCGTCGTATAAAGGTAAAGCGCACATATTCCTCATTCTCGGAGACAGCGTCCGACTTCTCACTGCTTCTCAACGCCGCGCGCCGTGCCTCGATTAGCGGAAGGAGGTGCGGTACGAGCTCCCGCGCGCAGGCCAATCCTCCTGCGAAGAATCGCGCCGCGAGCCTACGGAGTACGTCCCATGAGCTGTCCTCGCCAAACGCGCAAGGAAGAGTAAACATACGGCTTCAGCCATTCAGGGCACGCTTTCATGATGATGACACTCTTGACGAACTCGGAGGAGAACCGACCGAGGAGCGCGAGGTACGCTGGGTCCCGACCTGCAGCGCGACCATCAGTTCACCATTGCACCTCACCTGGCCTACATGGATACGCACAGAGCGGCTCCCCGACGAAGACACGGTTGCTCATCTGGCTAACAACCCTGCTGAGGACCTCCCCCGCATCATATGCGCGCCAGTCTAACCAAACGTGAGTGGCAGCCTCGACACAGGCGACGCGCCGGACTCGCGTGTCGCGAGCCGCACCCACCTCTCCCTCTGGGTACCACGCCGTCAAACGCGACGAGCATCTCGTCATGCATGTGCGAAAGGTGCGCGGCGAGGTTCCTCGTGAGGTGCGTCCGGATGAGGTCGACGTGGTACTTGTCCCGCACGACCTGCGGCCCCGCCGTGTATGCCGACTGCAAAAACTGTCCCCCCAAACCGGCGCAACTCAGCACTTTTCTTGCCCCAGGTATCGGGGATAGGGGGAACACACAATGTCCTGGGCAATCTTGAACGAGAGCACGCCTGGCGGGGCGCGCCGGATGTCCTCGACGGCCTGCGTGTCCGTCGCGACGACAATCCAGTACGCGAGCAGGGGGATCTTGTACAGACCGCCTCGGTGCTGCGCGACACGCCTCAATAGGTGCGCTATTGGTATGGATAACTGCATCTCGCGCACCGTATCATAGCCCTTGGCGATGAGCTGCTGACTGTCCTGTATGAACCGCACCGCGGTAACGAGAGACAATAGAGGCGCGGAGTGGCCTGTGGTCGGGATAGCGCGGAGCTTTACGTCATGCACTCAGCATTCGCTCAGGGCAAGGATGGCCGGAAAGTACTCACACCAGACCTCAGGTATGTGACGTATCTCCAACCAATCCTGAGGACGAGGACAGCCAGGAGAGCAACTGCATACAGAGGCAGGTTCAGCGGGAGTCGCACTGTGTATTCGTTCATCGGTAAGTCGTGCATCGCGTGATAGTCTGGTGCGTAGAGTTGAAGCTCTCTAACTGGAGATGTCCCACGTATTACCTGGCTCCTCGACCATCCAGTGTTCATGTACTGAAGCGCGGCCGCGTACAGAATGGGGTCTGCTGAATTGGAGAGGTACACACGGTCAGGCCGGGCTTCTCGAGGTGATGCTGGGGCCGGAGCCGGATACAGTATCCCTCGTCTCGAACCGAAGGCTGCTTTCTCCCGGTCTGCCGGACGAAGCTACAGCATCAAGATGGAAGCCGCAGAACAAACCACGCTGCGTTTCAGAGCGCGACGAGCCGTTGCAGACGTGTGGCCAATCCGACCACCTGGATTCTCGAACGTACATGGAGAGACATTTAGGCTGTTCAAATGGATACCCATCTAGTTGTGGCGCGCCGAATAGAAGTACATGAAGAGGAGACGGGGGAATCAAAGTACCAAGATAGGTGCACAATCTTAGAGCTGCGCTGCGCATACCAACTCACGCGCGCCGTCGAACCGAGGCGTCAGCTTGACCAGGAATGGCGAAGGGTGGCTACGCAATGCCCGGAACCCCATTGTCAGCCTCCCTCTAACCGCAGAGACCACGAAAGTGTAGCAAACCGACGACGCACCTCACAAGCCCGGAACTCCAACGCACGTTGCGCACGGCCGCCGCCGCGGTGGGGTCATCCGGGAGCGCGAAGGTGAAGACGTGCAGGAGCGAGGCGACGGTGAGGAAGATGGAGTCCTCCGCAAAGAACCGGCCGGGACAGATCCTACACCCCGTGCGCGTTCATAACAGTGGCACGGTTCGATCAGACCGTGTGTGGCGAACAGCAAGCGAAGAGGGCGGGTGCATGCTCACCGCCTGCCGAACCCGAACGCGGCCCGCGCGGGGTCGGGCTCACCTGTGGGCTTCTCGGGCGTGGGCGCGAAGCGGTCGGGGTCGAACACGTCCGCACGCGTGTACACGGCCTCGTCGTGGAGCATTGCGCTGCACAGAGTGCCCACCGTGCCCGTGTAGTGCCCGGTCAGATCGAAGCCGCGAAGGCTGGAACGAAGGGGAGGGGGTGAACGTACTGCAGGTTTGCGAGCACGGTCGTGTGCTTCGGGACGTGCGCCCCGCGGAACTCGTCGCTATCCAGCGTCGCGTGGGGCACCCCTGCGCGTAGTCAGCACGGAGAAGCTGAGGGAGCACCGCGGGAGGAGAAGACGAAACCTAAGGAGGAGACGGCCTTCCATCGCAATGCTTCTTTAGCCGTGTGCGAGACGTACGGCAGCCGTGCGCGGTCTTCGAAAGTGGGCAGGTGGTCTCGGCCGATGATGCGGTCAAGCTCTTCTTGGCCGCGGCACTGCACGTCGGGGTAGAGCATCATTGCCAATGCGAAGTTGCGCAGCGCAGCGACGGTCTATGCATAGGTGAGCGGTGGGACTCTGTGGGAATGCGCCGGGCGAGAACGCGCACTGTGTCTGCTCCCGCTGATCGCTAGTAGTTAGGCTTCGCGAGAGTCGTCGGTAGGAAGCGTCGGCGTACCGCTGTATACCACACCGCAACAGTTCTTGATGAACTCGTCGCGCTCGATGCCTTCCACCTCGAGGTCCTCAGATAGCAGTCGAGTGGCCATGCATGGCACTTCCGTGCCTTCGGCCTGTACACAGTAAGCCGGGCTGCCGCATGACCGCCCTGATACACTCACCAGCTTGTTCTTTACGCCCTCGAATGGGATTGTACGCATTCGAATGGACAACTCACGCCCGGTCGCAGCTTGCTTCTGGAACGACGCGCCTGGGAACCATGCCGGGAGATACTTCACTGTGGCGGACGTCTGATTACATTGGAATGCCGTGAGTGAACCGTGCTTACGGATAGGAAACACGTCCACCAGTTCGACACCAGGCCGCGCCTCCGCGTGGTCCCTGACGGCCTCCGCTATAGCGACGTACTGGTCATTCGTGGACGTCACTCGGTGGCCGTACGTGACTGTCATGATAATTGAGCCCGCCATCCTGGCAACCGTGTAGACGGAGGTGAGCACACAGTCCAAGATCAGGTGGGAATATGCTGACTGTCTCAAGTCCGGGACAATGTTCTCCGGGGTAGAGAGCAGACGGTGCAACAGCGCGAGGACCTCGCGCCCCATGACAGGGTGATGTTCTCGCGCGACAACCGACGGCTGGGACTCTTGCTGAACGACCCGTCTGTGCGCTGAAAACAGCTTGCCATAGGACATCAAAACCAAGTTCCAGTCCCAGGCCATTCTACCAGACAAGCGATGAGCAGCGATCACAGTGAACGTGCAAGCTGGACGCACAGTTCTTTGATCATGACCAGCCGGGGCCTGTCGGAATACAAAGCGCCCTTCTTGTCGAGCAGCTCCCGGGCGACATCGAAAGAGTTGATGACAAGCAGTGGGGTACCGAGCGCGGTAAAGTAGAGCACATCGCTCGCTAGATTGACGAGACAATGAGAGCGCTCGCAACGCAATATTCCATCGCAAGCTATGCACTGGGGAGCTCTCACCGTACTTGCGACCGAGCTCTACATACCCGAGCCACTCGTGCCCTCCAGATGGGAGGTCAGTCAAATTCCCAATTACGGGCTTGGGTTTCGGTCCAGGCGGGTACTGGCGGCTGTCGCTGCTGCGCGACAAAAGCCAGAGGAAAGCGAACAGCACGCCTGCAGTGACAATCGAGGTGCCGAGCGGTGTCAAAAACTCCAGTAGCGTCATGGCGCCCAAGCTCCTCTCCGCGAGTGGGTGTTCCAATAGGATGATGCTCGAGACGTCTTGGGGTGTACTATCGAGTTTCACGGGCGTGAGTCACCTGTGCGATGCCGGGGAAGCCAGAGTGCGGCGGCATGAGAGCGGTGAGAACCGTCGCGAGATCAATCACGAATCCAGGAAGTCTCCAATATCGGAGGCAATCCACATACATCTATAGGGTGTTCGCTAATATCAGCAATGGCGGATGGGTTCGCTGAAACGCACCATGCTCGCTGAATACGCGCGCACTGCGGATGTACATGTTGAAGAACGTGAATTATCCAACCAGTACACGATATTTCCGCACATCATGTCATCCATGCAGCATCCAGACATCATCTCGGAGACAAGACGATGCACACAGTACCTACTCATGCAGCCTGGACCGGAGTAACACCACCATGCTGGTCGACGTCGTGGTCGGGAGCAAAGTGGCGTAGTACCCTGTAGGCGTCTGCGCACCGTTCAACCGTGCCACGACGGCGTCGTGTTGTGTCCTGGGCAGCTGTGTTCCATCATCGCAAATGCGGCCTTCTAGACATCCTAGCCTTCTGGTGAGCAGACTGCCCGCTTGCACGGATCTGATCCAGGAACGATAGGCTTCCTCCTTTACCCGGTAGTACTGTGGGATGGTGCTGCGTCTGGCGTTGACAACCCGGCGCCGTCGTCTCTCGCCGGTACAAAGCTATCTTCGTGTCTACTAACTCGGAAGAAGCCTATGAACCATGCACGCGTGTGATATATGATTGCAACGGACCCATTTGTGGTCCACGACATCAACACTGCAACATCGATATCTAGCAACGACGCCTCGGCCTGGCCGTGCAACGGACATGTCTTCATCCATCCTTCACCCATCAACCTTCCGCTCTGCGATACTCTCAGCTGGCTACTTGCCAGCCCGCGTCAACCTCTTCCTGAACCGCTTTGGTGAGCATGTCTTCCGTGTCCACGTCCGCTCTGCACCGCCTAACCGTTGCGTGTCAGGTCGGTCGCGGATATTCAGTGCCCTGGAACTCGGGATCGTCACGGGCCGTCTGCTCATCGTTGACGATGACGGCGTTTTCAGCTTTGGTCAGGACGAAGTCAAGGACGCTCGCGCCGTCGTCACCTTGCACGTCCACAATCCCGCCATGTGGGCCCGCATCGCCGTCTCAAACGACCTCGGCGGTGGGTAGAGGGGCGTTCACTGGAAGGACATCGCTGAACGTTCCGTGCCCAGTGTCAGAGGCCTATATGGAGGGGGACTTCACAGTCTCTGATCTTAAAGGCCTGCTCAATGTGGGTCCTGATACCCGGACCGTGCTTGTGTGTCTTCTCACGCAACATATAGCTTTGGCTGAACAACCGCGAGACGCTGTCCCTCGCGACCCCACTCAGCTCGATCTTCTCGCGCTACTCCGCGCTTGCTATCAGCATGCTCGGACGCCAAACTCTCGAGATGGCCAAGTGGAACGTGGTATGCTGGCATGGCTCCTCCTCGCGCATAGCGTTTGACCTTGCGCCCTCATCGTAGGAAGTCGCATACGACACGTCAAACAGCTTCTTCGAAGTACGTCCCGCAACCTGTTCTGTTCAGCCCGGGCCGCGCGTCCCCCTCTTACCTGGCGCGTTCCGCAGTGCTTCCTCAGCAAGGAGATGATGTACTCCACCGCGATCTGGAGCGACGCCGAGGGCGGCGTCCGCGGAGACCTCGAGGGCGGGCCGCAGCCAGGCGACCTCGAAAGCGCGCAACAACGCAAGATCGCGCTCATCCTCGCCAAGGCGCGCGTCCGCCCGGGGGACAGGCTGCTCGAGATAGGCTCCGGCTGGGGCGCGCTCGCCGTCGGGGTCAGTGCTTACCGCTGTCTGTGCCCGCGCTCCGTGCTGACCGTGGTCCGCTTGGGACGGGACAGGCCGCGAAGATGGGGTGCACGGTCGACACAGTGACGCTCTCGCGCGAGCAGATGGCGATGGTGCGCCGGCGTGCGGCCGATGCGGGCGTTGCGGACAGGGTGCGCGTGCACGTGTGCGACTACCGCGAGCTCCCGGCCGCGTTCGCGCACGCGTTTGACGCGGCCGTCGCCTGTGAGATGATCGAGGTGTGCTACCTACGTTGTATACTTGCCTTCGGTGCTCGCTCACGGGACTGTGCAGGCGGTGGGCCCGCGCCATCTCCCCACGTTCTTCCGCACGCTGGACTGGGCGCTGAAGCCGGACCGCGCGGCGATCGTCCTCACCGCGACGAGCCAGCCCGAGCATCGCTGGAGCGAGTACCAGTACGTGCAGACGTCCTCGCACCCCATTGTGCGGACAGAACCAGCTGACAGTGGTGACGCTCGGGTGCAGGCCAGACGACTTTGCGCGACACTATCACTGGCCGAACACGCACCTCCCGAGCCCGCTCTCGCTCCCAAAAGCGCTGCAGGCCGCAGTACCCGGCCGGTTCGTCCTGCATAACCTCGAGGACCACGCCATCCGTGCGCACCATCCCCGCTCTCTCGTAGACCCGCACTCACATTCTAGCACCACCCCTACAGACTATCCGCGCACGCTGCGCGAATGGGGCCGGTCCGTCCCTCCCCTCCCCTCCCTCTCCCCCGTGTACGCCCACTGACGCACCATCGCCCGCCCACCCAGGCGCTTCGACGCCAACTTCCACGGCGAAGTCGTGACGGCGCTGCTGGCGCGGTACCCGGCGCTGCGCGGGGAGCGCGCGCTCGCGGCGTTCGCGCGCAAGTGGCGGTACATGTTCGTGTACGCCGAGGTTGGGTACGCACGCGGGTACACGAACCTGAACTGCTGGACGTTCACCCGCCCGGTACGTCGCCGCGACTCTGCGCCTCCCGCGGCGGGTGTTGACGAGTGCGCATGCTGATGGTCGGTCTGTTTGGCAGGAGAACGTGGCGCAGGTGTGCGCGTGAGCTTATGCCGCACTGGATGTGTTCGAGAGTCGTCCGCGAAGCGTCGCTGTCGCCGACTAGAACGCTCCCATGAACGTATCCATGTACACGTATTTGATCCTGCTCGTATGTTCGCATCGTCGCCGCCGTAGCGATTCTGTCAGGCTGAATCGCGGTTGCCCCTGTATCCAAGCATTCCATATCGAAAGGTGCTTGTCGTCCGATGGTTCTTCGGCTGTTGGTGGCGACGATCTCGGAGGCTTGCATGACGCGCGTGGGACAGATATTTCTTGCACGCGTACAGGATGGCAGGTGTCCTGTGAGTGCAGAGACCGCCTGCTTGGAATGCGATTGCGGACAGCGAATGTACGTTTCGCAAGGCCGCCGGTGGAGTCTGTTTGCCCAATACGGAGGTGGATGTAGTCACGAATAGCTGTCGTCGTCTGACATTAAGACCCGAAAAGCAGTGTTTCAATGATCACATCGCCTTTCGGTCCTGGGCACCGGGTAACACACACAAGTCCCCTCTGTATCTTCCACAGGGCCCTTCCCGACAATGCCGAGCCGAACCACCCTCATAATATTTGCGGATAGCGCCCTGTGTTCTCTAACAGTAGTACTCTGCGCAACGTTGAGGTGTCTTTCTTCACGGCCATTGACAGACCGATCTCCATTGGCACTGACTCCACGTGCACTTCCGCAAAACAAGATCCGCTCGGAGGGCCAAGATCCGGTCCCTGCACATGAATTCGGATGTTTCGTCGTGGACCGGTGAACATACATGGGCGCACAGCCGCCGGGCCCGCCGCATTGCGGCAGTCGTCGATGCCGCCGGCGGTGTCCCTGCGGCTGTGCGTCGACTCGTTTGGTTGCGAAACGCCTCGGAGGATCACACCAAGAAGACGAATCCCCGACATGACGAAACGTGGTCTATGAGCACAGCTCAAGGTTGGATGTTATGGCCGGAGTCATTTCAGGCTTGAAGCTTGAGCTTGAAGAAGCGATTGGTCACGCTGTCGGCGGCGTTTTTGGGCAGATCGCGCAGTAGCTTCGTGGCGCAAGTCGGCCTGTCGGGTTCTTACACTGTAGCGTACGGTCGAAGTCACCAATGTGGCCAAGTTAAGGTTCCTTCCGAAGACACGCCACGAGCGTTCTCGCATCTCATAAACCTCGAGCAGCTTGGGTCCGCTGCTCGACGAAAGGGACGTCGTTACGGCATCCCGCGCATTCGGTGGGAGCAATAGGACTGCGCACAGCATCGGGAGCATTGTGAACACACTCCGACCCCGGAGTCCTTGTATCCTACATCATGTGCCGTTGGTAGTCTTCAACCATACCCGCCGAGCTTCACATCGAGAAGCGATGGGGGGAGCAGATGAATGATGCCGGGGCCTAGTGAGTGGTCTCATGCACACGTACATACACGAAGAACGGCCGCGGATCATGCCAATCTCCATTCATGCAGTCACACAGGGGTCTCCCGCTGGTACCGTCGCGATTGGGCGCATGATGGCACCGACGTACGCAGACGGCGTACGTGATAGGTGCGCTCCCTAACAAACTGCCGCGGCCGAGCAATGCGCACGCACCCTGCGGATGGGAACGGGGAGCCCGAACGGGGCCGCGCGCGCGTTCCGGACGGATGGGTATTCTGAGCGTGGAAGCGGCGACCGGCCGGATGCTGACATGGACATCCTCCCCTTCTCCTCCCTCTCTCCCAGCCCACCGCCTTGGGCCCATTTGCGCAAACGCGCGCAATTTGCGACCCCAGGACGCCGGACGCATGTCCGTTTCCTAGCTCCAGCCACCCCGAGGCGCGCGTGTGTCCGGGGTAGGGTCGTCGGCGCGGCACGCAAACTCTAGATCGCTGCACGCGGTCGTCATCGTGCTCGGTCCATTTAGCATCCTCGGACGGGGGGGCGCGTCTCCCCAAGACCCCCCGTCTGACGCGAGCGCAGCGCTCTGCACGACGCCTACCCCCGTATGACCCTGTACAGCACTAGCCTGCTTGCCGACTGCTCCTCGCTCCCCAAGTCCGTCCTTCCGCCATGTCCACAGCTGTAGACCTCAGGCCCACCGCCGGGGCCGCGCTCATAGGTGTCTTCATCTCGACCGCGTCAGTCCCTCTCCCTTACGCGCTCCCTTTCATACAAACCTCTCGCTCATCGCACGAGACAGCATGTACGGCCTAACGACGTTCCAGATGTACCACTACTACCAGCTCAGCTGGCGCGTCGACTCGTGGTGGATCAAGGCCTATGTGAGTCGTGTACCGTTACTGCTCACTGAACCGCCCAACTTATCGCCGGGCCCACAGGTGTTCTACGTCTGGTGAGACCCGCAGCGACGCTCGCTCGTGCCTGCCTGCTCACAGCGCTCGGGGGCTGCCGCGCACCTCACGGGCCGGCAGGTGCCTGGAGACGCTGCATGCCTTCCTCTGCTGCGCGTTCGTCTACAGGTTCGCGATCATCAACTTTGGGAACTACGCCGCCTTTGCGGTCACCTCCAAGTGAGTCCTCTGCTGGTCACAAACCTGTAGTCACGGTCCCCTCTGATCACAAGCTCGCAGATCCGACGATGTGCGTTCCCGCGCGATGTACGATAATTATTCGCGCTTGAGCTAACATCCGTGGTGATCCGGTTATAGGTCGTCACCGGTGTCACCGTGCGTACCAACCGGAATTTACAGGTTCGCCGTGTGCTCACCGTCACGATCATGCGACATCCAGGGCTTGATCATGCTCTCTGTCCACCTGTGTGTACACTGAAATACAGAGTTGTCCCGAGGGCTGAATGCCGGTCCATCACAGGTTCTACGTTCGTCGCCTATGGATCTGTGAGTCAATCTCCCCCCGACGGATGATTCCCGCGGCACTAACCATTTGCGTTTATGATAGTAAGCGACAAGAACATCCTGCTTGTCGGGTTGGTGGTACGCTCCGTGTACTCGTCTATATCGCTCGTTCTTGGCTGATCAGGGCTGCAGACGCTGCTCGCGTTTGGTCACTTTGCACTAGAGATGGGTGCGTGATAATCACAGTTTTTTGCGTGCGCTTCCAGTATTGAACTCACTCCACACAGTGGTCATGGCCGTAACGTAGGCGCTCTATATGATGCTGCCAGGACGGCTCTCACTCGAGTACAGGTTCAAGTTTCCGCAGTTCACGGAGTTCCACAGAGTCACGGTATGTTGCTGTCGAGCTCTACCCATACAATATCCAACCCTATCTCTGGTCCAGGCTTACTACACCGGCTCATTGGCACTCGCTGCCGCGGACGACATCATCATCGCGGTGTCGCTGTGCTACCTGCTATACACAAGACGGACAGGCATCCGCAGGTACGCACGCCCAGCGACAGTCCTCTCGGCGGTTGACTCTGCATCCTACTAACACATGCCATAGCACGGACACTCTTGTGAACAGAATCATCACGTACTCTGTCATGACCGGCGCTGTGACAAGGTGCGTCTCTTCCACGGCCTGAGTGCGCGCATGTAGCTCGTGCTGAAGCAGACACAGTGTGATCGATCTCGCTATCCTCATATGTGTGCGTACCGCACACCCTCGCAACGGCCATCGCCATCTGACGGCAGAGTTAACGCCCAACTGGGACAGTTCATTACAATGCCCAACAACCTCGTCTACCTCGGGCTGTATGACTTTGCCCCGAACCGTACGCCCCCCCCCCCTTTCCTTCTTCAATCTGCGACACTGATCTCTCCCTGTCCCTCAGTGTATGCCAACTCCCTGCTCGCGATGTACGTCCCCCTGCCCCGCCCGTATCCCCATTCCCCCGCTGACTGCCCGGCCCACGCAGGCTGAACGCGCGCGACGCGCTCCAGAAGATGGCCGCGGCGTCCACGACCGGCTCCGCGCTCACCGGCACGTCCACCTTCGCGCTCGGCGACCTCCGCGGCGGCAGCGGGCCCGCCATCGCGGTCGCCATGGGCGACAGCGAGCGCTCGCGCGAGACGAACGGGCCGCCGCGTCTCCGGCGCGTCGAGCCCGTGACGAGCAAGGTGCGTGCCCCGTCCGGAGCTGCTCCGCGCCCGTCCGTCCGTCCCAAGAAGCCTTGGCACGGGCCGCATGTACGCAGCTCGTTGGGGCGTGTGCTGGGGCTTCCTGGAATGCCGTGGAGAGATACCGACGCTGACTCGGGCTCTCGCTGGCCCAGATCGCATTCGCGTACCCGGGGACGACGACAACGGACTTGACGGACGAGTCGTATCTCGACGCTTGATCGTCCATGTGAGGGCAAGGGCCGCGGCGCTCGCTATGGGTTGCTGTATGTATGTATTTCGTAATGTTAGGCACAGTGTACATTGTATGGATTCAACTTGAAGCTGGTGGTTTCCTTGGACAATGCACTCGCTCAGCCTTAAATACTACTAGCTCTCTCTGAGATTTTCGCAGTAGAGTCAGCTTCTGGTTCATTTCCGCTTCCCTGTCCATGCACCGTCTGAGGAGGTTGAAGTTGTGAGGGTGTGCACGACTGGGGCTGGCAGTGGGCACCTGGGCGTCTGCCTGCATCAAGCCGGCGCTTCCCGTACACTACACATGTGCCAGCGTCGCCGGATGCGTTCCTGCTCGCTACCATCATCGCAGTCGCTTTCCGAACACTTTCCATGAAGGTACGCGCTCTGGGGCAACCATCTAGTCTCATTCCTTGGTGACGTCTCTCTATGTGATAATGCGCCCGCGACACTCAGGCTGCATATACGTATGTAGAACGGCTTGATCACGTGGGATCCAGCTGTCAGTGATGCTGCGAGTCGAATTCCGCTGGCGGCGTTCCTGTTGAGCCGCGGAGAAACAGCAGATTTGGCAAGACATGGCCTTGAGAGCACGTAGGTTGCGATCTATGTTACGTTGACAAGCAATGTGATACTTTTCGCCTCACACGTCCCAAGTTGCATCCTCAGAAGTCCCAGGCTGACGGCCCAACTGACTTCACCCAATTCTCAACACGCCATGTACGTACATCACATTAGCTCTCTTTTTTTGTCTCGCTAACGAATCTATGTGTGCAGTATATCATGCTGGTGTTGCATGGCTGCACACTGTACTTCGCGGGTCTTGTTGTCCAGCTCGCCTCGCGCAGGGTCGTCGTCATGACGTCACTCTCTCGCAAACGTAGCCGGGAAGCAAGTTTGATAACACAGTGCAGCGTTTATGATGCGGCGACTCTATCGAGTGCGCACGGCCTTCAGATATTTTGTATGTCAGTGCAAGGTTCTTCATCCCTCCAATGTCATCCTACGTTACTGACGAGCTTCCCCCACAGGGTGGTTCTTCCTGAGTCCCTGTCCACGTCAGATTGAGCTCACCGTCCGGGGGAGCCCCGGATCTCATGCATCCCGCAAAACCCTAACTTTAGCTGCGCAGTGATCTCCGCACGGGAGAACTCCCAGCGCTGACTCTTTCCGTATGACAGGACGTGGGATGCACAATGCCGCACCTCAGCTGCACCCGGACCCTTATGTTGCACAGAGGGCCGAGAACGGCGCAGGGCCGGGGAACGCTGCTTATTTGACACGCGCGCTACGATTCGGCGGCGGAGGAACTGCCGCAGCCAGAGGCTTCGTGGCGGCAGGCGTTTGCCCGATATAGCGACTGGATACACGCGCTTGCCGAACGCTAACCGCCTTCTCCGGGAGTGCGAAGCTGTTCTCTGTCTCCGCTATGAGACCGGCGGCGGGTGCGAGTGCGGCATGTACCTCGGCGTCCCATATACGTTAGCTCACTTCGCCTTCACGCCGCATGGTTCTGAGCGTGGGCGCGGCGCGCCCGCATGAGCGGACCCCAGCGACGCAAGGTTTGGCCACTGGGCGGCGATGGGCTCGAAGAGGCAGCTTCCTCGACTCGTCTTCTCATTCCCTCCGTGTTCGGCTGTCAAGCCCGTGTTTTCTTAGGAGGCCGGAGCCGGGGCATGCGTGCGCGGCTGGGTATGGAATGCTTCCCACATGCCAGGTCTCGAGGTGAGTGTACCCGCTCTCGGAGTTCCCTCATCTCCCCCTACCTTGCTGATACAACCTACTGTCTAGAGCTCAGCTAACGCAAGTCTCATTCATCCCAACCGACCTCACCCGTGTATAACGCTCTACTGCGTACTTGACTTGGACGACGATGGCTTCGGACGCTATCGTGACACACACTCCTTCAGCAGACCTCACAGTCTTCCCACTCTCCGAGTCCGACATCTCCTCAAACGCGGCTGCTCCGCCTACCAAGGCTGAAGCCGCCACTCCTACCGCTGGCACCTCGCGCAAGGGCGCCCGTTTCTGGATCATCCTCGCCTGCCTCATCTCTGCCACGTTCTTCGGCGTACTCGAAGGGGTACGTATCACAATTCTTCTCGGACTTTAGTCCCCGCATGGACTGTATAGGAGGGATCATGAGAGAGCTCGTGATTCCTCCTGTAAGATCTGGTAGCCTTCGGACAGAGGCTTGATTACGAACATCATATCACTTCACTTTGTCCCTTCGCAGGTCCTCACCGTGCCATTGAATAAGCCCAGGGATCTCCCGACCAGGGTCAGACCCTGAATCAGACCTCGTTGACTGGGGGTCTGACCTGGGGAGGACTGACCTTGGGTCAAAGGTCGAGAACTGACCCGCCTATCCCTGAGTGAGCCACAATCTGAGCCCGTTCAACAGATACTGTTGGACGTCACCGAGTTTCGCGTCTCGGCAATTTCTCTGTCATTATGTGTGTGATTTCTTGCTGAAAGGGTACACGTATGGACGGGTTATCCCACAAACAGGCGTGATACAACACATCGATGAATGTGGCATCGTAGCCATAGCGTGCACTACACAGACGCTGACAACGCCTATTCCGCATACAGTATGCCGTTTCCACTGCACTTCCGACCATCGTGAGCGACCTCCACTCAGACCAATTCGTCTGGGTCGCGAGCGCGTACGCGCTCTCCAGCACTGCCCTTCTCCCTCTCAGTGGCGGGCTCGCTGAGGTATGCATCTTCTATGACGCGTGAGTTTTGTGTACACATACCATCTTGCAGGCATTCGGGCGACGGCAAGTGATCCTTGGCGCCCTTGCTATCTTCATCCTCGGGTCCGCGATCTCAGGCGCTGCGCAGAGCATGAACATGCTCATTGCTGGCCGCGGTTAGCACTCGCACTGATCACACACGACAATCCAAGCTGCTGACACACCTCTACTTGCAGCGGTGCATGGCGCGGGGACTGGCGGCATTTTGACTCTGTCGCAAATCATCCTCTCCGACCTCGTCACTCTCCAGGAGCGCGGGACGTACAACGGGCTGTTCGGTCTGTGAGTACATGCGAGCCCGCCCGGGGCGCACTCGTTGACGCATACTATCGGTAGCACCTGGGCCCTTGGTGGAGGCGTGGGGCCCGTCGTCGGTGGTGCGCTCGCAAAACATACCACCTGGAGATGGCTTTTCTGTAAGTCGATTTAGCATCTGCACGTTGGGGAATTGCAGACTGACGCATGATCCAAGACCTGAACGTGCCCGCAGGCGGGCTTATTGCAGGGTTACTTCTTCTGTGTTTGCGCCAACCAAAGCACGTGCAGACGGGAACGACCTTGTGGGAGACCCTCAAGGGGCTCGACTGGCTGTGAGCATTGCCATTCGTCTTGGTGGAGGTATGATGCTAATCACACTGGTGGGCAGAGGCAACACGCTGATCATCGGCGCGTCCTGCGCATGCGCGATCGCGTTGACTTGGGGCGGCGTGCAGTTTCCTTGGCAGTCTCCCAGTGTTCTCGTACCGCTGTGCCTCGGCGTGGTCGTTTTCCTGGTCTGGGCTCTGTACGAATGGCGCTTCTGCGAGCATCCGGTGGTAAGGGCTTCTCTGTGGCCGTTTGTCTATCCTCACACATTGCAGGTCCCGTACCACATTCTGTCAAATCGCACGAGCCTCAGCGGGTGCGTGATGGGCGTGTATCCAGTATGTATGCGCTCGTTATAACGGACCGGCACGCAGGTACATTCAGATGTTCATTGCTGCGTTCGTGAACATCGTTCTCATCTGTAGGTAACACTCTCTGGAAGACGTCCTATCGTGCTCACACCGCGAGCAGACTACCTCCCGGTATACTACCAGGCGTGTAAGGACGCCTCTCCAACCGCGTCCGGGATCGACCTCTTCGGCCTCTGCTTCTCAACCGGGCCTCTCTCGATTTTGACCGGGATCAGCGTCGCGCGCACGCGCACGTACCGCCCGCAACTGTGGGCCGGATGGGCCCTCATCGTGCTCGGCGTCGGCCTCCTCAGCACGGTGACAGAAGACAGCGCGCGGGGGTGTCGATCGCGTACCAAGTTGTCGCGGGCGTCGGGCTCGGCGCGATCTACTCCGCCGCGTACTTCCCCGTGCTCGCGCCGCTGCCCGTGTCCGCGAGCGCGCTCGCGCTCGCGTTCTTCATCTTCCTCCGCTCCTTCGCCCAGGTGCGCCCCCCCCCCCCTTTTCTGCCGGTACGCATGCTCACACGGGCGCACGACAGATATGGGGCGTCACGGCCGGTGGTGTGCTCGTGCAGAACGAGCTGCGGGCGCGCCTGCCCGCGTCAGTGCGCGCGGGGCTGCCGCCCGGGCTCGCGGGCGCGAACGTCGCGTACGCGGTGATCCCGCTTGTGCCGGGGCTGGCGCAGCCGGACAAGGACGCGGTGCGCGCGGCATTTGCACAGGCGCTCGCCGTTCTCTGGCGCGTGCTCGTGGGCGTTGCGGGCGTGGGCCTGCTTGCGAGCGTGCCGATGCGGGCGCTGCCGCTGCATGGGGTGCGCGATGAGAAGTGGGCGGAGGGCGAGGGGAAAGGAGAGGAGAGGGAGAGGGCGTAGGCAGCGTGAGGGGTTTGGAGCACGCGGGCGGTGCTGGACTAGAGCGTATACCTATTATGTGTGTTGTACGATACGTGTGTAGAGAAGCCAATCGCACATCACGGTAGGTGGACAGCGGAGAAGGTCGAGCATTGCAAAGCTACCGAGACCCGAGTACGACGGGGGGAGGGGGGGGGGTACGTCCACACGGCGGAGCCAGTACAAATTGCACGCATGAAGGGCCATGAAAATGTCCAACATGTCCCGTCCTGCAAAGACCGCATGGGACGGAGGTGTAAATATTCACTCGTGCGCCGCACACCCTGCGTCCGGAAACGGAGCCCAGAAGTCCCCGCTCACGCGTCCCGCATCGAGCCCGCCCAGTCGTCCGTCGTTGTCTCCGGGGACGCGAACGCGAGCTGCCAAACCGACCCCACCCACGTCAGCGTCCATGCCGAGCGCCCTATCATCCGAGACCACACTGTCAGACTAACGACACACCTTGCTGGAATCAGGCTCAGGCTCCCGTCCGAGGCGCCGTGGTCCGCTGTTGCTCTCGCGGCCACCACCCACCGGCGGAGGGTCGCCGCCAACTCTGCCCTCGCAGAGGCAGTGCCCGAGGGCGAACGGAGACGTGCCGGCGAGCTCGACGCCCATCGACCCTACCGCGGCCATTTTCTGGAGGGACTCGCGCGCGTTCAGCCTGCCGGTGTGTTGCGGGCGCGGGTCAGCTGTGACGGCATGACGAGGTGGGCACGAGCGAGGCGGGAGGGGCTACGTACATTGCGAGCAGGGAATTAGCGTACACTGCGCAGTGAGGTTCAGTACCGACACAACAGGCAGAGATTTATCAAGAAATGGCGCACGGTTTGGCGCGGAGTCGTACAGCGCGAGGTACACAAGGTTGTTCGGCATTGAGACGAACTGTTGAGTGCCAGTCATGCCGGCTCGTCAACAAACTCGCGCGCCCACCCGCGGCGGAACTTAGAGGAGGACGTACGCAGATGATGATGGCGAGGTCGATCACGCTACGCAGATCACCTGCCTCAGTACCAGCTCAGTATACGCGAGATATCGGGGAGACGCACCTCGTCAGCGTGCCGGTCATGACCGAGTACGTGATGATCCTGTTCACGAGCGTGTCCGTGCTGTGGCAACTGGCACGTCAGGATGCGGAGTCGCCGTTGGTAGCTCTAAACACGTACCTTTTAATGCCCGAGCGTTTAGCGTAGAGCAGGTAGGATAGCGAGAGCGCGATGAGGATGTCGTCCGCTGCGGCGAGCGCGAGCGACACAGTGTAGTACGCCTAGCCCAGAAACAGGGTCAAATTTCAGCATGGAAGGGAACTTGACTACAGCAGTAGCAGAGCGTACGGTGACCATATGGAACTCGGTGAACTCCGGGTACTTGAATCTATGCGCGGCGCTTCCATGAAGATATGTCCTTCCAGCTTCAATGAAGAGAGGCCTACGTTACTGCCATCACCACTGTTATGGAAATGAAAGGTCAATGCATTACTCGGAGTGCCTTATAACCACATGTACATACCCATCTCCAGCGCGAAGTGGCCAAATGCGAGTAGCGTCTGGGTTCAGGAAGGCCTTCTTCAGGCAAATTTCAACCCAGCGAGGAAAGAGAGAGACCTACGACTACACTTGCCAGCAGCATGTTCTTATCGCTCACTAACATGAGTGTATCGCGTCAGTGCGACGTTTTGGATGGAGACTAGCGGGAGGGAACCACTCACGTATCCATATGCGACGGACGTAGAACCTGGAATGTGCTTCACTCAGTACCCACCTAGAACCTCAGCGCACAAAGGCACACCTACAGCTGAACAGATAGCATGAGGAGGGCCTGTTTGAGAAACTGTGAGGCCTTGGTATCCGCAAAACCAGCATGATACGTACAGTCACCCCTGTGAAGACCTACCCGCAAATCGCCATGGGATCAGCATCGCCATGGATCCCTGATCGTAAATCGTACTTGAAGAACCCAAGACTCACATCTTCGAACCTGCGCAATCATCTGTCGTCAGTGGAACCACAACCACAAGTTATAAGTATCCATGCACTCACTTGGAAGTGACACCGAACGCGGTGTAGTTGCCAAAGTTGATAATCGCGAACTTGAAGACAAATGCGCAACACAGGAACGCGTGCAGCGTCTCCAGGCACCTGTCTCCCCGCACGACCATCCCGGGATACTGTCAGCATTAGACTCTACGTCCACTGTAGCTATCAGCGTACCCCACACTCACCATACGTAGAATACCTGCGTACCGCACCACGATTGTGAGCAAATGAAGAAAAGGGCGCTTTCGAAGATACTCAGTACGATGCTCGACTTACATATGCCCTGATCCACCATGAGTCTACGCACCAGCTGAGCTGGTAGTAGCGATACATTTGGAACGTCGTCAAGCCATACATGCTAAAATGAAGTGTGTATCAGAGGCCTTTCCTGCAAATTCAGAAAGCATGAGAGACATACGCAGTGGAGATGAAAACGCCTATCAGCGTTGCCCCGGCGGTTGGCCTCAGGTCTACAGCGGAGGCCATTGCAGCAGGACGGACAGAATTCGCAGCGAGATGGGACGGAGTCGTGATGATCGTGTTGGGAATCGTACGGTGCACACCACCGTTCAGGGTGTGAGCTCAGCGGGTGGGAGGTTGGGCAATTCGCAGGGCCTGATCATTGAGTAAGGGTGTTAAGAGGATTGGGCGAAATGACTGGGACGACTTCCGTCTCAGAGTTTCCATGCCGAGTCCTAACGCCGGGCACCTTCATAGTATTACGCACGCTTCATAATTGCCGGCAAGATATGGGCACGCGCCCCCCGGGTTGAGTCGGGGTGCACGACGCTGGGTCATGCACCATGGTCAGTCGACGTCGGAACGAGCCAAACGCTGATCATTGACTCACCGGGTTTTCGCCACCGCATTCTTCTAGGTGCGAACCTCCGAGTATTGCATTCACACACTACTCATCTCCTATGCACAGCCTCTGCGCTGCAACCCTCGACCTGTGAGACACACGTCTCTATCGTTCCACGACCGCGTTGCACGTCCGTGCACCACGCGCGGCGAACTTGATCATGCCTATGAACGTCCGAATCAATGAGTGTAGCGGCTTTAGAATCGATATCGCATCCGTGGACATGAGCTACATCATATCACCAGTATACTTCAGTCCTGGTGTACGTGCATCAATACGAGGAAAGTCACTCGCGGTGCACGGGAACCTTGCACCCCTACCGAAATTGCGGATCAATCCGCAAGGTCAGGCAGATGGGTCGCTACACGTTCCTTCCGAGCATTGAGTAGGCAGACGGGTCCGGCACACGCGTGTCTAGGAAGCTCCCCGATGTCTTCGCCACCGGATATACAGACTCCGGAAAGCAAATCCTCAAAGATGGGGGATGGGGGAGTGGGGGATGTCGCAGACACACTGGAGGAGGCAGGCTTGATCAGCTCGAAGCAGAGGGTGATCTTACGAGCATTCTGGCGTTGCAGATCTGTTCCGCAACCGTAGGCAGGCCCACCTGCAGATCGATGTCGACGCGAATGTCATCCTGACGCTGCGAGGGAAGGTACATGGGTGTTATCCTGCATGTTGCGTAAGACAGGTCAGATTGGGATTGAAGACTATGCGTTCGCGGAGGGACACATCCTCGGAGGGATTTGGTGCATGCATATTATGGATTCACAAGTCGGCCGTTTCTATACTGATGAGGCCGCGTCAATGCATTCGTACATAGCCTTCCCAGCCTGCGGTATCCGGAGTTGGGCGTTGGTAGGCTCATGATCGGCCAAGCCCGGCGACGTATCACTAGCCCGTTGACACATTCGTCTCTCTGGTCCAGCAACTGCGCGGACGACAACAATCGCCCTGTCTGCCTCCTCCGTAATGCTTGAAGCTGCCTGTTCCATCACGAGCGACTCGACCAGAGCTAACCACTTTCGGTATACTTATGGAGGTGATACAAGAGAAGAGGCACTCACGGACACGGCCAGCAGCTGCCCACGACAGCACTCGTCCTGCTCATTCCCCCAATTCGCGCTCAGTTTGCATAGAGATATGGCCCACACACAATGCTCGGGGGAGCACACCGGGGACGGTGCGTTCGGAGTGGAATGCGGTAGACGAGGGCGATGAGCAAAGACAGCGATCAGCTTCGTACTTTCGCCGCAGCGCGGTGACAAATCAAGCTTGAAAATGGTGCAGATCGACGTGTCAGATTAAATAGTTTGAGTCATATCCCAAAAGACACTGCTGAGGTAGTTCGAACACAAGCTGGTAGTTCGTGGTCATGATGGGACTGCGCCGGAAGCGTTGTTGAACTTTGTGGGACCCGGTCGCGTGCGCCTAACTCGATCTCAGCTCACGTGGTCTGCTTGAGGCGTCTATGACTCTGACCTCTGCTCTGTCCGTCCTCGATTCTGAACTCGATTCCTTGTCCTTTTGGATTGCGCATGGCTGATACGATACCCAACGTGCGACGGAAAGACTAGCTTTCTACGCTGTAGAACTCGACCTTCGTCGCAGTATCGTTGTGACGCGCGCCGGCAGTTTTTCCATGGATATCGCACACCACTCTGGTCCGAGGCGCGGTAGAGACGGCGCGCGTACGAATGTACATCTGTCCCTCGGTAAACTGGCTTGCGAAGCATTCGTCAGGGTCGGGGGAATTGTACACGACGAGGTGCGCGTCTGGTGCATACACGAAGGGGCGGGCGGCGATTGAGGTACGTCTCGCCGTGCCTCGACAGTTCTTGTGCATGCGTCCTGTTCTGGCACAGGAAGTAGCCTCGTAGAGGTAAATTCGGCGAAACCTATTGGGCGGTGGATGCGGGAACCTGTGGGGGTCGCTGCAGGTCGTCGTGACGAGCGCGGATTCATGTTCCCGTCTTGGAAGACGACCCTACATGGGACAAGGTACGACAGCTACGTCTGCCCTATTGAAGAAGGAGCACTGAACGTCAATGTGATTCCTTCAGTACGCCGCTGGCTGATTCTGGGCTTGCACTAGCAACATCACGCGGTTCGATTCGTGGCCGACTATCCTACAGTTCAAGGTGTCCCATCATTCCTCCCTCTCTCCGCGGGCCTTGTGAGACTCAATAGGCTACAGCCTAGGTCGCGCTGGTGTACCGAGAGGGCGCGCGTTGTCCTCGTGAAGGATGCCCCAGATCGCGAGTGCGAGCCCTCGCGGGGACTCTTGCACGACGAGATGTCCAGCTCCCTCGACGCGCGCGATGGACCTCATCTTCCTTCCTTCCGCCACGCTCGTGATCGACTCCTGCGTCTCCGCGGGCCTATACCGACGCGAAGGCACGATACGTCAGTGCATGTTCCGAACAGGAGGTCGGCAAGATAACACCTACACCATGTCGCGCTTTCCCCCGAAGACAGTGTGGACAGGCATCGCCGGGCAGAGTGTCTTCAGCATCTCGAGCGCCGCAAACCCGTCCTCATGGTGCGTGTACCCCGCCACCTCCTGCACGCGCGTGCAGGCGAGCGTTACCCCCTCTTTCTCGCCCGGGTACGTCGCCGTCGGGAGGTCGCATAGCGCGTTCTCCTGCCATCGGTCGCCCACGGTGAGTGCGTCACATCCTTCGCGTGACGGAAGTGGGAGAGACAGGACGGACCACGAAGAGGTCGAGCACGCGCGCGTCCCAGCGGCGCCACGGGAGGCGGCGTGCGAGCCACTCGCGCGCGGCGGGCCGCGAGGGCCAGGTGTCCTTGCGCGTGCGCGCGATGTCGACTGCGCGGAGGAGCACGGTGTCCTGCGCGAACGCGCGCTGGAGAATTTCGGGCGTCATCATCGTTGGCTCGACGAGCACGAGGGACGCGTATGGGTTCCGGCCGTGCGCGTGCGTCGCAGTGGACTGGATGCTGTGGGCCGAGCGGTGAGACGGTGCGTGGTGGGAAAGAGGCCCGGCGCGTTGACTTACAGGACGCACGCGCCTGCGGAGTGGCCGATGCCCACGATGCTGTCGCCTGCGAGGAGGCCGGAGGCGAGGAGCACGCCGGTGGCTCGTGCCCATTGCTCACCAGCTGGCGCACGCGAGACGTTGTGGGTGTGGTCCAGCAGCACTAGTGAAATGGTGCTTACTGATTCCGTTAGGGAAGTCGTGCAAGCGCGAGTCGTTCAAGACCGCCGCTCGGCCGTGGCTGGGTGCGTCCATGGCCCATGCCTCGACGACGGAGAAGGCGTCGGTGGGCGTGGAGTGCTGCAGCTCGAAGAGGTGATCGATTGTGGGGATCCACGCCTCTTTATCTGGAGCGGGAGGTGAGTTTCTTGTCAAGCTGAGTGTGGGTCCAGTGGTGAACCACAGGTGCTCACGGGAAGCGACTGAATGCAGGAATACAAGAGAAAGCCGTCGCGCTTGAGGAGGTATCGCAGCTGGTGTGCACGGACGAAGTCGTATAAAGGCCAGTGAGAGCCCGCCGTCGGGCTCGGGTCCAGGCAGGGTCAGTTCTTCTTTCTCAATGCGCATCTTCAGCTGGGGACACTCAGTCGAGGAGGCTTGTCCGATGTCCGCGTAGGAGTGGAGGAGGACAAGAGAGAGCGCGGGAAAGGAGCCCCGAAGGTAGAAGCCAGTAAGTACTCGGGCGCCGTCTTGCCACGGGTTTCGATGGTCATCCAGAGACGACCTGCAATGGCCCCACGCACCCGATGTTCCATCAAGTCGCCGAGGTATAGAGTTCGCGCGGAGCATGGGGAAGCCTCGCCAATGGCAACGCAAGGAAGGTGTCCCGCGGCCGGGCGGTGATGCTGAAGCAATCGAAGAACCACCGCGTGGGCCGTCAGCCGGCCAAGCGGTACGGGCGTCTGCCTGGTATGTTGCATGAGACCGCAGTATCCAGTGTTCTCTGCCCGGATCTCCGACAGCCGGCGCAAGAAGGTCATTGCCCATGTTCCAACTTTGAGAGTCTCCGACGTCGTGCATACTCCGGCTGACCTCTCGCTAGGGTTGCATTGTCACCGGCGTCGTATCACACCACCGTCCACCATGTCGATGCAACTACTTGCCTACGCTGGTATTGTCATCTCTCTCTTGGTAATTGCACAGGTAACCGTCGTCAACGGTCGGGTAACTCCCCCAGGACCTCGAGCGGGACCGTCCCTCAGGAACGCCCTCAAACGGAGGCCATATGACGTTTTCTCGCGATGGAGCGAGCAATATAACAGTACGTTCAACCTGAGCCAGTCATCACCGTGCCAAGTAGCTCATGGAGTGGCATTGCTACGTCTAGACTCTGTTGTCAGCTTCAAGATGTTGTGGAAGCGCGTTGTCGTCGTGAACCGCTTCGACGCGGGCGACGCGCTCTTCAACAAGCGATGTGCCGCATTCTCGGACAGGCCCTTCCGTGTCGTCGCAAACTTGTACGTCGTTTGGTTCGTGATCATATCCAGGGCTGACGTTCATTGGGCTGGCAGGTGCGAGTACGATCGCAGTCTCGTCTTCATGTCCCAAGGTCCGCGCTTCAGGCGCACTCGGAGGCTCTATCACGACGTACTCAACGCACGTACTATCGCGAGCCAGTTACCGTACTTTGAGTCATTGACTCCAAAGTTCCTTGCATCTTTGCTCGACGCGCCCACGGATGTCCATCGGCATATACACTTGTACCGTCTCTCTACCGCCGAGTGCTTCACGTTCTGACACTCCCACAGCTTCTTCACAGGCACCATCCTCGCGTGGACGCTGGGCTACCACGCGCGCGACGAGCACGATGACTTGCTTGTGCTCTCTGAGAAGGTCAGCGATAACGCGATCCACATGACGACGCCCGGAGTGAGGATATGGGTGGAACTGTTCCCGTTGTGTGAGTCCGGATCTGGCGTATCTGGCATCCTAAAATTCGCTCATTTGTCTTGTCATCAGTCAAGTATCTGCCCCTCTGGATGGCTGGAAGGGCAGCTGCCGCTACGATGCGCGGGTTCAAGGACGACCTGAAGTTACTCCTAAGAAGGTCAGAGGCCTATGCACGCGCATGTTTGGTATGTCTCCCATCGTGTACCTCGCCGTTGAGCATTCCTGACACCATCCGCAGGAGAAGGGTTCCCGGCCGTCATTCTTGTCCAACATCCTCAAAGACGCCACTACGGAAGAGGAGCGAGACATCGCGCTCTACTCCTCGGTGTCGCTCACCGGCGGAGCGTACGACACGGTACGCGCCAAAATCTGATCTCAACCGTTCGCCAATTGACGAGACTTGTCGTTGTAGATGATCTCTGTCACTGAGTCGTTCTTCGTGGCGATGATCCGCTACCCCGAGAGCCAACGCAAAGCCCAAGAAGAGATCGACCGCGTCGTGGGTAGAAACCGTCTCCCTACCGCGGCAGACAGGTGCTCGCTCCCGTATACCGAAGCGCTGCTGACCGAGGTCATGCGCTGGGTGCCACCTGTGCCGTTCAGTACGTGCACTCTCAAATTTGGGGGAGGACGCGCGTGCTGAAGCACGCACTTGCAGCCTCGCGTGCGATTCCCAAGGACGAGGAGTACGAGGGTATGGTGTTCCCCAAGAACTCCTCGGTGGTGGCGAACATCTGGTGCGTCCCTGAAGTCCACGCCTCTTTGTCTGCGCGCGACGCGCGAGGGCGTACTCACATGTCGCAACGCACTCAGGGGCATGACCCACGACCCAGCGCGGTTCCCAGACCCAGACGTCTTCCGCCCAGAACGCTACCTCCCGCCTCTGAGTCCGTCTGGCGACAGCGGAAACGGGCCAGCGCCGGAGCCGGCCGCGGCCGCGCGCGAGGTCCGCAAGCTCGTCTTCGGGTTCGGCAGACGGTGCGTGCCCCCTTCGCGTTCTCTCTGTGGGGGCTGCATCGTCGCAAGTGTGCTGAGTGTTGCGTTGTATGCGCGCTAGGATATGCCCCGGACAGTTCTACGCGGACGCGCTGCTGTGGATCGCCCTCGTGCGCGTGCTCGCGACGATGGCGATCGCAGCCCCTCCCGGGCAGCCGGCGCCCGAGCCCGAGCTCGTCGACGGGGCGATCATGTACGCATCACCCAACGTGCGCAAGACGTGTTTGTGGTTTCTGACGTGGAGTGCGTTTTAGACGGTTTGCGCCGTTCCCGTGTGAGGTGCGCGAGCGGTTCAAAGGCGCGCGGGCCCTCGTTGGACTTGCGGAGCGGCAGGCTGAAGATCGTCTCACGTGACCGCGTTGGAGAGGGGGGGGGGGGCGTCAGAGGGGGTGCTGCGAATTGTACCTCCTCAGACAGCGTCTGCTCGCAGCCCTTCAGAGCTTCCCCGCCGAAGGAAGGAACTATGTCCTAATACACAAATAATCCCATAACGAAAGTACTGGATACATGCTCGTGTCGAGAGCGCATCAAATTCGGGCGAAGGCCGAGCATCGTTCGTCTCATGCCTCCAATTGCACCCGCCATGGAATCAAGAGTAGAAAAAGAGGGGACTTCGATCCAACCGGCGTGGGTCGGCGTCCGATCCCTCTCGGAGTCGGAGATTTGGGGAACAGGACGGGGTTCGCTTCGTTTATGCGGTCTGCTGTGAAACACATGACGGAAACAGGAGAAGGCGAAGGAGAAGCACAGAACTCACAGACAACGCATGGTCATGTGCATGCATCGTTCCCCGCGCCAACCTCACTGGGTGTTCTCGCACTCAATCCCGTATAGCAGGCGCGGGCGGTCGTCGAGTCAGGGCAGGCCATCTCGGCCGATGGCGCAGTCGAGCTCTTCTTGGGCACGACGCTGCGCATCGGGATAGAGCATCACTGCGACGTTGCGCAGCCCAACGACAGTCTACGCATGATTGAGCGGTGGTGTCCTGTGAGAGTGCGCTGAGCGAGAGCGCGCACTGTGTCTGGCCCCTCCCGCTGATCGCTAGTAGTTGATGAGTTCTGAGAGAGACACGTTCAGCCGAAGGGTGAGCATAATACGGCCCCGCATTAGTTCCCAATACGCTTGTAGGGAGATGCCTTTCAATTCAAGGTCCCCAGAGAGTAGCTCAGTGTTGATGGAGGGCATCCCGATACCTTACGCCTGTACACACCAGTAGGCCGGGCAAACTTGTGGGTCTCCTGGTACTCTCACCAGCGTTTGCGCGCCCTTGCCAGAAGTACTGTGCGCACACGGATAGACAGCGCGCAGCCGGATTAAGCTTGCAACTGGACCAACACACCTGCTCACAATGCCGGAGGGAGGCTACTTCACTACCCATGGTGGTACATGGTCAAACCCAAGTGCGCCCTCTGATCGCTGTAACGCCGCTCCGCCTCGGACTCGCCTGCGTTGCCTCTCCCACGGGCGTTTGCCAGCGCATAATGGTTGGTCTCTGCCACGACGATGGGCTCGACGCTGCTATACTGCTAGCCATTGGTCATAGTTCCATAACATACGCCCTTGTTTATTGACGCGCCGATCGCTCACCTGTACGACTCTGAGATAAAGAATTGCAGGCGCTTCTCGGATGCCGCGTCTGTGCCCAAGTCGCTCAATTGTCGGCCGAGAACCATCAGCGATCCACGGCCGTTTCTACTATGCGGCTGTTGTACTGATGACGGGAAAGCAGTATTTTGCGACTCTACATATGCTGTGCTCTCTGCCGGGTACTTGTCCGCCAGCGTCGACTCGCACTTTGACGCTGGGGTAAGTAGTCGAGCTCCTCTGATTCGTTCCCGACTTGGATTGACGTCTTGATATGGCGTTCGTCTGCATTGGACCCAGTGGTCCTCAACGACAATGGCGCATGCGAATTCGGTCAGCCTACTTCTCCGCAATGTGAAGGACCGACGCGCTGCGTTACCTTGCATTTGGATACCACAAACCCGGGAGGTGCTATGGGACAGACCTTGGATGTATGCATGTAAGTACTGGTTTTCTACCCTAGCCTTATGTCCGTGTCGCATCACCTCAGATCCGTGCATATTGCCACTGAAGCTCCGTCGCTCCTGCTCCAAAGTATCCCGTTCGATGCTCCTAGAGCGGCCGGTCAGCCCACAAGCTGGATTACATGACGTCCAACCAGTGAGTCTCCGTTCAGGAGCATCGTTCCCGCCTCGTGACCATGCAGTCCAAGAGCGATGTCCCGTACTGCAACCGGCTCGCCCGACATAGCCTTGACTGTGTGACCATCGAGGACACGCACGTGCTGCCACCGGGTATACCACAGCATCTACGCCTCTTTGGGTTGTTCACGCGCACGTTCCTGATGGTGCGCGGGTACCACCCAAAGGACGGCTGTCCGCACTCGGTGTTGTCGGGAGAGTGTTGTAGGGTTCCCTTTGAGTCGTCAGGAGGATCACAGAGTTACCAGGGAGCCGTCCAGTACACGGGCCACTGGCGCGCGCGGCACCTTCAAGCTTGATCGTTCGGAGTGATCTTCGGGCGGCGGGATGGAGCGAAGCCTGCAAAACAGCGCGATCTGACATTTGCTTGATACGCGCCTGAGTTGGCGCGGATGTCTTTTGAGCATATACAAACGGTTGCCATTCGTGCAGACATTCGTGCACGTCTTGGGTCCTATGTTGGATATCTGGCAGGGCGGCAACTTGACGTATGATCACTGCTATTGTGCGTACAATATCGTCCTGAGACTCTGCGATGCTGTCGAAATGCGATCCACGCCGATCGACCCCAGCCTGACCGAGCCGAGCGTAAGCCCTGTTCGTTATGATGCGGTGCTGATCCGATGAAATCGTCCCGTCCGTACCTCGTCAGCCTGGCAAGCACTGATGGCGTATGCCTGCGGATCCATAGGCGTGCCACATGTGGGGCATCATATGAATCACACTATAACATCCAGCAGGCGTCCGTACACCGACGTACACAACGTACGCGGTGTTGTCATCAGAGTCCAGTGTATCAAGAGCCTCGCTCCGCGGACTACCTTGTCCGTCATACTCCGGGGTTTAGATAATATCTTCTGAATGATTCGTCGATCTCTGGGGCACATTTGGCCCATGATGACCATGGCGCGTGTTGTTGCCAAGCATCCGAGGCCAGAGGAACTGAATGAGCATATTGGGAGAACCCGCTTCGTATCAAGCGATTGTGATGACCGTGATTGCCCCTCAGCGGAGGGCATGGAGCTCTGGTGCTGTGTCCTTACGGCGGGGAATGATCTGTGAACGGTATCGAGGGCCGGCGCAGAGCAGCAACTCCCGCACGGATCAACGGTTGACCTCCTCGCCGTGATGAGTGCGCGGTTGACTTTGTACGTGCCGCTTGACGCTTCAGAGCATTGCATGGTGTTATGGAGAACCAAGTACAATGTATGTATATAAGCGCGACTCTCGCACCCTGACTCCTCGTACTGTCGGCCACCACCGCTCTACCACCTCACGACCCGCGCTTCGAAGATCGGCGCTCTTGACGAGCTGCCCCCTCACGCTTCCCATTCTACATACACTCACTTGATTACTACATCACGACAAGATGATGCATCTACTCAACTTTGTCCTCCTCGCCCTCGCGGCTGGCAATGGTACTTGTCAGTCAAGTCTCTCAATTCTTCCGCTAACCGTCTCCACACAGCACTCGCTGCACCGATCGAGGATCAGGCCAGCGTTGATGCCGTCGACTCCGCTGCCATCGCTGCATCCAAGATCGCCCGGCACCCCGGTGTCATGCCCACCTTCCGCCCCCTGAGCGCCGACGGCTCGTTCAACGACAAGCGGTCTCCCCAGCATAGAGTGAACCACGGCCTGCCCCTCCCCATCGTCGGCGTACATCCCAGCCCCAGCGGAGACAAAGGCATCGGCTCGATGCCCGTCGCGCCGTTGATGGGGTCCGACGGACATATTGGCCGGAAGCCTGCTGAGCGGCAGGCCAGGCCCGACAACATCGACACCGCTTCCGTCGAGGCTCGCGATGACATCCCGGACGCCAGCCTCCCGAGGATCGGCGGCGTCTCCGTCCCTCCCGGTGCCAAGAGACCGGCGCCGAAGCATTCTGGGGAAAGCAGCACCCCCCACCTTCCTCCAGGTCTCCATGGACCAGCGCCGAAGCATTCTGGAGAAAGGAGCACCCCCCACCTTCCTCCAGGTCTCCATGGACCGGCGCCGAAGCATCCCAGAGACCTGGGGAGCAGCAAATCTCAATTAACCCCAAGATTCAGGACGTCAGAGCGCACACCGGTGGGCAGATCCGAGGGTAGCGACGAGACTTACCTCGACCAGTAAACCGCGGCGGCGGAAGCGCCAGTTCAGACCGACAATGTTCATATACGGTGCGTGTGGGCAAACTCGGTTATTCCCACAACCAAGCACTCAATCGCACGACGCAGGGTTGAGATGAGATGTTAGTCCAATCACGTGCAGATGTAGATTGGTTGCATAGGTAGTACACGACGCAGGTCGATCATCGTGTAGTATTTCTGCAGTCATGACAATTAGGCGGAGTGTGCAGCTCATATCATCTCGACACATTGACGCGCTCGGGTTATGTCATCGAACGACTCCGATTCGGACTGATCGACTTTCATCGCGGCATCAGTTACGATTCCGCAGCAACTAGGAGGAAACGCGGCTGGACACAGGTCATGTTTGGGGACGCTCCCGAGCGAGCCTCACACCGACCACCCTTGTGTCCCCTAGGCCAGCTACCGAAGGCATCTGTGAACACGGATGTGCAAAGTTTATCCAAGCGGGAGACGCGAAGCGTGATCCCGGACACAGTCATAGAGGCGCAATGGACGAGATATATTCTGCAGTAGCTACCGACAGCACCGATGTCCACATACGATACCGCGAGTTGCCGCCGTACAGAACCGGATATCTCCCGCATACACGGCGAGACAAGCCAAAGGTAAGCGGAGTCTTCAGCGCAGTTGGCTTCCCCGCCGACGAGCGGCGTGTACTAGTCCCGAGGGCCACGAAGAGGCCTGCGCTATCCCCGGGGAATTTCTTGAGGCACACATTCTTGATGCACGCGTGTCTTGAGGCACAACGGCACAACGCCTTGAAGCACGCGATCAAGTTGAGGCACACCGAGCTTGAGGCACGCAGAAGTCGGGGAGACGGCGGAGGGGGGACGAGCCGGGCAGTGCGACCGCAACACACTCGAACGCGGAGTGAAGCGTTTACTCACTATGCCGGCTCGCGTAGAAGGGGGAGTGTATGGTTTGAGTGATGCAGGTGAGACAGAAACAGGAACCGGAACGCGGGGTGATGGAGCAGAGAAGCAGACGAAGGAGCTCCCGGACGAGGCTTCAGTGCGACCGCGCGCGTGCTCAAACATGGCATGCGGCGTTTACTCACTTCGTCGCCTCGTCGTGTGGAGTGTGGGGTTGTGAGATAGAAGGGATATGGGTGGAGAAACTCCCGAACGAGGCTAGGTCAGTGCGACCGCGCGCATGCTCAAACGTGGCAATGCGGCGTTTACTCACTTCACTGCCTCGTCGCGATAGGAGGAATGCGAATAGGGGACTCCATGAGGGGGGTAGGTGCGCCCGCGCGCACGCTCAAATGGCGATGCGGCGTTCGTTTACTCACGTCCCACGCCTCGGATGGAGCTGTCGGTGGTGGGGGATATTTGGCGCAAATAGAAAGGAATAAGGATATTGAGCCGGAGCTCGGGCCACGCGCATGTGATCGGGGATGAATGCGCGTGTGGTATAGTACGGGGTTTGAGTGGTGGGTGCGACTTGGAAGCCGACTTATGCGAGGGTGGATCGGTTAGATCCGGAGGCGAGTCTGTGGCGTGACCACGCATAGGGGAAACAATGGTCCCTTTGGTTTGGGGGGAAGGGTTCGATGCAAGGCACCCCGACCGTGTTGCATACGTCTACCCTTGAACCCCCGGGACAGCAGATGTGTGGCATGGTTGTGGTGGACAGGAGCATGAGCGCACGAGTGGCATCGGCGCGAGGGAAATGGTGTAGAGACGAGAGAAACGGACGAGGCCAATGGTAGTGACCGTCGCCCGTAGAGAGCACAGTCTGATAGCATGGTGCTCACCTTAGGCAATACCCGTCGCCGACAAGCGTGCATAGACTCGGCAGTATCGCTCGAAGAGCATGGTCAGTTGACGAAGTGGTACCACATATGGGCGACTGGTGATCGTTGCAGTGGTAGATGGGCACCTGGGTGGACACCCATCGCCTGCCGGCGTCGAAAGACTCGACAGTATCACTCCGAAGAGTGAGGCCAGCTGACGAAGCAGCGTCCCCGAGGGCTCCTGGTAGGTCATCTGAATACTCGCTGTGAGCATCACGGTAACAACGAGAGCGCACATTCGACTCACTGTTCAAGCACTACGAAAGTGCGCATATCGCCTGCAACACGACGACGAAGTCAGCATATGCCGCGAACAGCAGCGGACGAGATCCCTACCATGAAGGCGGTGGTAGGCGTTGCCGCGCTCGCCGTTTGGGCCAGCGCGGCTGCTCGAGGTGTACTCGAGGTTCCTTGGAAGGAGGGAAGTGGTGCGGATCTGAGGGGGAAAGCACGTCGAGCGGGGGATCTTATACGTTCGAGGGGCCGGCCATCCGCACCGCTCAAGCGCGTGCGTGCGAGCCATCGGACGGCCATCCACAAAGGCACTGCCCATAAAGGGACGTCATGTGGCCCTCGATTTTGTTGTACTAGGCTGACTTCGAAATGGGCGCATCGATGGCCGCCCGTGCAAGCACCCTAGAATCGTGTTCTCCTGCTAGAACAACACCAACGGGGACGAGAGAACGTGGTTTCCGGGCTTCGAGAGGGGCTGGTCCCGCGATGGTGGCCGCGATAATCAGAGAAGCAGCGGAGAGTGTGGGGGCTAGGCGGTGGTGGCGAGAGAGGCTGTTCCCGGGCGGTGTGTGAGTCAGCAACTGCTATGCCCTGACGGCAAGAACCCTTCAGTTAAGAATACGGGCTGAAGACGTAGTCCAGAGAACGCACTGTTTTGTTCTGTCTCAGCGGTGGCATTACGGACATCGTCGCCTGAAGGAAAAGTGGAGTCGTGAGGCACCCGCGCGGCAATTGGGTTCCAGGGTCGAGGCCCACGCCGGCGCGCACCAGAAGCTCGCTTATGTGTTTATCAGTATTTGGTAGTGTGGGTAACTTCGTATCCGCCTACCTGTTTTGAGCGCATCACCCCTAATCCTTGACCACATGCTTGATGCAGGCCCAACTTCTCCCAGTGCGTCGTTGGAATCTCCCACCCAGGCCGCATTCCAATGAGATCCAAATGTCTGGAATTTCCAATGGCAACGAGCACATGGCCGCCTACAGAGTCCGCGCAATCTGGAGCATGCTACACGACGACGACGCGAAGCCCGCCAGCGCGCTGAACCTGACTGTCACCCGCCTGGTGTCATAGGACCTCGGAAGTTTTGGCGAAGAAACGTCATTTGTACCAGCGAATAGCGCCATTGCGTTGGAACCGCGAACGTAGCACGATAATGAGCATTCCTGCTTGCGCAAGGGGAGATGGGACACCCACGTTGTACCGTGACTGTTTTTTTCAGATACCATAGTTTGTTGTTGATTTTACCTAAGCGCGACGCGTAGTCCTCGTGCATGTTTACCCAAAGCGCAAGCGCAAGGCTGCGCGGGCTCTCCTGCACGACGAGATGACACGGACCCTCACGATCGACCGCATCAGTCTTCCTGCCGTCACGTCTACAATGGCCGCTTGCACCTCTGCAGGTCTGAAATCTGTCTCGATGTCATGTAACTCACAAACGAGAAGAGCAGGATGTACTCCCACCACGTCACTAATTGCGCCAAAAAGCGCAGTGTAAGCGCACGACGGGGCGTATCTCCGCCAACCGCCGCAGAGCCGCGAACGCGTCTTCGTGATAGCTATACACTCCCGCCTCCTGCGCGCGCGGCGCAGCCAATGTAACGCCCGACTTGTTGGGGTACCCCGACGTGGGGAGGTCGCACAGCCCATGCTCCTACAGCCGCGGCGCGATTAGCGTTCGGCCAACAAGGGTAGAAATGGGGGGAACTCAAGGCTTATGACGTACAAGTCGAGCGCGAGAGGATCCCAGCGCCGCCAGGGCAGGCGCGTCGCGATCCGCTCTCGCGCGGCGGCCCGCGACGGCCAAGTATCCTTACGCATGCGAGCAGCGTCCGCCGCGCGCGCCAGGACCGCCCCTGCCTTCTCGGTACGCGCGGGGATCTCCGGAGTCACCATCCGCGGCTCGACCATCACGAGCGAAGAGAATGGCAACTTGTCTACAGGATGTCCGTCCGTGCACTGCACCCTGTCTGCGGGTGAGTACAAGGAGGGAGCGCGGATTGAGGTGAGAGACGTACATGATGCACGCACCCGCGGAGAGCCCCATCCCTACGCGCGTTGTCCCCGTCGCAATGAGCCCGGACTCAAGAAAGACATGGATGGCGCGCGCCTAATGCATTCCCGCTGAGACGCACAGTGAGTTGTAGGTCGCGCCGAATATGAGGAATTCTCAGACTTACTAAGGTCGTCGGGGAACGCGCCCAGCCGCGCGTCGTTGAGCGCGCCGGCGCGCCCATGGTTCGGTGCATCAATGGCACCACTCCTCGACGATAGTGAATGTGTCCGTCGGGGTCAACCGCTGGAGCTCGAAGAGGTAATCGAGGGTAGGCAGCCAACATTCCTTGTCTTTGAGTGGAAGTTGAAGCTGGAGAACAGTTCGTAGGAAAGACTGGCGAGACTTACGAGAAGACACGGAGGACAAGAGCACGAGGGCAAGCCGGACACCTGTTGTACGGGAGGTGGTGGCAGTTCCGTTGATAGTAGGTCGGTATCGTACCACTGCTTTCACGAGTCCGTCGTCGTATTCGCGGCCTGCAAGAGTGTATTGCGTTGATTCCGAACATTGCGGATGTATGGAGGAGATTGTTGAGGTGGTGTATGGGAAAGAGAAGAGCAAGCTGAACGAAAGACCAGGTTGCCCAAGATGAACCATATACCTCTGTGTTTCCGTAGGCACTCGGAAAGATATGTGGTGATGAGCTCAGGAGCAAATGATTGTCGAGGGCCCACATACCTCATGCTGCATGGGCACGCTCCCATGCACTCCCAAACGTATGATGAGTGCCGATATCGGGGCCCGGGATGAACTCCGGTAGACACAATGTGCTCTGTGAGGAGTCAGTGTCATCTGCATGTCAGCCATCGAGTTACCCGCGCCTCATTCGGTCGGGGCGCAGTGAAAAGGCTCGGTTTGGAAATACTGGTGAAATTCGACATCTTGTCAACGCCGGGAAGCAATACATGTACAACTAGCAGTAGCAGGGTCTCCTTCTTCCCCGATTCCAGTCCTGAGGCTCGAGGTCTTGCCGACGCATTGAGCACCATAGTCATCTGCGAGGCCGCTCACCCCAAGGCGAGTCTACGCAGCAAAGTGAGAGACATCTCAGAGCTCTACGTGCTCGTACCTCTTGCCCTCATTTGCCTGGTCCTCGTGCCGTCAGTACCACAGCACCTTCTGCATCGCATCAGCGACATCATCACGGCTCACCAGCGTGCGGGACGACCACGCCTGGGGCTGCGCGCTCATCTCGAACTCGAGATGCCCTCCAGACGCGATTTCCGCGTGCGTGAGGATTGGGCCGTCTAGCGCACGACCGTTCACGCTTACGCGCTTGATGTACGGCTCCGTCGGCGCTCCGGCAGAGGTAATGACGAGCGGCTGCGTGGCGTTCGGTAGGTCGATTGTAACCTTGTCGAAAAACGGCCTGCAAAACACGCATGAGCATCGATTAGTCGACGGCATGATTAAGAGAGCGATGGAACTCACGTTCCGATGACGTATTCGCTCGAGACGGGGTCGACGGGGTAGAACCCGAGCGCGCTGAAGATGTACCATGCGCTCATCTGCCCGCAATCCTCGTTCTGCGCGAGAGTCAGCGTCAGGTGCAACCGAACGTCATGGTGAAGCACATACACCTGAGAGTCCGTTTACGGAGTTGTTGTAGTAGTCTTTGGCGATCTCCCGGATGCGCTCCTGGGACTTCGAAGCAGCCCCGGCAAGAGAATAGAAGTAAGGAATATGATGGGAGGGCTACGCAAAGAAGATGTCAGCAACCTCATGAGGAACTGAAGTGGAAGAGACAAACTTCGTTTGTATGGTCATTGTGCCCTCCATTGAAATGCTCGTCCAGGAACTGCACAAAAGACTTGTTTCCGCCCCGGCGCTCAATCAACGCGGGTACGTCGTGTACGACGTCGAACGTGTATGCCCACATGTCGCCCTCTGTCCAGCCCGCGTCCTGGCCCGCCCATGCGCCAGACGCATTGCGCGCCTCCATGAAGCCCGTCTCGTTGTTGAAGATCGTGAACGGGGCAGAGAATGCACGTTCGCGGAAACGTATCGCGTCTGCGTCCTTGCCGAGAGCAGCGGCGAGCGCGGACAGAGCGTAGTCATCATCTAGTAAATAGAGCGGATGTGTGAGGTGGCCTTGAGGATCGGAGGTGAGAGGTACGCACAAGCGTAGTCCAGCGTACGCGAGCCTGCCTCGGAGTGAATGTCTGATGCGACCCAGCCGTGTGTGTCGTACACGGACGAGAGGCCCGCGCGAACTTCGTATCCAACGTGCTGGAGACAATGTAAGAAAATAGAACATTGAATACCATCCACTTCTGTACCTGTTCACGGTCGTAGTACCTATGTGCTGTACGTCGGTAGAGGAACGCATTGTGATGAAGATGCTACTCACGAAGTGTTCCAGTCGTTCTCTGGAGGGACGGTAGCATCTTTGAACACCGCAGCATATGCTGTTTCGAGATCGAACCCGGTCACGCCCTTTACGACAGCTTCCGCAACGAGCGAGTCGGCGTGCGTTCCAACCTGTGTAGCAGCCGGAGGAATTAACCGCATGGACGTGTTCTGAAGTGCGCTGATCATACCATGATGTTCGTCTCTGCATTGCATCACCGAAGGTTAGATACTCACGGTAGTAGGTGACTTGCGAGACCAAACGTACCAACGATGTTCTTCCACATGGGCAGCCATCCGCCCTGAAGAACATTTTTCAGGACGAAATATCGTCCAATGCAAAAGTGGACGTGCCTCGTGATAGTCCTGCAGCATACTCTGGACCATGCCAGGTATGCGCTCCGGCGTGAGGAGGATTTGCCATGCCCACTCCGCCCGATATGTATCCTGCCATTGCGTCAGCACAGCATGTCACGGACGCGCTATTAACAAATCCTACCCAGATCGAGTACCCGGTGTACGACTCCCCCTCATGTACAGTATCGTCATACCCAGAGTAGTAGTGGCCGTCCTCGCTTTGCTCGTACGGGTACTGACTCGGAAGAGACAGCTCAATATTCAATGCGCGTGAACTAGAACACGAGAAAGAACACACCTGGAGCGTGTGGAAGATGGCCGTGTAGAAGATTTCCTTCTCTTCTTGGCTCGCGCCCTCGACCTTGACACGATCTAGCTTTTCGATCCACTCCGCACGGGTCTTCTCGGCAGTCTGTTCTAGCGTCGTTCCATCCGGGATCTCCTTCTCGAGGTTCTTCCTCGCTTGCTCGATGGAGATAAACGAAACGCCAACGCGCACGTCCACCTTCTTCGTCTCGCGCGCGAAACGCGCGAAACCAGAGAGAAGTGCGCCCTCGCCGTACGTCGCGGCCTCCGAGATGGTCCCGTTTTGCGCGACACCGAAGCTCGCGAACGGCACGTCAAAGCGGGCGACGAAGTAGCCTGCGAAGCTTGGTGCGGGACTGGGCCCAATGATGAAGTCCTGTCGTTCGGGGTTGTGGCCTGAGATCTCACGAGCGTCGGCGTCGATGCGGATGGACCCGACTGGATAGGTAACGTTCGTGGGGTCAGCTGATCCCATTACGGAGGCGCGCGTCGCTTCAACGAGCACGTAAGGCGTAGTCGTTTCCTCAAAGGTGAAGCGTAGGTGGCCCACACGCGACGCTGCGCAAACATTGAGCAATAGTCACAACAGTCAGGGAGCGTGGACATACTTGCGGACTGCTCTACATGGATCTTTCCGCCTTCGATGGCGTTCAAGACAACAGAGTAGTAACTCGCCGTCGCTATCTCATCCTTATGATTGAACGCCATGCCCCGTTTCTCAAAAACGCTCTGAACCTCGCCCGCGCCTGGTGCGAGGATGGCTTGGCCGCTCTCGCCCATCCATATCGCGGGCTGATGTGTGCCTTGAAAGCCGTGGACGGCGGTGTCAGTGTAGTTGTAAGGAGTCATGGAGACATAGTTCTGGCGAGTCTGCGCTACCCAGCGGGTCATAGCAAAGGGCGGTGCTGTGGAGGGGATCATGCCTCCAGAACCGTCTGGGGAACCACCCCCGTTGCCTATGAATCTGATAGCAAAATGGAGGGTTAGCATTGTGGTTCTTCTAGTAGTGACATATTGTATGGGGTCACAGACTACGACCAACTCTGTATCACGCAATAGCATGGAACCACGTCCCACTTTGAACCCGAGTACCGCTGGTTCGGTCCGCGGACGATCCGCCCGATCTCACATGCACTGACGGAGGCTGGTTGTGGATATAAGTAGCAGACTCACGGATCCACATAGTCAAGGGCAGTGCTTGGCGGGTTAGAAAAGGCCGCTGGCGCATCGAGACGATGCAGACGCGCGGCGGAGACGGTCGCCAGCAGGGCGAAGCTGAGGAGCCCGAGCCCTGTCATGCTTGGCGCTGACTCTGTTTTGCTACATGGTCAGTAAAGACAGTAACGGAAATCAGCCTCGGGGACAAACGAACAAGCTGATGAAAGTGCTGCAGAGCGTGTGTGCACTGGCCAGTGACGGTACAGCGCAAGCTCAGCTGGCCACAGACGCCCGAGGTGAGGACAGGGAAAATCACGTGGTCAGAGATCGGATCGGGTCTCGGCAGCCAATCGTGCCACGCGACGTGAGGGTCCCATAAAGTCCAACAACACTTCCGACTCCCGTCGTCTCGTCTACACGCGACTTTATGTGGACTCTCACCACAAGCCAGACCGCTTTCAGAGCGTTAAGTGTGCTGGGACTGTGCGGAAAATCACCGTGGCTTTCGATCATCCAAGCTTCACTTCTCGGCGAACCTCGCGGGAAGTCAGCTGCCACCAAGTCGTACTCGCAAGCAGTGAGTTACCTAGCGTTCCTGATTGGTCACCCTCTCCGCTCAGTCTCCTCATTCCAAACCCCAGTGCGCTACGCTCTACCTCCGTAGGAAGGCCATCGAACTTCCGTTGCGTCGAAGGTCGTGCAGAAACATACAGGGCACAGGCCGGAGATATCGCACATCATCTCCATGCAGCCTGGGAACGTCGACCGCGGCGCTCCTTTCGGGTAAATATCGGATGTAAACTCTCATCATTTTGCTGAGCAACTCGCTTCCTTCAGGTTGGGGATGACTGCAGTAGGCGGGCCGTCAAGCTGATCATTAGGCCCATTTGATTCCTCTATATTTCCCCGCAGCTCGTCAACTGACCCCAGAGTGCCTTACGGCCATGCGCACCCTAGATTCAGCGCACTATAAGGGGCAGACGCTGCCTGTGTCTCCTCGTTGCCGCCTCCGCAGCTTCTTTCGCCCATAGCTCCGTCAGAAATGCCTGCATTGCGTATCACAGTGTCGGCGTTATGTGGCCTCGTCGCTGCGGCGAGCGCATTGCAGGATTTCAATGTCCGAGATGACTTACATTTCTCTTTGCATGCTCGTGCAACCAACAAGGACGGGTCGACGCCGGTTTACAAGGACCCGCAGGCAAGCGTGGAGGACAGGGTGAATGACCTACTTCCACGAATGACACTGGAAGAGAAGGTATCGCAACTGTGAGCGTATTAAATTCTCCTGGTGTACCGAGACTAATTGTCAAGTTGATCAGAATCCAAGGTGACATGAACGGTTGGATGGATTTCGGTGATCCACTTGACGACACCAAGACCTTCAACCAGTCGGGCCTGGTATGTGTCAATTCATCCTCCCCGTGACTCGGAAATTCACTCACATTCGTGCGGCCTTCTAGGAAGACATGTTGAGTCAGAAGGCAGGTGCCGTATGGGGCGGATACCAGACTCCATGGGACAAGTTCGTCTTCGGTGTCACGGTCGGACAGCGGTACCTCATGGAGAAAACGACGTTGGGTATCCCCGCGCTTATCCAATCAGAAGGTACGATAGCAGACATCAGGATGCAGTAGAATATTCAATTTGCACAATGCAGGTCTACACGGGTTCACGAATAATGGGACCATCTGGCCGTCGCCAATCGGTCTGGCAGCCTCGTTCAATCCCGAACTCCTCCAGCAGGCCGCCACGACTATCGCCGACGAAGCCGAGGGACTCGGGGTCTCGCAGATCTTCGCCCCAGTCCTCGACCTCTCCCGCGAGCTGCGCTGGGGGCGCGTCGAGGAGAATTTTGGCGAGGACCCATTTCTGTCAGTCATTCCAGCAAGAATTCACCTGTCTCGGTTTATACTGATACCGTTTTTCCTCGGCACAGGACTGGAGAAATGGGGGCGGCCTATGTTACCGGCCTGCAACTAGGCCGCAGACGCAACACCAGCTCATCTACGATCGCGCGTATGGCGGCGACTTGCAAGCATTTCGCGGCTTTTGGGAGTCCACAAGGAGGCCTGTGAGTGCTGTTAAGCCCTCTACTGCCGCCTGACACGACACCACTGAAACTTGTGATTCAGCAACATTGCCCAGGTGACGGGTGGAGAGCGCGAACTGCGCTCGTCGTACCTCAAGCCCTTCAATCGTGCCTGCGTTGAAGCGCTCTCGATCATGACTGCGTACTCCAGCTATGATGGGGTACCGGCGATTGTAAACAAGCGTACGCCCGATTCCTGTTCACAGTCCCTCAGTTTCGCCGACTCACTTCACGCGTTTTCAGATTTGCTTACCGACATAGTGCGTCGATTTCTCTCTCTCAACACGGACGAACGCTGATCGAATGGAATAGCTCCGCAATGAGTGGGGTTACAAGTACTATGTCACGTCTGACGCCGGCTCCGTAGACCTCCTCATCACCACACACGGCACATGCGAGACACGCGGATGTGCCGCAAAGGCTGCGCTTGAGAACGGGCTGAGCGGCGAGATGGGAGGCGGGACGTACACATACCTCACCCTCCTAGGTGATAACACACCCATTGTGAGTCGGGGATTCAACGGCCGACTGACGTCCTTCAGATCAGGTCAGGGCTGGAACTGTGGACGTCAAGTTCGTCGATGAGACCGTAAAGTCCATCTTGCGTACGAAATTCGCGCTAGGCCTGTTCGAAAGTACGCCGTTCTCTCACATGTAGGTTGTTCTTGAGCCGACTCGGCACGTGCTTGTGACAGATCCATACCCATATGATGACTTCTTATCAACACTACGGACATCCGAGACACGGGAGCTCCTTCACGAGATGGAGCGCGAGACCATCGTTTTGCTGGAGAACCGGGACAACACGCTCCCTCTCAGCAAGTCCATAGGTTCTATCGCGCTCATTGGGCCTCAGGTAGACAGGGTCTCGGTACGTCGTCCCACCTGACCCCCAGTGTCACGTCTGACAAGCGAAAACCTCTCAGTTCGGCGATTACGTCTTCTTCAATGCCTCCAACAACGGCATCTCCCCGCTCTCCGGCTTCACCCAGCTCCTGTCCAACACCTCCGTCCAGCTCAACTACGCCGAGGGCTGCAAACTCTGGTCGGACGACCCGTCCGGTATCCAGGCAGCCGTAGACGCCGCGAAAGTGTCCGACGCAGCCGTCGTCATGGTCGGCACGTGGTCGCTCGATCAGACCCTCCTCTGGACCCCGGGGACGAACGCGACGACGGGCGAGCACGTCGACCTGTCCGACCTCGGGCTCTTCGGTGCGCAGCTGCAGCTCGTCCAGGCGGTCAAGGGTACGGGGAAGCCGACCATCGTCGTACTCGTCAGTGGGAAGCCGGTCGCCGAGCCGTGGATTCAAGTACGTACGTATAACCGCACGCTTCATACGGGCTGAGCAATGCTGATTCGACGTGCGTGTTGTGCAGATGCCGACGCGGTGGTACAGCAGTTCTATCCCGGCGAACTCGGCGGGCTGGCTCTTGCAGAGGTGATATTAGGAGACGTGAATCCCTCAGGTCCGTGTATCTATCTGCACCTGATTGTTTCTGTCAATTTGCTCATGCTCAGAGTGCAGGGAAGCTTCCTGTGTCTTTCCCGCGCAGCGTAGGGACGACACCGGTATTCTACAACTACCTAAAGGGCAGCCGGTCGGTGGACGCGGGGCAGATTCTCGATGACGGGACGCTTGTCTTCGGACACCAGGTATGCGTTTGCTATCAAGCGCAGTGTCTATTCACTGACCGAGCTGGCCTCTGTCAGTACGTTCTTGACAGTCCAGTCCCGCTCTGGAGCTTTGGCCACGGGCTGAGCTATACGACGTTCAACTAGTAAGCCCCCGCGGCCGGAGCGTTGAGAACAGTACTCGCAACGAGCATCGCTACTGCAGCACCGACCTAGAGCTGTCGAAGCAAACGATCGGCACTAACGAGGAATTCTCCGTGTCGGTCACCGTACATAACACGGGGGATCGTGATGGAAAAGAAGTCGTCCAGGTGCGTAGATGCATATGGTATTGGGCCATCTACTAAGCGAGATTTCCGGGCTGCACGGCTCAGGTATACATTACGGACTTCGTCAGCTCCGTCGTCACCCCCAACCAGCAGCTCGTCGGGTTTGAGAAGATTACCCTCGCGTGAGTGTCCTCCTCCATGTCTCACCGGCTCGTCATTCATGGTCCGCTTTCGCAGAGCCGGATCATCTACGCGCATCACCATTCCGGTAAATTCCACGGAACTCGCCCTGTGGAGTCTGGACGACAAATGGGAGGTAGAGCCTGGCACGTTCGCAGTTAAGGTTGGGACCAGCGACCAGACCTTCTTGAACACGACTTTGGTTGTGGCGTAGGGTAAACTTGAATTTCGGTAGTCTCCTGCGTTCCGCATACAACATGTTCCATGAATAAATCGCGCTGAATCGAATTCCCTGTATTTCCCGGCGGCGAAGTGACTGATAGGTGGGATTCTATCTGCACAGTGACCTCGGGAATGGCAAGTGCGCATTCCCTGCGCATCAATCAAAATCGGTACGATTCATACACACTCCCACGCGTCTGGTCCCACAAAATCCAACAAATTCAGTCACACTCCCGTCAAGCGCATGATCCACCACAAGGCAACGCCCCTCTTGTCTTTTGCTTGTGATACACCTGCAATTCGTGCAGGGGTCTCGGTCCTAGTAAGATTACTTAGTCGGACTATAGACCTTGGCACCGGTGCGTCCGCGCGTATTTCTCCAAACAGTATATAATGGGGTATGGCGAGCGAGAAACGTTAATGATTCTACACGAGGGGGCACTTTGGCTGCACCGCGGGCCGAATGATTGCTCATGCTGCCTGCGGACGATGCTCCGTCCCACGACCAGCGCGCCAAACGTCCACGCCCTGCACAACGAAACATAAGCATAATGCCATATACGAGATGCAAAACGCTACCCACGCACCTTCTGGTTGTTCGTGCGCATGTTTTTGACGCGGCGCGTGAACCACTCGAACGAGGTCTGACCGCTCTCGAAGATCTGCCGCAGGTGCTCGGGCGCGGCTTGCACGGCCTCCGCGACGCGCGCGCTCTCGTCCGCAAGCGCGCGCAAGATCACGGAATTGCCGGGGCGCGTGAAGAATACGAGCGACCACCGTGTGAAGAGTCCTTGTTCTCCGGGAGCCGGACTGCAGAGCCTGATGTCAGCTGCTGAAGCACCAATGAGCGGAGGTGCGAAGATTGCTCACACAACGCGATGCAGGTTGGACTTGAGGAGGCCGCCGCTGAACACGGTCATCGCGTCTCCGAGGTTGCAGATCGCGTGCCCTGGAATAGGCTTTGAGGCCTATGTCAGCCCACACGTAAGGTCGTCCAGACGGTCCTGGACTTGCCTTGACGTATTGCCACTGCTCCGTGCCGGGCACCATCACCTGCAAGCCTCCAAGCCGGTTGTGCAGGAACGACTGGATGTGCACACGATGAACATCGCTCACAATCGCAGCGGAGCGTGCAAGGCTCACCAGAGACCCAAAGTCGGTATGCGCCGCGAGCGCCGCCTGCGCCTCGTCGAACCCTTCCGGGCGCGGCGGATTCTTGATAACGCGTGCCTCGCTCCCGCTCCACTCCTGCAGCCTATGCTTCTCCGCAAGTGTTCCCTCTGGAAGGCATAAGAGCTCGTTGAAGATCTCCAGGAGCGTGGCGTTCACTTCAACCGACTTGCGGATAAACGGGACGACCGCGTCGTCCATGCGCGCGTTGATGGTAGTCGGGTAAGTGCGGCGCGCGATCTCTGGCCATGCCAGCGCGTCGTCCTTTGCGATGTTGACGAACTCCACAGTGTCTGGTGCGCCGCTCTCATCGATGACGGTCGCGCCACGCGCCTTGTAGCTGGATATTCATAGAGTAAACGGCACGAGACGACGTTGAACGTTGGAAGGACTCGACTTACCCAAAAGAGAAACCCTCGTCGCCCTGTTCGAAATTCATCTTCTCTTCAAAGGGGAGCGCCATAGTCTCCGCGCCCGTGTCGAACATCTTACTGACTTCTTCGTCCACTCCATGGTTCTTCAGGCTTTGATGTCTTCGTCAGCTCCCGCCCATGTGGAGTAGGTACAGCGTAATCATCACGTACTACCAAAATCCGAGCTCCGTTCCGGCCTTCCACAGAGTGGCGATCTCGTTGCTGTCGCGAGCCTTGAGAAGCTCGTAGTCAATGACGAGTAGGGGGTGGGTGGTGACGTTCTCCGGGAACGGCGGGAGGTTGACGAGGCCGGGCATGTTCAATGGTAGGGTTGTGCTGTGGTCAAATACTCGACAGATTGAAGCGTTGGAATGAATTCTCTGGGGTTCCCTCGTACGCCTTATATAGCTCGTGGAGAGACTGCAGCCGCTCATGCCCCGCCCAGAGCCACATCCGATAGAGGCTTCGTCCGACATGAGCATCTCACGCCCCGATGACGCAGCTGCTCACAGTAGTCAGTATCACGAGAGCCAAAGAAGTGCAGGAAGTCTTGATGTACCCCGTAGCTCCGGTGTGCACTTCTCTGCAAGAACGTCCGCACACGATATGTCGGGGCGCTTGGAGTAGCACCACTCGGATGCTTAAGCGCTGGGTCGTGGTCAAGGATGATGATTCAAGACAGCCTATGTTGTGACTATTGTCTTTTTTCATAGATCAAATAGGGTATTTGAATAGAGGGTGAGTACCCCTGAACGATCCTGGACTCCGCCCCCATTTACGGGGCGAGCTGCAACGGTCGTTGTGATAATGGTTACATGAACAAGCGAGCAGAGGCACATACAGTGTTGCGAAATAGTCCACTTCGTCACTGATTGAGCGACAGATCGGTAGACTGGGACATGAAACCCTCAGCCAGCGAGGTTGAGCAGATTTGGCCTGTGCAACAGATATCCTGACTGGTGCCGTTGGCAAAACTAGCGAATGTCATGTAACCATAAATTCAAGCTCTATGCGTCAGATACTCGAGCGGAACAGTATGAGATGGTAAAGCAGTATGCTGTGCAGCGATCTCATCATGTGCCATTGTGGTTGTGGTATGATAATGGAGACGTCCTAGTACGGTCGACTGGAGAGTTCAAACTCCGATTGATTTGAACAGCCTGAAACGTATCTGAGCCTGAACTCGGGATTGACCAATATCACATGGTTTTGATGTCTCGTCACACCTGCACTTGTGTGCGTTCTTATTCTACGCATACTACTTACACTGCAACCCGTCGAAACCCGTGCGCTCTGCCGGACTGGAAAGCACAAGTTTTGGTGTGCTCTTCCCATCGTCAACTTTCTCAGTACCTGTACTGTGCACAACGATGAACCGCAAGTCAAGGCAGCACGGTACGTCCTCCTCCGTATGTCCGGTGTTTGGCTGGTTCTGGAACTCATACGGAAAGCACCTCGATCGACCAACCAGGTCGAGGCCCGGTCGACATGAAGAGACTTGAAGCATACGTGAGGATATCCGTACGCATCGTATGCTACGTCGAGTAGCATCCGTGTGCGACGTTGGCTACGCCAAGTAGCTCACCGCGAAGAGAGGGGATGACGCCAAGAATCTTCGCGATTTCCCTTTGCCGACCCGCGACAGGCGTCTCTTGTATCCAGCCTCTCCCGAGGATGGAGGTATAAAACCAGACACCTCATATCTCGAGGTGGCCTTAACGCTCAATTACCACGGACAGTCGAAACGCCAGCCATTTTGCCCTCCTTGCGTTTTGCCCACTGATGATGGGTCCGTGACCCGTTCATAGCCACACCTACCACACTAGTACACAATCACTTGCTGCTAGCCACGCTCAACAAATGACTACCAAATCCCCCCTGTTCAACAGCGACGTGCTCAACATTCTGGCCGTCTCCGACCCCACCACTATCTGCCGTCTTGTGCAGGTGACGCGTGAGCTCTATCGCGCCAGACCCAAGTACTTGTTGAAGGACGTCGTCAACCCGCGACGAGAATGCAGCGTACCCTTTTTTGTCAGCTTCATGTTGGCAGAATGATCATACCGCTATGAATTCCTCGAGAGCCTTAGCATTGCGACAGGTCGCAGTCCGAGGCCAAATCCTTGGAGACGTTCCTCCTTCAATCTGCGTCGCTGCTCATAATCCGCTGCCTTGACATCAAATGCGCCGAAGACTTCTCCGAGTCCAGTCCAAGTCTCCTCAGCTGTTTCGCACTACTCCGCATCCTCACCAGCTTGAGAGTGGAGGAGATAGGGCGGTGCACGAACAGCTTCCTCAGACAACTGCAGGCGGACCTAGTGGCAGACCCCACCATGATCCAGCGCCCCTTCGATTCGCATAGCGACGCGGACAGCTATTTGGAAGACGAGGACGAGGACGACCCGGCGATTCGCATCCCAATTCTGCAGCTCACTAACTCACAAGATTCGCTCCGCCTGCTTGTATACAGCATGTGCGACACGTTCGGGCGCTGGGACGTCCTGTACGACCAGCGCTACCCGGACCTCAAGATGCTCACGCTCAACTGGAACGAGGTGCCGAGCACTGCGCACTACGCGCGCGCGTTCCCGACCCTCGCCACGCTCACGCTCAGCACCTCCCCGCGCGAGCTGCACGAAGTCGGGGCGACGTTCGAGCGCCTGTACGAGCAGCGCAGCCTGAACAAGATCACACAGATCCTGTTCGGCCGGTGGGAGAGGCTCCGCGCGGTGTACGGCACACGCTCGTCGATCACTTCCTCCTCGCCCCGGTGTGCCCCGTCGAGCAGCTCCACGTCTTCGGGGACCGCATGGACAAGCACATGTTCCGCTCCGTGCTGACGACGACGCGCCCGGCGCAGGCAACCTCCAAGGCTTCGATGTCGACCTCTTCTTCTGCGGAGAGTGCAAGCGGCTCATGCGTGGACAACTCCTCCGGCCCGCCCGCTGCTTCGAAATTGCGCTCGTCTTCGGAAGCGTGGTCATGCCTTCCACAGCCGTCGACGTCCCAACCGCCCTCGTGGTTACAATCCGTTCTGCTCTTGGCATGGTCAGCCAATACTCATCTTCATAACCCAGGTCCGCCTAATTGAGCGCCTCAAAGGGATGCCATCGCTCCGCTCACGATGGCCTGCTACGCCCTCGTTACGCCACGCGGACCAGGCGAAAAGCCCGCTCGGCCAACCGAACTCGCGACTCTGTGCGCTGCCGAGGAGTACCTCCGGGACCTCGACCTGCACGTGCCCGGCGTGCGCATCCGCGAGGCCGCCCCGGCGCTCCAGACGCTGGTGATCACCCTCCTCGGGCACAGCGCGCGCCCGAACGCTCGCGTCACGTCCGGCGAAGACGTCGTGTACGAGGACGGCGCGGTCGAGCGGATCCACTTCATGGCGGGGTACGAGTTCCCGCTGTCCAGTCCAGCGTTCCTCCAGGTCGCGCGTGCGAAGCTTGCGCTTTCATGACATGATCAGGAGCACGCGCCTGAGTCAAGGACGGTGTGTTCGCGATCTTGATGTCAATCCCTGAACATACGTACATCATAATGGAAACTGGCATCCATACATGCAATACAAATTCTACGAGTTACCGACCAAATGCCTTCTGTTTCTCGGTCCGTCTGTGCTGATTGACTGGCTACATCAAGACACCGGCGCCGAGGAGCAGTCCCGTACGCAGGCCAAATCGGTTCCCCCGTCTTTCCAAGGACTACGCAGGTGATTGGGAATCGACGTCCGCTCATGGCATCTACCGTCAAATCGCGGAAAGCTCCAAGATCGACGTACCCTCTGTACCCTGGTAGTCCTTCCAGCTATCCTCGCTCTGCGTTCGCGTCAGGATCCACGCATACATGCACAAAGATGCAGAATCTTGAGCGTACCGTGTAGTTCGCGACCCGCTGCGCCTTGAGCCGGCGGGTAAGCCACTCGCTCGCGGTCGCCCCTGCCTCGTACGTCCCCGGGGGTGCGTCGCGAACCGCCTGCGCGACAGCAGCGCTGTCCTGCGCGAGTGCGCGGAGCACGACCGCGTCGTTGGGCCGTGTGAAGTACACGAGCGACCACCGCTCGTGCCGTGCCTGTTCCTTCGGCGGGGGCCTGGACAGTGAAACACAGCGGCAGGCGCACTCAGCACTGTGACCCGGACGGGAAACGAGGACGCAGATCCGCGGGGTGACGTATACGTACACGACGCGGTGGATGTTCGACCGGAGGATGCCGCCGCTGAAGAAGTGCAGCGCGTCGCCGACGTTGCAGACGGCGTGTCCAGGCAGCGGCTGGGCGCACGCGCGATGGGCATTGTTCCGAGGTGTCAGGCACACGCCGCGTCACTACTCACCTTCACGTAGAACCACTTGTCCGAGCCTGGGGGCAGCACTTGCAGTCCCCCGAGGCGATTGTACACGAGCGACTGCATAAGGCCACATTGATGAGTCAACGGTGGGCAGAAGACGACGGTAGCTCGCTGAGGCACTGACCAAAGAGCCGAAGTCCGTGTGCGGGTTCAGGAACGCGTTATCCTCATGATCCGTGAGAGGCGGCGCCCGGATGAGCCTTGCCGAGCATCCGCTCGCCTGCGTCGCGTTATGAAATGTGGCGAGCGAACCCTTTGTGAGTCCAAGTCTGTCGTTGAGGACGTCGATCAAGAAGTGGTTGATAGCCAGCGACTTCTGCACGAATGGTTTGACGACGGAATCCATGCACGCGTTGATGGTGGATGGATAGGCGCGGTGAAACCGCGTAGGCCACGCCAAAGCATCGTCTTTGGAAATGGCCAGGGCTTCCACCACATCCTTGACATTCTGTTGATACAGGAACTGCACTCCAGCGGGTTTGTACCTGAGCGATTTGGGTAAGAGGGATCAGTTAGTTGGGTGGTAAGGGCTTCGGATGAGGACCCCAGGACGTTCAGATCTGAGGGTTTCACTGGTCCTATCATTATCCTCGACCGCTAATGTCCAGATTTTATTTCAGAACAGGTACTGAGACCGCCTGGTATTTTCATGAACCGTGGTGAGAGACACGATCGTAAACCGCTTGGGATTGGCCTCCCAAGGCCTTTGCGATACAACGAAGACCATCCGTAACCGAATCTCTTGCAACAGCCGGCTGGGGTACAGCAGATTGTCTTAATTTCAAGGCTTACCCAAATGCACAGCCGTCGTTGCCTTGATCAAACTTGAGCTTCTCTTCGAGCGGGAGGGCGAACGTCTCTTGTCCCAAGTCGAACATCGCATTGACGTCGTCGTCAACGCCGTGGTTCTTCAAGCTGAGACACAAGCTCGTGAGCACACAGCCGAGTCTGAATAGCGCGCATGGCACATACTACCAGAACCCGAGCTCAGTCGCAGCTTTCCATAGCTTGTCGATCTCCTCGGTATCGCCGTTCTTGACAAGTTCATAGTCGATGATGAGGAGAGGATGGGTAGGCACATCATGTGGGAAATCCGGGATCGCGGTGAGGCCAGGCATCGTTCAGTATCGGCGTCGAGCTCTGCCCACGGGTTGAAGGACGAAGGCCCCTCGCCCCGGTGCCGCGCGCAGAAAAGGGGGACGCCATCCCCAGACTGTGGAGGAACTTAGGTTAGAGTTACGTCCTGTGGTGCATGCTATGCATAGCCCACCACCTCCCAGCGAGCGATGGCATCCGAGTCGCGATGAAGTGCAGGCGACACGCTGGCGACCGCGCTGGGGATCTCTATGCTTTCTTGACGGATTCAGACCTCAGAGAGCCCTTCAGCGATGGTGAGGCAATGCGGTATGTTCATCTTCCACTGCTAGCGATCCGCGGCATACACGCTCGCGGGAGAGATGACGCAGGGCCCATGTGAACTTGAGCGAATATTGACCAAGTCACGCGCGGCGCGGCGTTTGTGCCACTTTGTGAGCACGTTCGCGGAAGAGGCGCCCAGCGTCGCGTGGCCTGCAATGGCTCGCACCAGCTACACTACAATCGCTATACGCCCTTGAACGATGTCTCCCCTTCTCTCGCACCGCGTTCACCTCGATAAAATCCGAGAAACAGCTCCAATTCCGGGCGGATCCGCGGTCTTACGCGGCGCAGCGGCGTCCGGCCTCTGAGCATGAACGATATCGCAACTTCCGATTGAGGTCGGAGGCACGCAGCGGACGACGGACGTCTGTCCACCGTCTCAGGCGCGTCGACAACGCGGCATGCGCACCACATGCTCGCGGCGTCCATCCTTACGCTCATTCCGTGCCCAGGGCACGGGATGCCGGTAACCTACCACCCGATCGGATCATCCATCCTCCGCCCCGCACTCGGACTCGGACTCGGACTCGGACTCGGAGGCTGGAGGCTGGAGGCTGGAGGCTGGAGGCTGGACGGCCTGCAGGCCGCAGCCCGCCGCGTGCGGTCCTGGTGCGCCGTGCCCAAATCCGCGATCTTCCCGCCGGATCACCCGCGCGCGGGATCCCGACAAATCCGTGCGTGCGTGTGCGCCGGCGCGCGGGGGGACCGAGCTCGAGTTCTGCGCAGATCGACTGGCGGGTGAGACCGTCTGCCGGGATCGTCCCAAGCCTAAGGCCTCTGCCATAAACACGTTGCCCGAGCGACTCGCGCGTGGGGCACCACACCGCCCTCTGGCAGGGGCACGCCGGCATTATGGAACGCAGCGCTGACCTGGCGCACACCGTCGATCATGCCATGGCTGGCCGGGGCAGCGCCAGGGCGGGAGAAGCCGTGCGTGTGTGCTCACAGTGCCATTACCGACCGGAGGCGGGTACGTAGTGAACCACCAGACGCATGTCCGCCGCGCCTCCGTAAACCGCTGACGAGCGTGCGGGAACACAGACACCCCCCGGCGAGCCGTTCGCGACACCCGACATGGTGTGCATGGATGTGGCCGCACTGAGCATCCGTCAGACCGCCCCCTGCGAGTGCATAGACACGGGCGTCGACGGCGCGGACGCAGATCAGCACGCTAGTGCCGGTCAATGAACAGAGGCCGTCATCCGGATGTCGATCACGTCCTCTTCCCTCGTGGCGTTTCCCAGAGGCAAATCTTGGCCCTCCAGCACAACTCCGCGCGCAGGCCTCAGTGGTAGCCGGCCTGCCCGAGCGATGCCATACATCCCGTGCCTCCGCCGCCGCTGCCGCCGGTCGCACCGGACTCAGCACAGTCAGCTCGTGTACATACTTACATACCTCGGCGACGGCGAGACCCGGCGTCCGCAGATACCATCCAGAACCCGCGCAGACGGGACCGTGGATAATCCCAAACCCAACAAGCGTGGGGGCGACAAACGGTCGGAGAGGGTATTGCGCGCTCTAGATTTACAATGGCTAAGGTACCTGGTATATCATCCAAAGCATAGAGAGGAAGCAAGATAACGATGACAGAGCATATGCAAAGCAGCTTATACAGAGGGGGAGCGCACGACCGCGCACGATTCAGACGGACAAAACGCCAGCAGGTGTTATGATACACGCATCACAATCTCCATCCAACACAGGTCCTATCCGGGTCCGTTCGAGCGTCGTACCATCGTACCATCACATACAGCACGCCGTTCATCGCTCCCCCAGTACCGTCCAGCCCGCGTGCACGTCCTGGAACGCAGGCCGGAGCCGCGGCGTGCCAACCGCCTTCGCGCCCGCGCCGCACTCGCACTCGCACCCGGGCACGTCGCACGGCGCGCCCTCCGCCTCGCTCTCGCTCTGCTCCATCGTGTCCTCATCCGCGTCCTCAGCGGGCGCGGGCGCGGGCGCGCGCAGCGTGCGCGTGCGCACCACCGGCGACGGGTACGGGCGCGCGCGCCGCGTCTCGGGGGACGCCTCCGCGCGGGCGTACGCGTACGCGTACGTATGGCGCTCGCTCGACACGCGCGCGCCGCGGAGGTACGGCTCGGGCCCGCCCGCCGCCGCCGCGGCGCCGCCCTCGAGCTCGTCCACCTCGTACTCGGACGTGCTCCACTGCGGCGAGGGCGCGCGCCCGGCGGTGGGGTGGCGGTGCCGCGCGGCGTGCGTCGGCTCCGCGGGCGGCTTCACGGCCACGCTCGCGTACGCAGCGGGGGACGCGGAGGCCTGCGCGTACGCCTGGTGGTGCTGGTAGTACGGCTGCGGCTGCTGCGTGTAGCGCGCGGGGGAGAGGTGCCGAAGGGACGCGCTCGGGAGGCTGCGCGGCGTCGGCGGGAACGGGGATGTGACGGCCGACATCGGCGACGGCAGCGGCGAGGGCGAGCGGGACGAGGTCGGCGTGGGCGAGTACGACGGCGAGGGCGAGAGCGAGGGCGAGCCGGAGCCTGAGACCGAGAGAGGATTGGAAACGGCGCGCGGCGCGCGCTGGAAGCCGGGGTGCGCCATGCCCATGGCCAGGGGCACCTGTGGGACCGCGGGCGCGGGCTGGACCATCCGCTGTGTCACCACATCCCGCCGGCGCGCGGTGAGGTGGTTCCGGTAGTGCCGGCGCATGTTCGAGTTCACGTTGAACTTCCTGTTGCAACCCGGGAACGCGCAGGTGAACGCTGCGGCGGGGCGGCGGGGGCGCGCGTCAGCATCCACACTCATCAGCAGCGGCAGAGAGGAGACGTACGTTTCGCGCCTGTGTGCGTGTTCACGTGGATCGCGAGGCTGCTCGGGCGGTTGAAGCGCTTATTGCAGTGCGGGCAGCAGTGTCGCCGCTCGCTGTCGTCCGTGGCGGACGCCTTGCCGCGCGCAGGCCCCGCAGTGGAGGATGAGGCTGCCGACGCTGCGTCCGCCTGCGATCCTGCGCCGTCTGCATAGCGCCCCTTCCCACGGCCTGTGCCCGTGCTCCCTGCGTACGTAGCCCCATTCGTGTGTGGGCCTGGGTGCGCGGGCTGTGCGTGAGCGTAATGCCCGGCATGATGGGACGCGGGAGGAGGGGCTGACGCAGGCCCTTGCAGCGTGAACCCGGGTGGGCCGGGATGATGATACGGCGCGTGTCTCGCAGGCTCGCGGACGCCGCCCCCCCGCCCACTCGTGCTCGAGCGGGTGTGGCCCCGCGCGTCGGTCCCGGTGCTGTCCATGCGCTCGAGGACGACCCCGGTGACGGCTGAGACGAGCTCGTCTGCGGGACTGCGGATCGAGCTAGGTGCCGTGCGCGACAGGATGCTCGGGGTCGAGGACAGGCCCGAACCAGCAATCATGGAAGAGGTCGCGGCCAACGGGTACAGTGGCGCGGACGACGGTCCTGCTGTGGACTGCGCTGGCGCGGGCCTCTGCGCGAACGGCACAGGTGCTAGTGCGGCCGAAGCAGGGTGCTCATGTCGTGAACCGACAGACGGGTGGGGGAAGCGGGCCCACGACGGGTCGCGCGTGCGGTCTGCTTCGCGAGTGGCGTTCGCGGGGATGGTCCAGCCTTGTGGAGGCTTGGGCTGCTGGTACGCCTGGTGCGTGGGGATGTGCGGGTGCGTGTGGGAGGGGCCGGGATGGGTGCAGCACGGAGCTGTGCAGTCGGCTACGATGGGTGTTGGCGTGGGACCACGGTTATGGTGCGGGAGCGGGAGCGGGTGAGACCCCTCGGCGATCGTCGCAGGCGATCGCCGCCCGTCTCGAGAAGCCGTGTGCACATCCGGCGGAGAACGTGGGGGTGCCTGCGAAGGGATCGGCATGAGAACACTGGGGCAATACCGGCGAAAGCTCGTGTGTGGTGATACGTACCGCGGCGTGGGGGGCGTGGTCGTCCGCTCTGGGCAGGGAAAGCGGGAGAACGCCCGTGGCGGGCTTGTGTGTCGGTGGGAAGGACCCCCGGAAGAGGTCCTCTGCGATCAAAGAACGGGTGGTGAGTTTGGGCGTCGTGTACTACAAAGGACGCGCTCACCTGGGAAGAGTTCGTTGAGGCTGGGGAGTCCCTGTTCGACTGAGGACTCGCGGGACTCTGGCCGGGTTGAGGTGGATGACCGCGCGGGCGGCATACTTTGTGCAACGGTGGGACGGCGGCAGGTGGGGGAGGAGGCCGGGAAAGGCCAGGGGGATTATATATGTGTGGCCTTGGCGGTGGCAGGAGCTGAAGGAGCTGATATACTTTCCCGGACTCGGACAGACGCCGCGAGGCGAGTGACGCCGGGATCGGGTTGGAAATAGACAGCGATTTGCTCGTTCCAGATCTTCGCCTTCCATGCCCGCCCGCCCGCGCGTCCACGCTCGTTATGGTTATTATCCCCTTTTCTGCGTTCTTGTTACATTTCCCATTTGCTCATCCCTCGCTTCCGATCCCTGCCCCGCCGGGCTTTCCACTTCCACAACTTCCTTTTCCCCGGCAGGCTACTAACCGCTCGCCGCGCCCGGCCTTCTTGCGCACATCCCGCCCCGTATGGCAAAGCGTTCTAATCCACACAATCGCGAGTGCTGCTGATCGCACTTCATCCCACAAGCTTGCATTCACTCGCACTCCGGCATCGCGACCTCCGCAGGCCCAGCGCGCAGGGCACCCCTCTCGGGCGAGACGGGTGCAGACAGAGCTCCGGGAGCCACCGTCGAGCACTCGCTCGCTCGCGTCGCGCGGGTCGTGGTCATCGCGTCCTCCGACCGTGAACGTAGCGAGAGAGCTCTGGCGCACGCGCGTATCACCCCTCTCCCCCCTCCCGCTCCCCTCACAGGGCGTGACGATCCGCGCGTCTCGCCCCATCCGGAGGCGTGCACGACGGAGGTGCGTTCGCGGGCTGCACCCACACCACCGCTGATCTGAGCCGCGGGTGCACCCCCGCGCGCGCGCGGCCCTGAACCGACGATTGCGCCCCCGCGCACGCGCCGGGCGGGCCTGCGTGCGCGGTATCAATACCACGGAGAGGCTCGCGCTGATCGCGGCCCACTCCAAACTCGCGCCCGCGCATCGCACGCACCCACACACACCGCCCTGCGCGTCCGCCACGCACGTCGCCCGAGGCGGCCGGGGGGGGGGGGGGGGCACAGCGCGCGCGCGCGCAGACAACCCACCGTTCCGCGACGTTTACCACGGCGCGCCACGGACCCCTCCATCCCGCGCGGCTGGTCGCCACAGCGGCGGCGGTCGGTCGCTGCGCGAGGGGGTGCGCATCGGGCTCGGGGCTGGGACGCAGGCGGAGGGGGGGAACGGAAGGCCCGCTCGCTGGCGGCGAGCGCGCGCGGGCCTGGATCGGAGGAGAGCAGGAAAAGTGGAAGCCGGCGTGGGTCGCTGCGTCGTCGCGCGGGAGGCGAACAGTCGCGACGGGCGCGAGCGCGCCCGCCCGGGTCCCGTGCGCCCGTTGCATGGACGGTGCTCCAAGCCTCCGACGGCAGTCGGCCCCCGGGGCTTTGCCTGGAAGCCGGAAGGGGAAGCAGACGGACGGCGGGCGCTGTGTGACGATTGCGTTTTGTGCAGCAGGTACGCTATGGCCGGAGGCGCACAGGCACGGAGCCCGGATGGCCAGAGCGCGCGCGGCGGAGGGGGTCGAGGACGATGCTGGCTGGGGTCGCGTTCGGATTCGGGATTGGAGGGGTTGGGTTGGGACGTCTGGACGTTGCTGTGGATGCGCGTTCGATGAGCAGCGGTGGCGTGGCGACCGCGCAGCCGTTCTCGCAGAACGCAGGGGACGATCGCGCTCGGCGTGCCACGGACGGCCCAAACGGGCACTCCCCCACCGCCCCTGTGACCGGGAGGGGGTGAGCGCGGCCCGGAGGTGGGCAGGACAGGCGACGGGGATACTCACGACGCCGCAGTGGCCGGCCAGCCGCACGCGCGACGTCCCATCCCATCCCATCCCATTTCGGCGTACGGCAGGAGTCTGTTAGGCACCGCAGCGCGTCCGAGGCGAGCAGAACCCGTCGCTCCGTGCGTATCATGCGCCGCTCATCATGGGCGCAGTACTGGAAGGGGCACCGCGTGCGCAGAGCGGGCGCGAATTGCACATCGAGCCTCCCAGATCGAGCGACGAGGCCCGCGCGCGGCCGTCTTCATCCGTCCTTGTTCTCTCGCCAGGCAGGAGAGGAGCAGGGCTAGGACGAGCGAGCGAGCGAGCAGGCGTCCCGCGTCGAGTGTGAGCAGAGCGGGGCGTGGGAACAGGCGGGCGTAAATGTGAGTAGGGTCGCCCGATCGGGCTTGACACGCGTGCGCGCTAGGCCGGATGCGGCAAGGGCAGGGCAGGATTGTCGCAGTGATCGGCGACTGGGATCCTCGTCTTCTTCACGTCACTCCCGTCCCTCGCGCGCATCCGCGCCTGCGCCTGCTGCCTGCGCATGATCCACATCCGCCATGACCACAGCGGCCAGGGCCTCTCTGCCTCTGCACCAGCACTCCAGCAGCAGCACCTCCACTACCGCCTGCACTCGCCCGCGCGCACGCGGGCCTCTCCCGCCCGCCGAGAAGAATGCGGCGGCCCACGCGCCTCGCCTGTCAGCGCAGAGTTCGCGTTTCCCCCCTCGTCCACGCCCCCGCGCTCGGGCTCCCGCTCACACCCACACTTGGCCGCCGTGGGCCCCAATCAGCGCGATATGATACGCCCCGGGCCTTTTGGCTGGGTAGCGCATGCGGGCGGGCCCCAGTGCGGACGCCCTCTCGGCGCCGCCCTCCCTGGCCCCTGCGCACGCCGGGCGCTCAAACCGGGCACCCCCTGCGGCGTCGGCGCGCTGCGGGCACCGCGTCCATTTGCGCCTGCCTGCCCATCGAGCTATGTATTCACCCTCGCCGCCCGCGGACGTCCACGCCCCGAGGCGAATTGGGCGGTTTGGCTGATCCCGCGCGCGGGGGAGGGCGATTGCCGATCCCGTTCCCGCTCGCGGGCGAGGCGGCGGCCAGGCTCGGGCGAGCAACGTCATGCCGGGCACCAGAGCGCAGGGCGCATGCGCACGCCCGCCGTCGTTTCTGGAGCAAGGACGCCTGCGCGGATTCGCCGAGCGAGCACTGTCTACAGTGCTCCGCGACGAAGCACACCGGGCGCTGCAGCGAGCGATCCCTGTCTGTCCGCGGGCATGCATGCAAGGGCCGGGTGCAGCTGTATGTACACCATCCAATCCGTACCATCCAATCCGTTCAGCTGTCCATCTCCTGTCTCTCTCTCTCTCTGCGCCCGGGGCCCAATCGTACCGAGGCGTCCCCCATCGCCCCCGTCCACAGTGGACGGGCCTCGGACGTCGTAGGGTTGACTTGCGTGTGCGATTTGCCGTACTGCTCCCGTTGCGCAGATCACCGCAGAGCGCCCGAGGAAGGCTCCCCGCCGCCGCCGCGCGGGCCCTGAGCGGGGGCGGGCGCATGGAGCGAAGCCGCCCTGGTCCCCTCCCGGGCGAGGCCGCCTGCCGGATGCTGTGGGCGCGCGCGCCCGGCGGTGCGAGGAGACGAGCAGAACGCGCGGGCGCGCGCGGGGTGGAATGTTCGACGAGGGATGGGGTCCTGCCCGGCCGTGGGCGTGGATTCGGCGGGTGTGGGGGGGGGGGGGGAGCTTGAGCGGCCTTCCTCCGTCGACGTCGGCAGAAGCGCGAGGCGAGGATCCTGTCCCGTGCGTGCCCAGGGGGGGGAGGGGGGTGCGCTATCGAGCACGGGGCGGCCCGCGCGGGCATTCGCCCTGCACGCGCGCGCGCACGCCGGGCAGGAGGCTCGGAGGGGACGCGGCTGCGTTGCCTCACTCTCTCCCTCCCTCCCTCGGCCCCTTCGGCTGATCACCCGCACCCCCGCACGAGCTTCGTCGACGTGCGCCGGGCCAGCGCGGCGCGTGGGGGGCCGCGCTCGTGGAATGTGCATGCTTTGGGGGCGAGCATGCATGGCCCGACACGACGGGGCTCGCCTCCGACGGCCGGAGCGTGCGCGATCACAGGCAACTGCCCGCGATCCGCCAGTGCAGGACCGCGCGCGAGCGAACAGTATGTAGTGCCTACTGCCCTCGCCCAGGGCCAAAATGAACGCGGGCCGCTCCCAGGCGATCCTGCGCGCTGGGTTAGACTCTGGCGGCATGCGCAAGGGGGCGGGCAGGGTGCCGTGGCGGCCGGGCGGGACAAGGCCTGGCAGGATACGACAGCGGGAGGCCGCACTGGCTCCGCGCGCGGCACCCACCTGGGTTCTCTCGCTGGCAGCGCCTGTTCGCGGAGTGCGTACAGCACCGTCGTGGGCGTGTGGTGCCGGCGCGGGCAGCGGCAGCCTCCTGGCGACGGGCCGCAGGCTGCCTTGCCGGTGCTAGCAGCGCAGGGTCTGCCTCTGACGTCGCCCCGACGGACGATCAGCCTCTCAGGGCCGTCAGGAACTCAATACGGAAGACGCCGTGTCCTGTCGGTGGTATGGGAATCACCCGTCCTTGTCACCGAGCTCGCCGGTACACCTACCGATTGGCTCACCTCTCCATTCCGTGGGCAGTGTTCAAGACGAGTAGGGGCACCGGAGACCGGCAGGCAAGACTGCCTGGGAGGAGTCCGCGAGCGAACCGGAGCGGGGGCGAGCCGTCGCCAGAGCGGCCGTCGTCATTCTCCTACAGCGTTTCCCACCGACGACAAGGGTTGCCGACCAATGTGCATTTGGGCGATCGACCTGGGAGCGAGCAGGGGTCGGTGGATGCGCCATCGCCGCCGCCGCCGCCGAGTCGGACATTGAGTTTGTGCAGACGGGGGCGATGGAGACCACACATGAGGTGATGCACGCAGGACGGGTGCTGTGCCGTGCGGATGTGGAGGCGAGGGCGCGCGATGCGGCTCGAAGAACTGTGGACGCATGGGAATGCCGGAGGTGGAAATGGGAGGGAGAGGGAGAGGGAGAGGCGCCTGGTGCGCGCTCGACGTGGGGAACGTGACGGGATCCGCGCTCGGCACGGCCACTTGATGGATCCCCGAGGGCTGGGGCGGATCTCGATCGCGCGTGGGACCCGGGGCCCGATACAAAAGACACATTCCCGATATGTGTGTGGGGGCCACGTGGGGCGGTGATGGGTGATGGGGCTGCGGTAGGATCGGAGTGGATCACGTACAGCCGCGATGTTGGCCGTCGAGGGCCCGCGGCGGTCGTCCATGCCCAACCAAGCACTTTCTTCCCTCCTCCTCCAGCCACCGCCACCTGCACAATCGCGATAAATGCGGCCAGCCGTGCGCTTCGACCCAGTGACCGGTTTTACGTCCTCCCTCCGTCCGCTCCTTACGCTCGCTGACTCAGACGGCCCCTCCATCGGACGCCGGTCGACTTTCTCCCAGCCTCCTGCCGCCTGTTTGACCCACAGACCTGGGGATGCGGCCATCCGAGCGGTCGATCGTCGTCCGAGCACAGTCTGAGTACGGCAGAGAGGATGGGATCGCCTGCCGCACGTTGTCTCCAATGTCCAATCCGCAGCGTAATTCAGGGAGCTTGCTGCTAATCGCGCCCTCGCTTGTCGGATTGGCGGTACGCGCAGACGTTGGGTGCGCCCGAGAAGTCCATTTTGTTTGGTGAGTGTTCGCACCATGGCAATTTGCCAGGTCTCGCCGAGCGCAGAACGTTAATCATCCCCCCCCCTGATCAGTTTCCGGTGTTAGGGGCCACACGCAACGCGGTGATGTTGTGCCCTCTCTTCATGGCGCGCACCCGCATCCAGTACGAAGCTCCTGTGGCGGCCGTGGTGGTGGTTGCCCTCGTTTCACATGCCAGGCTAGTGTGTCGCGATGTACGTGATATTTCATGTGGGGGTACAAGCCCTACGCAGACGACGCCGGCCAGCGTCATGAAATCACCTCTGGATAGACTGGCGTAGCGGTGCAAAGAGATGCATGATCAACGGTCGGTCATCGGAACGGTACGTGGCGTGTCAGGTATTGTTCACCCATCGAATGAGTGATTGTGTTGCAGCGATAGCGCTTGGCATTAAGCCCAAGTTGTGCGCCTGTGTCCAGATGCCATGGTCTTATAGTTGGCGGTCGTTGTCTACACCCCTCTCTGACGGCTGTGCGTGTCGATACTGCGAAACCAGGGATACTCTGATATCTCTCGAAGTCCCACCTGCGGCGGCGATCTCAACTGAAGGTTGAAGGTAACTACGGTGGCCCCGCGTCACCGAGGTACAGGTGCTTTTCTACTGACTGCGTACCAGGTTCTCTTGTCAACAAGAAGACCCCTCTACCTCGCAGAAAGCCCCGAAGCGTCCTCCCTATGGCTGCATGATCCCGCCTCAATGTGGACATGCGGCTTGTGCCTTCGAGGTCTATGACGAAGTCTGTCAAACCCAGGAGAGAATGCCATGTGCGGCGATACGCTGACATTGCTATAACCTCCGGGTCTTCATTTTCATCCATCTGATAAGCTGCCGACCCGATGAGTCTCCCAATGCCCTCGTCCTGCTCTCTGCGTCAAGAAAGGGTTCGCCTCCCCGTCGCCGTCTTACTCTGAGCTTGACACGACGTCCAAATACGGCATGAACGCTACTTTTGCGATCTCCCCCCTCGACAGCACCCCCAGCGCGCTCCGACGGAGGTGGGACGCCCGCAAGTCCCCATGGCCTTTCTTCGTTCCTCGTAGACTCTCGAGCAACCTGCCGAGATGGCACTGGTCCTGGTCGACGCGCCCGATGATATCCCTGACTACGCTACAATCCACGTACGTGACAGCTGGAATCATGACGATCGGGTGGTCCAGCCTCCGGTGCCTACCTATCATCATCAGTCTCTCCTCAGGACGACGTGCGTCCCCCCCCCCTCCTCCAGGTCTGCGCGCGCCCTGCAATTTCCGGCCCTGCCTCGATCCTCCTAAACTGTCCACTCCTACCGCCGAGAATCGGGATGTACAGCCTCCCCGATGGCCTCTTCGCCTCGAGAGGCCCGGAGAGGATATGGTACGCTGCGGCACGCCGTCGCCTGGACCGCGTCTGCATCACCCGAGTTCCCGGACTCTCTATCACTCCGTGGGCCCCCTCCGTCGCTTCTTTTCAGTCGCCTCCTCCACCCATGTCCTCGGACCAGTTCATCGCTGTTTCAGTATGACAGCAGCATCTTAGGGCAGTGGAGCCCGCCGCCGAGTTCCATATGGGTGCGCTGCGGGAGAATGAGTGTTCGAGTCGAGGGCACACAACGCGCCTGGTGAACGATACTCCGGAAAGCGCAAGCCAGTCAGCCGGCGTGCGTCGGGCCGCGCCGTGTCGGGGTGGGCAAGAGTCAGGATCGACCGGAGACTGCACATGGAGCGTCCTGCGCGCGGGCGGGCGCGTCTGCCTCCGTACGTACCGCTTGCCGTTGACGCTTTGTGCCGTGTCGGTGTGCTGACTCCGCGAGCGGGCCTAGGCTGCGCACAGTGCGATGCAGGGTCGCACCTCCCCGGAGGGTGGCGCGTGCTACCGGCGTCTTTCGCTCCCGAAGACGGAGACGTCGCGCCGTGATGTGGTTGGAGAAGCACGGAGATGCCAGTCTGCCAGCACACCACGCTCCCGCACCCGCACCCGCTCTCCTCTTCCTCTTTTCGCAGCCACTGCGCCGATTGGCTCGCGTGCAGCAGGGTCGCATCTCCCCAGATAGCAGCATGCGTCACCGTCTTGCGATCCCGAGGACAGTGATGCCTTAGACACATGCGGTGGTCGCCGCCTAGCACGGGGCCCTGCCCGCCCGTCCCTTCTACGCGCTCACCGTGTCCCCTAGACCACACACGCAGGGTCGCATCTCCCCGGATGGTAGCACGCGCTGCCATGTACGCCCCCGGCATCCCTCCGTTCCCGGAGACATCGCATGGTGATGCGCCTGGACAAGCACAGCCCTCCACGCCTCCCTCCCTTTGCGCTCCCTACGTCTATCCATGCATGACAGACGAGCGGTGAAAGAGGTCTGTTGCGAACCCCACCTGGTAGCGGTTCGTGACAAACCTGCCATTTCCGGGCTGTATCGATGAATTGGCGAAAGCAGGCGGGGAAGGGTGACAACGTATGTCCTGCGCCGGACGCGCGAAGGGCCGAAGACCGGAATGCTCGTGAGGCCCTGCTGTGCCTACAAGGCGGACAATCGCGTCGATAGAATATACCGGCGTCCGTTGCCTCGGTCAGACGAGCAGAGCAGTGGTGTCGCTTGTTGATTGTGCCCCTTGTTCGTGTCGTGGCGCGTATGTACATCCGCTCAAGAGCTACTCACCTTCCGGTCTTCTCTCTAAGGTGGCAACTCGTCGACACGCACCGGCCTCAATCACGCTATCTACCTCTGTACTCGTGATCGTTGAAGTCTCTCCCATTTCTCGTTTCCACGTCCTACCGACTTGAGGCAGACGTGCGACGTGGTTGTTATAGGAGCAAAGTGAGCCCCCTCAGTCAGGAGCTGTGCGGTACACGCTCTCGCTCGGTGTCGATCAATGCCCTCCGATTCCAGCCCTGCCCCAAGCCTACGGACACGCACTGAGCTCACTACGATCGAGGATCGTGAGAGAGGCAGGCGCCGCTGTTGCGCGCAGTCTCCTACGGTCACAAACGGACCTGCTACGCTGGCCATCCCCATGGTTCGCACGGCGTCGCGCCGCTCGCGCGGAGCAGGGCCACGCACCACGAAAGCGCCGACCTGAAGGCCCGCGGCCCTCGATGCGCTCGATGGCGAGACGATGCGACCCGGCCGCTGCGCTGCCCGCAGCCCGTCGTCGTCGCGAGCGCGCGGCGCACCCGGGCTCGCGCCAGGTACGGAGCCACGTACGTGCTTCCTTTCCGATCCCTGGGCGGGACGTCTGTTGACCATGTGCGGGACAGTGATGTGTACCACTTACCAGCGTTTGCTCCAGGCCCGCGTCGTGCGCGTGCGGCGTCACATGCGCGCTGCCCTGTCCCCGTCGGTTAAGCTCGGGATGTTGTGCGCGTCCACAGGGCAGGAGAGCTCGAGCAGTGGCCGGGCGGCCCTCCGACGCGCACCTCCGCCTGTGGGAAAGTGTCCGCGGTGGCCCTCCATGTGCCACGGTCGATCCGCCCGACGTCCCGACTCCTGCGGTCTGTCCTACGGACAACTCGGGATGCGCCGTGGACGTGTATGGAGAGCGGCCTGCGCAGTGAGGCGAGTTCTTACGGGCATCTGCGTCCTCCGCTGCTGCTGTCGATCACTGTCACACGTGATGCAGTCGGAGTGGACTTGGCCTCATACTGTACTGCTGGGCAGCCGCGGTTCCCGGAAGGTCTCGCACCAATCGCCACTGGACCGCCCGGCGGAGCTGGCAGTCATGTGTGTGCCGGTGATTGATCAGGTTGCGCTCTGTGGCGTATGCATTCTGCTTATCGTGGCAAATGACCATCTCTCAGGAGTGTATACCATTACCTCCCCGCTCGGGGTGGTGGCTCTGTCGTGAGTCACTGTGACAGGATGCCCGCCGGGTGCACTGCGGTGTTCGCTTGCTTTGTGCATGGCGCATATGAGAACTTTGGGCGCAATCCATGGGCGCAGCTAGGCTCCGAGGGAGAAGTGGTTCGCGCGGTGGCCGCGCTCGCACGTGTATCGAACATCTTCACTTGCACCCCTACTCGAGCCTTGTGCTTGTTCCGGAGACGTTCCCACCGCGTCCCGAAAAGGGGGGCCCTTGTATTCCAAGGCAGTACTACCACCGGCGTGGTGCGTATCACGTCAAGTGAAGCTATTCTGCCGGGATCTGGGTGGGTACATTCTAGTCCTCGGAGTTCGCATCGCAGATGCGTTAGAAGGAGATGGAACTCAAAGTGGCATTGTTCCGGGAGAAGTAACCTCCTCCTGCTTTCGGGCACATGATTTTGAAGCCTAGTCACGCATCCGCCATGGGGTACATGGCTTAGGGCTGAGTCAAACGTACCCTTCACACTTGAAACCATCTGAGTGGGTGATATGTCTTTTGCAAGAACGTCTGTGACCGGTGCAGCGTTCTCGGTGTTTCCGCAGAGCAAACGGTGTTGTGAAGGCCCGGGTATGTCGTGTTTACATACCTCTTCCGTCCCCCGACTTCTGATTAACTCTGATGCTTTCTAACTGTCAGAGGAGATCTCTTAATCGTAGGTGAACGCAATTTTGGACTTGTGCCTGTAGCATACAGCGTGGCTGTGCGACGCACAATATAAAGCGGAGTGCCAATGGTGTCCTCCACACCCGGGAGGGGTTTCAATGCGCCGCTCCATCATGCGGCAGGTTGGGAAATTCATGGCGATGTTTTTTTAACGATGGTGGTTTGGGGTCTTCGCGAGTCAGACCTCGAGAATGCAACACGGAAGAGCTTCTGTCAGTGGGGGTCACGGTCCCGCGAGAATCGACGCCGCAGCTGTACATCTCTTGCACCGCGCGCGTGCATCACAGATAGTACCCATCGACACTTTATTTGGTACTCCGCGGCCCGTACACCAGGTGGCGCCGTGATCGAGACGGGGACAGGAAACATAGCCTCGGAAGTGTTTCTCGAACCAATGGCGTTGAATAGAGAGCACCGCCACAACGTGCGCACCCATGCGTACACACGAGCGCCCGTACTAGACACGACATCCGACTCTGCTTCGTGTCTCGCTGGTCAACGTTTTTGGCCTCCTCAGTCGCTGAAACTGGACCCTCATCAAACTAATTTTGATGAGCTCCAGATCGCATGTTATCACCAGCCGCACCCGATTGGTCGTCGATTGCCACATAGCAGGCTGCTCGGCCCTGGCACCGACTCCCATGAAAGGGCTCGGATACAACGGCACGCATGGCTGGTATGCATTCTCTCCATATGTTGTTTATGGGATGTCATGAGGCTCATGTATCTGTTATTTCCGTATTACCCGTGGTCTTTCAAGGTTACTAGCCGATAATCATCGACAGCTGTCATGTCAAGGTATGCTGGCGCTGTCTCGGCCGAAACTGCGTTCTCATCACTAGTGCAGGATCAGACATGTCTATCGGGCTTGCACCAAATGGGTATTATTTAATCTTTTGAGGTGCCAGGAGGTTCGACTGCGAGTACTTCTCTTCGGCCCACCTACGCTGCTGCTGCGAACTACCGACCATACACAGCCTATGGTCACACCAGAACGGCGTCATTGATGGGCAAGGTCTCACAGTATGTTCCAAATCGCCACTCATACGTTGATTCCAGAATTGATTTTGCTTTGAGGGTTGACTCCATTGAGCATCACGCCCGTCCGCCTAGAGCAGCCTCGAAGACTTGCAAGTGATGTCGATGCTCTCAAGCGTGCGTCTGATTCTGTGAGCGAATCAATCGCTGCTTTTATCGTTCTCACTCCTATCCGTCAACTGTGCGGCTTCACTGATTGTGTCTGCATCTAAGGCGACTGAACTCACTTGCACCGGAACGAGAAGTCTTCTGTCCGCTCCAATCTTTTCTTTCTCTCGATCCATCTTCTGGGAATCTGGAGGAGGCTATCCACAAACATTGTTGCAATGTTTGATAATTCTGATAGATCTTCTCGTCGGGTGCTTTTGACTCCAGTGCTGATGCAGGAGCGCATTTCGAGGGTGAGTACTTCATCATACCCCATCAAGCTCTTTCCTCGCTTTGTACGGACAGAACGTTCAACGTCCTGCGCGAACAACACCCGCACTGGTTTATGCCCCTATACTCTGAACTCAGGGACGATAAGACGTCGCCAAATTACCATATTACCAACAGGATCGAATCGCGCTGAGTACCTGCGCCGATACAAGCCCCCAGCCTGGTTCGTGCCTTAGGTCGTGTATATCACTACCGCACTTATCGATCTCGTCGTGTGGTTGGTATGGCGTCCTCACGGCGACGCTGGCAGGCTTCCGAAGTCTGGAGATGGTGGCTCAGGTGCTGGGGATCCTCTATCCGTCCATCCAACTTGACGATTGAGTACAGGCCCTGGCCGTCCCCACGGTTAGGTTCGTATCGCACTGCTCTGTCCCAGAGTACACAGTGCCCCCGCACCCGGCATCCTGTCTGTAGACCAGCATATACCGGGTGGAAGCAGCGCATACTATCTGCGCACTATTACCGGGCCTCGGCACCCAGACTGGCAAGCGTACTCCCCTCTTGGAATAGACAGAGAAGACTCATGCACAGTGTCTCTGGCACACCTCCTCGCGCTCCGCTGGCCGTCGGACGGTGCCCAGACATCCCATGATGAGAGGACGGTGCTCAACACGGTGGGTCTTGCGCCACCTTCGCGCTCGCACGCGGTGCGGGTACGCGACTCTCGGCGGAGCCCTTGGGCTGCCGCACACGGGTCAGCGTTTCTGCCCGTCCACCCCACTGGAGCAGCTCCGTGCCTGTCCATATGATCCTGCGGCAAGAATCGCACGCACAAAGTTCCCAACGCCCCTTCCTTCGCCCCGGCCGTTTTGCGCCCCTGCTCGGGACGCTATGTCGTCAAACGCTCACGGCGGGGCCTGCTATCCCAGCGTCACTGTCTACCCTTGCGCAGCGCCGCTGACGAGCCTAGCACGGAGCCCGTGCGCCAATTGTCCCACGCGCGCGCGCGCGCGTGCTGAGGTCTGCGCCGTCGTCACGATGCGGCAGCCGGCGTTACTGCATCCACACCGATCCCGGTCTGGCATGTTTACTGTCTCCGGGGGCCTCGGCTGCAAGTGCTGCAGCTCAATGTTCAACTCCGGCCGTGTGCGCTGGCGCTGACGCCGTCGGACCCCACCCGCGCCGACAAGCCGTCGAACGCGCCCACGGACCTCAGGCCTCAAGCCACAGGCGTCGCTGACGGCTCCACGAGGGCGGTCGCGCGCGACACGCCCGCTTCCACGCTGTCGCCCCGCGCGGACGACCGCCCCCCCCCCCGTGCACGGACGGCCTGGAAGGGCAGGGTGAGCCGCGCGTGCGAGCGCGCGTGGCGAGGCGGCGCCGGATATGGCGCAGCCTTACACGGCCGTGGGCTGATGATGGTGGCCCTCGTACGGGCGCGGGCGCGCGGAGGGGCGACATAGAGAACCACGCGGGTGGGCGGGCGCTGAGCTCTCGCGCCTGCCAGCGTGCTGCGCGCAGGATGCGGATGCAGATGCAGATGCAGAAGATCGCAGCGCGCGGGAAAGGTTGTGTTGTGTTACTGGCGATGCGGTGGACGCGCGCGCGCGCGCGCGTGCGTGCGCCCGAGAAGATCACGGCGATGATATTGATTTGGGGCCGGGGCGGCAGGCAGGGTCGCGTACATACATACATGGGCGGACGGATCATCATCAGAGCAGCGGACGCGGATGTGACAGGACTTCTGTTATACACAACAGCGGATGGTATCAGTGACAGCAACGGGTGGGAGCGGTGGTAAGCGAGCGGGAGAGCGTGAAAAGCAGGAGGCCGCATAGGTATCGGAAAGCGCGATAGGAATAACTTAGCATCAAATGATACACTTGTCCAGATCTACTGGATCACCAAAGAGCACAGGCGACAGTCCGATCGGAGCTGGAAGAAACGACATACGGAGTTGGAGCTCCTTGTAAGCTCCCTAGAGCGCCGGGTGTGGGCACAGTTGCGAGGGTAGCTTTTTGTCCGGGGAGGCGGTGGGAGGGGAGAGGAAGCCAAGATAATCGAGCCGCTCGGACCGCGCGCGGGCGGCACGCATGGCCTTGTTCCGCAATCGCTCACCGCGATCTGGGTGGGAAGCCCAAAGTGGATCCCTGTTGGAACGCTGGGCGAAGCGCCGCCGGCGCCTCGCTGCAGTCGCACCCGGGGACTGTGCACGCGCGGGGCCTGGTCTCGGGGCGGTCCTGCCTCTGCGGGTACGCCTCGGATGACGAACGCGAGCGCCGCTGGACGGGCGGGTACAGCCTGGTGTTGTTAGGCGGGAACATAGGGGCATCGTCGCGGTCCTCGGAGTCGCTGAACGAGGACATCGAGGAGGACGAGATGGGGGAGGAGTTGACGCGGTAGAGCATGTGCGGTGGCTGCTCCCTGTGATACAATGGCGCGTACTGGGTCGGAGGAGAGACGGAGAGCCCCTCACGGTGGTTGCGGTAGTGGCGGCGCATGTTCGAGTTGACGCTGAAGCGGCGTTTGCATCCCGGAAACGGACATTCGAAGGCTGCACAGAGAGCGTTAGGTAGGTAGGAGGGAGGAGAAACAAGGGACTCACGTTGGTCGCCAGTGTGCGAGTTCATGTGGATTCTGAGGCTGCTGGGGCGGTTGAATCGCCTGTGGCAGATGCCACAACCGTGCCGTCTGTCGTCGTCGGGGGGACACTCATCTGCAGGCACGACATACGTGGGAAGGTTCATGGCACGCAGGGCCTCAAGGGCAGAGGTCGACCTGGTGGAACCGTGGGAAGGATGTGAAGTATGCAGTTGCACACCAGGGTGGCGTTCACTCGGTGTCGAGTGGAATGGAGCCACAGGGGGTTGTGTACAATCCATGTTCATCGTGCACTCAGGCCGCGGCGCCGCTGCGTCGGAAAAGCCGCCATAAGGACGAGTGGAGGGTACGCCACCGACGGCGGCGTTGAACGCGGAGGGCGTTACAAACGGTGCCTGTGGACCTGGCGGGGACATGGCCCATCCCTCCAACGGCGGCATACCGCGCAAACGCGCTTCTGGACTGTCAGACTGTCGCGTGTGGGCTGTCAGTACGAGAGCATGATTGGCGGACCGGGGACGACTGTCGAACTTACACTGAACGGGCGCTCAGTGGCGCGCCCTGTGGCAGTTGTGTTCTGCGGGCCTTGCATGGACTGGCGTTGTAGAATATCGAATTGGAGATCTATATTGGAAGCCCGCGATGAACACAGCAGCGGGGTGGGCGGGACGTCTATCATAGCTGGACGCCACATACCGGGAAGCAGGTCCTGGATGCCCGGGAGTGTGGGCCGGGGAGACGCCGAGCGATCCTTGGGCGACATTGTGGACGGGATGGACGGGGGGAGGGCGAGGAGGGCGGGGGAGAGGGGTCGAGGGGCACTGGGCAAGGACGAGTAGATTTGAGGAGAAGCGGTTATATACAGACTATGGTCGCAGTGCCACACTTCCTTGGAACAACCGCTCGGGATCACCAATCATTGTAGATGGCGTAGCTGGTACGAGCAAAGTCCATCTTGGGCTATGCTTCGACGGCGCCGGCGTGCCCAATAATTGTGCCGTGAGAATGCAGAAGCCAGCCCTTGGCGCGGGGAGCCCTCTAGGCGACGACCGAGCTTTTCTCGTTTCGCGGCGCAGGAGGGGTGCAGTCCTAGTGTCGGGCAATCACCTGGTAATCCGTGCGCAACAATGTCCGTAACAATCGTCGGTGGAACAGCTCCGTATCTTCCACATTGCATGATTTGCGGTAATCCAGATACGCGATTGACCACGCTCGCCGGGTGGGAGCGGCGAAGAGCCGGGCCACGAGGACGCGCCCATATTCGGCACGATCCCTAGCAGGGTTTCGCAGAGCGCTGTCGAAGCACCCCATCCCGCCGCTGGAATCAGGCGGGCGGTGAGTTGTTGTGGCCTTATTTTTCCACCCATCGATCGGATAAGACGTTCTAGCGAAAATCGCGGGTACGTGGATTGTCAAGGCTGTGTGATCCATGATGTCGTCCTGCGCTGACCTTGTTTCTCCGACTTCGAATGACCGCTGAGGCAGTGACTGGGTGGCCTGGGGCCTACCACGACCACAGCACGAAACCAGCCGCTAATGCTGTAGCATCTGAGATGCAGGACGAGTGTGTGTGCCAGGAGAGCCCGGAGCTTTGAAACGCACTGAGAGTGTCCAGCATGTTTTCGACCGTCAATACTGGACGTCGTTAGAGACGAGGTATTTCTGCCACCCCCACACTGCGCGGTGGCCTACTGCACAGCATCCGACACATAGCCAGTAGCCTACCCAGTGATGCGAGCAAATGTTAATACTCGCGGAATCGGGGGAGATGGGGCCGCATACCCATTGACGGAATATCATCGGCCGCTGAATGGAAATCGTGAGGATCGGGGAACGGCTCTGCCTCTCCGCACGCTGCTTTCCCCAAGACGGGGGCAAGGATGCTGGAGATGACGCGAGCAATGGAAGGCGCACCGCGAGGCAGCGTTCGGCGGTGATGGAGCGTGACAGATGGCGATGAACCGGCTACTTGATGAAGAACCGGTGGGTCCTCCCGTGCCCTCATTTAAGCCGCCTCTCATTGAGACCAAGTTATCGGCAGAGTCGTCAGCCGCATATTCTCCCGATACGGTCGGGGTAGCTGTATCAACAGGGGGCAAGATCGAGAGCGTATATGGGAGTGGGGTCCCCGAGGACGGCATCCAAAGCGGACGACGACATCAGCTGTGCTGCTTTCCCCCCAACGCCTCGGGAGCCAATGAGTTCTGCATCTGTCCTCAGAGAAAGATATCATGTGACAAGCTACCGACATACCGCTCGAGACCGTGTACATCAGATCAGGGATAGAGTTTCCTCCTGCCAATTGATCGCATGTCAGTGAATCCGCTGTTTTTGCCTTTATGAAGCACAAAGCTGTTGTCGCGGCGAGAGAATACTGTTCTCGTGTACGGCACCATGTGGTGCTGCCAACGACTCACCCAGTGGCCACCAGAAGGCCACGACAGCGACGTGCCCCTGGCACAGCAAGATAGTGTGAAGCAGTGGATCACGCTAAGTGCTGCGTCCGTGGCATTTTGGAAGGGCTCTATCAGCTCCATTCGCATATGAGAGAATTTCCAGTTCCTGACCCTTTAAATGCCCATTGTGCGTGACAGATTGCGTCCCGCAGCAAGCCAGTATCCGGAGTCCGCGGCGGGCCTCAGAAATAGCATCATCCCAGCCAGTACAGCTCCGCGAAGAATCACTACGGATATGTCAAGGACGCCCTCGGAGACCGCTTGATCGCTCGGCTTACCCAAAGACCCCGCCGGCCTACAGCGTACGCACCAAGCCGATGTCCTGCTATAAATGAACCTCGTCAACCGGTTTCACGGAGAATTGAGTCATATTAAGAGACATGCAATGTGCCTGGCGTGCGAGCTCGCCGGCCCTGTGTCTCGCCACGCTTGCCACTCGACCGGCATAAGTGTCCAGAGTGGGCGGTGACTGGGCAACAACCTATGTCGCACCAGGCAATCGTAGTGGCAGGTACTTGACGTGAGCTGTTGATAATCTGACCTTCCATAAACATCACCCGTCACCTGGTTGCGGGCCAACGTAGACTGCTTTTCGAAGCAATGCACGAGCGTAACGTAACCTTGTGGACCGCCCCTGCTACATAGCAGAGACGAGAATATCTGGCAGTTGCGTCCCGCTCACCCATGAGCCATGGAAAAGTAGCAACGCGATACCATCTAGCAGTAGCATATGCGATGTTAGCGAATTCTACGACGTCGTCCACGTCGTTCGAGTTGGAGGTTGGGTGTGTAACCAGCGACATTGGATTCGCGGACAGCAACCGGGGCGTCTCCGCTCTCCGTCGCCGTTCACCGGAATTGAGCGCAATTTCGACACGGGGAGAAAGAACTGCGAGTCCATTGCGGCCGTAGTGTCGCTTGCTGACTGGCCGTCCGGGGAGGATGATGGCACGAGCGAGGAGGTCGATATGGCCTGGCGCGATCCGCGCCTCGGTGACCACAATGGACGCCGGCTCTCACGCCCGGATCAGGAACGACGATCTGTCAAAAACATACAAAAACATATGGACGGCTGCTTCAGCACCGCTGGCCGCCACACAACGCCACTGTACTGCGCCTCGCCGGTTTCTCACCAGAGACGGGTTTCAAAACATCTCCCAGCATACGAGTGCCTACGAACTAGGAGGGATGAGCGGAATCGGGGCTAACCCATATCGGCCGAGCCGCGGCAGAAGCGGCGTCGACACAGCCCACCACTGCCGGTACGGTCGGGCGAAGCCACACCACAGAGACACAGCGGGTTCTCCTAGGACGCCCAGCGGGATTCGATGACCTCCGCGGCTGCGCCCAAGCGCCGCAGCGTTCTGGGTGGGCGTATCGATATCGCGACCGGTGCAGCCAGGGCCGTACATGGCACGAACTTCCCATGGGCTGCCCTGAGCCGCGCGCATCGCGGCCGTGTCCGTGCGCCAGAAGGACGCAGCGGATCCTCTCGGCACGCGTCTCCGCCCTTGGAACCCTTCTCGTCCGCACGAAGCCGCGGACGGCGTGGGCCATATGGCGCGACGGAGAATGGGCTGTGCTGGGTGTCGCTACCGGGAATGGCGCCAGAGGCCGCGAAGGAGGATGAAACACCGACGGGGCGAAGGCGAGCGAGCGCCGTATTCTGGTGCGACCTGGAGAACGAAGCTGCAATCGGGTCATAGCTCCCGCAGTACAGGGGGCTCTGTACGCATCAGTTGAGCGCCGGGCGACGCACCTGAGGCCAGAAAGGCCTCGACTGTGTCCGGAGTCAGATACAGTAGAGTCTTGCGCATCAGGAGAGCCAATGACGGATGGAGAAGCGAGTATTTTCCCTCGCACACACAAGAGAAGCGTGACCCGGCTGCGTAGAAGCGCGCGGCGCTCGTATGTGCACACCCTTGCCCGCTCGGTGGGACGCCGTCCAGATGTGTCCAAACGTCGATAGGAGCCCTTCGAGAGGGGTCATACATTAAGATGTAGCGTTTACTGTCTCCACGGGTCTTCGGTCGGTGACGTGCGACCGCCGATAATGCGGAAGCTGTGTCGGTTCCATCGTACGCTGCACGTTCGAGAATACCATGACCTCGCTCCGTACCTCTACCGCAGTGCCGAGGAGTAAGGAAGTCAGCTTGGGTGGGCCTCGGCCATATCTCCTGCCGGAGGGATCGAGCGTCACGACCAACGGCAAGAGCGGTGGAGGCCTACCCGTAAGGTATCTCCATACACTGTGCCATCATGTCTACGAAGAGCATTTCCGTGAGCTGTCGTACACTTCATAGCAACGCGATGCGAAGCCGCGGACGTTCGTTGGGAAAAAGACAAGGCCATGGCTGTGGCATCATCACCCGACATGACGGCGTGCCACCAGCCCCTTGCCAGCACGCGTCCTGGGCCATGGCAGCAGGTTGTCTGCCACGAGTCCTGGAGTTAACGGCCAGAATGCGGGATGAAACGCATAAAACCTTCAAGACGACGCATGCCTCGAGTTGTCATCGCCTTAGCCGGAGTCTCAAAACACTCAGCACGTTGAAGACAGGGCCGATCTGATCGTCTTGAGGGTTGACGCTAGCGCAGGACGGATACGCAGTCTTGAAGTTAGAAGACGTGCGCGGTAAGGCTGCATTTTTGAGTATCATTAGCAGCAGGGCGTAGATTGATACGTATCGTAGATCGGAATGAGACGCTTACCCAGGGAGTATCGGCCGTTGATTGAATTCGCGGCGACGTTGCCAGACGACCGCAATTTGCACGCGTAGTCGTAATACACCAGGCAAAGAGGGCACGAGGGTAAAGGCGCAGGGTTGTAACTCCTGGAAGGAGTCAACCCGTATTCTTTGGGCAAGTAAACTCTCGGGGATAGTAGGCACGTCCTCCCCCATCCTCACCACAATCAGGGACGATGGTAACCACCAAAAGGACAACAGAGTGGCAGTCTCCGCTCCGCGCCGACGCCCCCGGTGTGTTGGGCCACTTATCCAACACCCGCACAGCAGTTGGCGGGGAACGGGCGAACAGTGGGACGTAGAGTTAATTTCTGGGTGGGCTGCGAATAAGGCGCTACCACTTAGCGGAGGGAAGGCGAGCATACCTGGTGTTGACTGGAGCAAGAACATCTCTCGATCAGCCACTAGCAAAGTCGCACTGTCGCAAGCACTGTCACGCCTGGTCCAAGTTTCATCCGATGCCGTGCCTCTACCACATCATTAGAATGGGCATGCCGAGCATGTCGTCTTGCCCCGTATATCGCCCTGTATGTTCAGGAGCTGCACGACAATAAGTTTCATCCTGGTCTATCCTTGCAATTTCGACACGCGAGGACAGCGAGGAACTGGTGGAGAAGCACCGCTCCATAAACGCTGAAAAACACTCGAAATTCAGAGTTAGATCCTACGCACCGTTAACCTAGTCTAGCGTCTTCCTAAGGAAATACGAGCATGTACTCGGTGGTGTAGCAGCGCGCTGTTTGTATCCGAATCCAACGGCTCGCCTGCACAGGGTCCGAACTTGGCGGCCATGCGGCCAACATGCGGCTATGAGAAGCTGCTCGGACTCTGAGTCCGGGTCCCGGGAGACTCTGTAGGGCGCTGCCGGCTAGCCGCTCGTGACTGCCGTGTCACAGTTTCTCACAACGTCCAGCGATCACGGGCAGGCGTCAACATTTCAACTCTGGTTCACTCGGCGATTCCTCAATGCTCTCTCAGAACATAATGCCACATTCGCTCCACACTCGCATCTGCGGAGCTGAACTGCGTACGTTTTAGCCACCATCACAACAACATGTGCCGCGGGGGATTTGATAGCGGCTACTCTAGGCTGCTCCTAGTCTCGCTTCTTCTCGTGCAGCAGTACTGCGCTGTTTACAAGGCGGCTGAGCGCACTGCATCAGTCGTGCATCTTTCTCGAAAATATTGAGCAGGGTGAGCGCTCAGCCTAGTATTGTCCTCCACACCCGTTTGACCTTCCACATAACAGCGCGACAGCTGTCCACAGACGGAGCAGTGATGCCCGGATTCTAGCCAAATGCAGATCACGGAAACCGTATCTCCGCACACATCTTCCGATCTCGGTGATCGCATTTTCCGCTCCCCGCACCTCAGATAACTTTGCGCCCGCGCGCTGTGCAATGACAGGTCTCTTCGGCGCTCAGCTTGTCTTCTAGATGGACACAAATGCTCAGGTTCTGCCAGGCGGCATATTGAGCACGCCGACTTACAGTATCTTCTGCTCGCGCCATGGAGGATCTGTCTCTCAAACTCCGATAGGCTCCTGCGGGCGGCCGCCGAAGGTGCGTATTTCACCACATGCTCTTCCGTGTTTCCATACATGGTAAGGCCTTTCTGCGGTACGCGCCAGGATGGCTTTTCTCAAACACCGCCTCTCGGCACAGGTATCTCGTCAGCATAGGTAGATTCCATTGCATTCAAGCGGACGTGGTCCTTCCGGGATCAGATGTAAATCGATTTCATATAGAGATGCGATTGAAGACGCGTGTAATACAAATTCTCACAGTCCAAGTAACACAGACGGACCCCCGGCATAAATTATCCTACCACCCTCTCCTCTCTCTCCTCCGCCCCCTTTAGCCTGCGTTAGCACAGCGACTGCCCTCGACCACGTCATATGAACACATCCGGAAAGCCCATCACTCTTCCCGGTATTCGAACCTTATTCCCAGGTGAGCTTGGATATGTGTACGCCCCAAAAAACACCACAGAAGGCTCATGCCAGTACATTCAGATGTGTGGGCCGTACCACGGACGTCAGTACATCAGCCGACGTCAACTGCGTCCCTGAAAGAGTCTGCTTGCAAGCCTAGCCAAATATTCGGACGCGGCTGCTACGAACTCCCATCCCATGTGAGCTTATCTGATATGTAAAATATGTCGCGGCTTCTTTTCATGGGACTTCTCAGGCAGGATCCCCACTCAAGGAAAGCATCCACAGACCAGCGCTGCGGACGGTATGCTGGGAGCGAAGGTTCTCGACAATCCCGGGGGAAGAACGCTATTCTGCGCCCGACCACGCAATCCGTTCCACGAACGATCGTCCTCCACCGAGCAGAGAAAACTGTTCGACGGTGGAGCAGCGAACAGATTACTCTCTGGGGATCATGCGTGTCCACCCCCTTAGGGCCAACCTAGAACACGTCGCCTCCAGCTCGAGCGTCGCCTCACCTCCACGAACGCCCTTCCGCTCCGGCCTGGGTCAATCGCACGACCCCGCCGATTCCTCAAGATCGTGTGAGGAAGACCCACTCGCCGCAAGCGCGCAGCCCGCGTTCCGCGTAGCAATGCGTCCACCGTTCTTGGTCCCGTTCCTTGAGGGCGGCGTGCACGGTATGCCCGCAGACGAGACACGTCGCCACCGCTGCCCGCAGTGCGGCAAGGGCTTCAAACGTCCGAGTAGCCTCGTGACCCACCTGAACACGCACACCGGCGCAAAACGTATGTCATCGCCGTCTAGTCTCTCTGGCTTCGCGCTTGCCTATTACGCCCGTGATCCTCGCGCACTCACCCCGCCCCGTGCTTTTCAGCGTTTCCGTGTCTGTTTGGAGGCTGCCCGCGGAGGTTCAACGTCAAGTCGAACATGCGTCGGCATTACCAGCGCCACCTCAGGGCTCCCCGTCCGCAACCGGGCTCCCGGGCAGGCTCCGATGTGTTCGCGTCGCCCTCGTCGGGCTGTCGCTCCCCAACCCCCGGCTCGTCCGAGCTCTCTTCTTCGATCGGCGCCCTCGATAGACAACTACCAGCGTCGACAGCCTTCGACGGTCAATCTTGAAACTGCCCCGACCGACACGTTCTCGGCCCGCTCTATTTTCATGCATGACGACATGGTAGAGCTTTGGCAACTGTAGATCGTGCCTTCGCCCCGCCACATGTATCGTGCCGCATCTCTGCTGGCGAGTGCGGGGTGGTTTGTGGGGACCGTATCGAGCGCTTCGGCGGGGAACGCTCAGGCTGAAGCCGAGTCGCCGAGCGCGTCCCCGTCGGCGAACACAATTGAGCGCTGGCCAAAATGTGTGAGGATCGGCGGGGCGGTGCCAACCGGCACTTTAGTCTCTGATGGCTGTGTTTCTGCATTGCCCTCGTGGAATGATGTTGTGAGGTCGAGTGCACTACCCAGCGAGCGGTGAGGGCTGGTGAGGGAACGTTCAAAGTGTTCTGATTAGGTTCATTGTCCCTTGAGACGTGCTTTGTATTCTAACCACTCCATAGTGTTTGAATGATATCCGGGCCCCGCGCGTATGGCTGATCTGCAGTCAGATGTTCGCCGAGCAGTGAAAAGGTTGACCGGACAGGGTATACGCAATCACTCAACTGGAACTGCAAACAAGGTGGCCAGAGGAATGAGAACATCCGGGTTGCCTGGCACCGCATTTTTGCGAGCCTCATCACCGCGATTGACCATTGTGCAGCAAGGGCGCGCTCGCACGCGACCATAGGTACCAGCCGAGTCGACTCTTTTGACTTCCCTGATCTCCAGAGTTGCTCCAGAGCCATACTGACAGGACGCACACAGCGCGCAGGCGCCGTGTGTTTCAATGCTCTGAATGAATGTCGATGTGGCTCCGTATGCACACGACATTCGTCTCCGTCGTGCCATTTGAGTCTTCGATGTTCGGGACGGGATTTTTAAGCATGTCAGAAGTATGCGAGTGCCTTCACTGGCACACACCGAGTCGGTCGTTTCCGTGCCTAGCCCTGTCCCGTGCCTCGAGGAGTGCTGCATTGTGGGCACCATACCATTGTTCAAGCAGGATTAATCCCCTAAGAAGCTCCGGGAGTGTTCTGCACGTCCCACCACATACACTCAAACAGGATGCGAACTGGGTGCATGTGGACTCTGAATGGGCGCTCGGTCTGCTCGGGATGCCGGCCAAGACCGACATAGCCGAGACGCGCGCAGAAGTCGCGACGGCGCGTTGCGTTCCTCCTTCGACGACGACGAACAGCATCCCCTCACCGCCGGGAACAGCGAACTGAGCTGCTGGCAATGCGCCGCGCGTGATGGAACCTACCGAGTGCTGGCCAATAGTCGGATGCGCGCATGTGGCCGATGGCGCGGCGCACGCCAGCGGATTGTCCGAGACACTCATGAAATCGCGGCATCCCAGTCGGTCGGGCTTCAGGATCGCTCCTCCTGCGCGGCGCGCACGCGGGCGCGCCCATGACAACAGCCGCACGCTCCCTGTTTTCTGTCCTTCCGTCGAGAACTCCCCGCAGTCCGCCCAGGGCACTCTGTGTCGCGTACGAGTACATAAGTATATTGCACGCCATGCCCGCCGTCGCCGCTCCCGCTCCCGCTCTCGCTCTCTCCCTTCCCCTTCCCTCCGCGTCGCTCCTTCTGCGCTCGCTCCGGCGTAGATCGCCGCGATGGGCCCCCGCACCACCGTCCTTCGTCTGCCTTTGTACATTTGTTTGGTGAGTCTCGCGAAGCGACGGGCGTGCGGTACACGCGTGGTGGGATCCCGCTAACGCGGAGCGACGGCAGTGGGTTTTCGCGGCGCTCCTTCTCATCTTCACGTCTGTCCGGTTGAACTACACCCTCCATCTGCCACACGACGACCCGCTCAATGGGGGCAAGGACTTCTTCGGTGAGTCTGCCTGGACCACGATCCTGTACATGGGCATCTAACTTTTTCGCGCGCTAGACCCTATCGTCGCGCAACTGCTAGTCTGTTCCGTCATTGCGCTGGGGTCAATCCCGTTCGTGTGAGTAGTACTTCCATGTGGGGATTGCAAGATGCCTGGCTCATAATCTTGTGATCCGTCCAGCCTACAATGGATCCCTCCGCTGATCACATCCGCCGCATCTGCCAATCTTTTCGAACTCGCGGCGCTGTCGGTCATCTGGTTACTATGGCTCGTTGGATGTGTAGTCTCATCGGTAAGTCACCTCCCCTTTGCACCACAGCCGAGCTGATTATCTTTGCTACTCGTGTGCTCTTACGTCCGCGTCGCACCGCTGTCCAACACCACCGGACGGCCGTGCGCAGAGCATCTGGCCGAACTTGATGTTCTGCTACCAATTTGCGCCCTGCCGCATTCTGACTGCGATGATGGCCTTTGCGTGGCTCGGCTGGATCGCGCTCGTCGGCCTCATCGTGCTCGCGATCCTGAACGCGGTGCACAAGGCGCGCCCCGCAAGCTCGCCCATGATGGTCGAGTGGGCCGCGCAGTCCACGTTCGCGCGCTCCGGCGAGAGCTTCACCTGGCTCGGGGACGGGCCCCCCTCGCGTATGGTGTAGGATGCGCTGCTTGTACCGTTGACGGTGTAGCTCTAGCTTTATTTATCCCTCATGACATGGCCATGCGGGATGTGGGCGCGTTGAATGCGCCAGAAACCAGTTTATACTGCACAAAAATGATCACGTCCAGCGCGCGTGCTCAACGGTAGCATACACTGCAGAGCTGGGAGTATCAGATGCCTCGTCCGTGGGCGTCTCCAGCTCTAGCGATCGACACGGTCACGTGAACGTCCTCTTCTTCACACAGTGACAAAACTCGCGTCGCGCGTTTCATCCATTACGATCTATACATACATTCGAGATCCTCGCCCCATTGAGTGCAAGCCAAGGCCGCCACTGTGGACAAATATCATCTTTAGATCCTCCAGTCCTGTGAGTACTGTGTTTTCACTAACACTACTGGGGGTTTTGGCTCCACCAACGCAGCAGGAATATCGATTGGAAATACATCGTTGCCCTTCTAGACATATGATTCAGTTGACGCTTGATGAAATACAGGGGACATAGGGGGACCTACGAGGAGGTCGTAGAAGTGCGAGGTGCTGGCGTCAGCGAAGTCTGCCTGGTTCCCATACTGGGGTGCATTTGAACAAGCTGCGAAGACGGTTATGGTGATCGTGAGCCTGATGCTCCCCTCGAAGACGTAGTCTAGGATTTATTCCAGGAGATGATGGACCGGGTCGTGCGACTGAGTAGGCGTTAGCATAACCCCTCTCGATACACCATCGGAGCGCGACGGACCTTCATATTTGTTTCGACTTCCTGGTCCTCTTCTCACTCTCGTCATCCTCGCGATCAGCATGTACCTCCGCTTTCGTGTCAGAAGATTGGTCGCCCGCACGATCTTGCCGACCAGCGGCAGCCTCCCCAACACTCTGTCTCGCCGTCGCCATCGCTTCACTTTGTAGTAATGCACGAACAAATACTGGTCGTTCGTGCCCCTCCTGCTCTTCACGGACGCGAATGATGCAACGGACGCAGACGGGCCTTTGCCAGCGGTAGCAATTGTATACGTGACATACGTCAGTGCACGTACGTCTGTTGTTTTCCCTGGATCACTATTGCCCGGCGTATATACTACAGAAGTGTCCACTCCATGTATGTTGCTGTGACATCTATGTCCCCCTGCACGCCAGGCTGCCGATTTGTAGTGAGCTGCCAATAGGGTTGCTTCAAGGTCTTGCTACTCGAACTCCACGATCGGGTCTCATCGTAGAGTCTACACGTAACTTGTTCATCATCCACAGACCTTGGTGAGTTGTCAACGCTACGGGTTATGTGCATCCTGCAGAACGAACCTGGGCAGAAAGCGAATCACATATGTCCTGATACTTGATGTTGTGAACGTCGTCGCGTCCAGCTACGCACAAGTCGACCCAGCGCGCTGGTGCGACATATCTGGCCCGGCCCGGGGACTCGCAGGCACGAGCCTTGCGAAGACGCCAGGTCGACGCTGGTCGACGGCGCTCACGACCTCTTGAACAGCGACACGATCTCGCCTGGTCTCGTACAGAACGAGCTACGAAAACTCTGAGCTTGTGCGCGACTTTCATAGGCTCATTGGCCCCGTACTTTCCCGTCTGGAGATAACCCATGCATGCTGAATGGCTGCTGACGAAGTTCTCCCAGGCGCACGGCCGACGCGCACCAGCAAAGCCCCGTCCTACCCATCGGTTACGGGCGCAGTTCACAAGCTCTCTATCGTCCGCCGCGCTCCTCGCACACCTGGAAGTCCGTCTCATGTCGCCGCCGTGCCTATTTGCGGCCCAACTTCGCGACATTCTCCATCGCCCACTCTCGACTAGCTCGCGACAGTCCACCGCGGAACATCACATGGGCAGTCATTCGACCATTCATCCCACCCCGTGCGGCGCCCTCGACGCGTACCCACCCCCTTCCTGACGCCAAACCGCACATATGTTCTCAGCCGTCCGCCGCCCGGGCTGATCGTGCTCTAATCGCGATACACAACTCCCGCGGCTAATCTATATTCCCTCATGTCTCCTGCGGCGGCCTGCCAGGAGCCTATATAGCGGCGGCCGCATGAGAATTTGCGCACCCGCATTTCCGCCCAGCTCCGTGCCGCTCCTGCTCTCTTTTTTCCCCCCACGCTCGACCATAGCCGCCGCTGTCGATACGCCCGCCATGTCCGCGCCTACGCTCAAGCTGAACCCCCCTTTCCGTGCGGAGCAGATCGGCTCCCTGAAGCGCCCCCAGGAGCTGCTCGAGAAGCGCAAGGAGTACGACAACGGAAAGTGCTCGAGGGAGGAGCTGAAGGCGGTCGAGGATGAGGCTATTCGCAAAATTGTGCAGGTGCAGCGGGAGGTGGGCATCAAGGGCATCACCGACGGCGAGTTCAGGAGGTGCGTCCGGCCCTTGCCACACGCTGTGTGGGTGCAAACCATTGGAGCAGGCACATGTTCTATGACGGCGTCTTCGACAACCTCGACGGCATGAAGCACGTCAAGCCCGTCCCCCCTGAGATGTTCATGGACTACGTGCCGGACGTTGCCGCGTTCAAGGAGCACAACTTCAAGGGCGCGGACACCTACATCTGTGTTGTACGTTACCCCATTGGAGTCTTCTTCGCGAATCGGAAGCTGAACGACCCCACAGTCCAAGCTCAAGCGCACGAAGCAGTTCTATGTGCCTCAGTTCGAGGCGCTCAAGGCGTTCACTGCCCCCGAGGTACGCCGCCCACGGACACCGCGCTTCCCCAGGGAAGAGGCGCACTCACATTGAGTCTCAGGAGCACAAAAACCTCAAGATCACGATGGCTGCGCCAGAGTGGTTCCATCTCAGGCACGGCGAGTACGCGTACCCGAAGGACGTGTACAAGAACGACGGTGCGCTTCTATACACATTGACCCATCTAGATCATCCCTCCCTGATGTTGATCCAATTCAGACGAGTACTTCGCGGATATCGCCGTGGCGTACCAGGCCGAAATCCAGGACCTCTACGCAGCGGGCTGCAGGAACATCCAGATTGATGACCCGCTCTTGGCTTACTTCTGCGCCGAGTCCATGATAAAGGGTATGGAAGAGCGCGGTATCGACCACATGGCTCTTCTGGACACGTATATCAAGGCGTACAATGACTGCCTGAAGGACCGTCCCGCGGACATGAACGTTGGCCTGCATCTGTGCCGTGGTAACTTCCGGGTATGTCCCTTCCATCCCCGTCTGCCTCCAAGCGCCCGCTCACCGCGCCCCACACAGAACGGCCTGCATTTCAGCGAAGGCGGGTACGACCGCATCGCGATCAAGCTGTTCCAGGAGATTAACGTGGACTGCTACTACCTCGAGTACGACACGCCGCGCGCGGGCACGTTCGAGCCGCTGAAGCACCTGCCCGCTCACAAGGTGGTCGTGCTCGGCCTGATCTCGACCAAGTTCCCCCGGCTGGAGGACGTGGACGACCTCGTGAAGCGCGTGCACAACGCCGCGAACATCATCGCGTCCGGCGGCCAGGCGCGCTCCGTCGACGCCGCGCTGAACCAGTACGTCTGCCCGTCGGGTCCCTCTCGCGTCGCGTCGTGTGGTGCGTGTGTGGCTGACAGCGGCTTCCCCCTCACGCAGGATCTGCATCAGCCCGCAGTGCGGCTTCGCGTCGCACTCGGAGGGCAACCTCGTTGACGACGACGCCATGCGCGAGAAGTTATCTCTCGTCGTCCGCACCGCCAAGACGATCTGGGGCGAGAACTGAGCCGCCCCCACCCTACCTTTCTCCAGTCCCCCAGCCGCAAACTCCACGACCGCTAAGGCGAACATATCGCCGAAACAGTGATCAGAGGCGGGCTCAACGCCCCCTGACGCACTCGCGAACGAACGAAGGTGTACTTATACCAGCATAAGTTATGTTGTACCGGGCACCCGAGACCGTCCATGCCGCCGCCGCCCACGTTGACCTGATTCAACTCAATCCTGGGGACGCGCGGCTGTATATCATGTAGTTGTACGATAAAGAGATGTTGAATACCAGCTGTATCCATGGGCATCATTTGCTATCATTTACTTGCAAATTGCTGGCAGTGTCACCGGGAACCGTCAAGAGGCGCCCACACGTGATTGCCGCCACAGGCGCGTCGCGCCGCGACGCGCTCAGCTTTCTTTCTCTCTTCCACCGTCCTCCACACGCCGTGTACATACACGCCCTGTCACTGGCACCCTTGAAGAACAGAACATCGATACATACCGAGTACGCTGAACAAACACGATGCTAATCCCTGTGAACGTGAACATACCCGGGCCTTCATCCCCTCCACACCGCAAGCTCCCCCCACAGCTTGTCCAATTCGGGTCCGAGGAGCTCGTGCTCATCGAGCTGCAAGGCGCGCTCGAGGTCGAGGGGAACTCGGAGAGCCAGCTCGTGGGCAAGCTGCGCGTCGACCCTGCAACGGTATGTGTCCCCGCCTCTCACAGACAGCCAAGACGCGTGCACTGATGTGCATATGTGATGTGAATGTGCACGCGTAGAAGAAGCCCACGATCCTGATCGGGCACCACCTGCTCGAGGGGAGACTCGTCAACCTCGCGAAGCCCCTCGCCGTCCTGCACCGAAACGACTGCGACCCGAGCGCGGGCACGGACGACTCGGTGGATGCGGAGGACTTGGATTCCGCCCGGCCAGCGTCCGGCGGGGAGGCGAAGAGTTGGGACATTGTCGCGGTTGTGAGGAAGAAGATGGTGTTCTCGAAGAGGCCGATGCCCATGGTCGGAAAGCCCCGAGCGCGGTGCCGCTGTCGCGAATAGGGAGCAAGGCGTGAGTAGGTCGGCTTGCGCGGTTGTGTGATTGTAGGTGTGTTTTCTGCTGTTTTCGTCAGTCGTAATGACTGGTTGGTGACTGTACAAGTGGGTTTCGTCCTCCGTGTATACCATGGGCATACAGTGCGATATCTGTAGCAGTATCCTGTTCGTATGTCTTGTGATACGGTTTGGCAAGAGGAATTGGGTAAGAGGTACGTGACAAACCCTCCCTGCAGTGCCATAAGGTGAGGTCTCTCGCACAGTGGAGAGATTTCGTTGAACTCTAGGCTAGTTCAGGAGCTCACCTGAGCATTGCTATTTAGACCTGCTTAGCACAGCCAAAGTTATATCCGTGCCGCACGCAGTTTCCTCCGAGTGCAAATACTCACTATGCGGGAGACTGCCGCACCTTCCATCCGTGAGTTGGCGTCAGTATCGTGTCAGGAATTTGGTATGCTACAGGACTGCACTTATGACCTGCCCAGTGTCGGTCCCACAGTCACGACTGTTCTAGGAATGGTGCTGTGTAAGTTGCATGTCGTTTCCCATGGACGTCGGACACCACAGCCATGACATGGAAAAGTCACATATATTGGTAAGCAATCGCCATTGTTTACTGTGGTATTGATATCAAACTACTGGACTCATGAACAACAACAGGACGGAATAAAGCTGCGCGTCTACACTGCCTCGCAGCGCCTCCGTGTACTGCTTCGCCGTGAGAACTAGAACAGCTCCTCGTTCAGTCCCATATGTAGGCGTCTTCGTCCTGTTGCCACTTAACATCCTAGTCTTACCCTCACATCAGTAAATCTACTCACTACCTACGGTGTCCATGCAGCCCGATTATTCCCCAAACGACACGGAGACACACTGTGGCATCCTAAACCCAGCACGTTACATCACCCGACCAGTATCGGGGACATCGGATACCCCGATCGCGGCGGCTTCTACCCGTTGTTCAATGCAACATTACCTCGGGATCACCCCTCGCAACAATCGAAGATTTTCTGGATGATTTGTCTTCGTTTATGGTCAAGAAAGTTCTAATGCATGTGCGAGAGAACGTCGTCATACAGCGCGTTCGCAGCAGCAGCGTGCAGATGCTGGAGACCGATGCTTCTGCAGAAACGTACGCCCTCCAATGTACCCCGATCTACTCAAACACCGATGATGGACTTGATAAATGCACAGGAGTTTGGACATCGCTGGTGTAGGCCTGAAGTTCTTCTGCCGCCGCGAGCAGGGCGCATTCCTCTTCGTCAATCCGCCTGCGGATAGCAAGCGGATGCACGCCCGCACGGGTATCGTGCACTATATCCACACCAATATCGACAGCTGGCACACGTGGATGTCAGACGTCTGCGACCTGCTAATTGCGCGCAGGACATCCTTTTCATATCGGTCACGACCGTCACCGAGGACTGGAGCCTCGGCGCGTTCCTCGGAGGCGGGTCCGGCGGTGAGATCAATTTCGAATCCAGCTTCGGTCCGTTCGCACAAGGGAACTTTAGCGTGAAGTATCAGCGCGCCATGCAGGGCCACGAAGAGTACCGCGTGAAGCCGTCCCCACGCGCAGTGTCCCTGACGTTGTCCACGGATACCGCTGCCACAGACCTGTCTGTGTCCGTCGCTTCATCCTTGCACAGGGCGCAGAGCGGGGGCACGAAGGACCAGTGTTTGTTCGTCAACTAATACAAGATGAAGCGACGTCTATGGCGGAACAGGGTTGTCAAGGCGGTCGCTGGTCCAGAGGATCCTGAAAAGAACCCCCGTCTGGTGCTCACGAAGGCCACTTCACTTTTGGTGATGGGGATGACGAATCTGGAGAAGAGGAGCAGGCAATTGAAACGACTGTGGGGAAGGTCAGCCGCTCGCTGGTTGTGTATCGAGAGGAGTCGGGCTGACGTTTGTGAAGTCATACGACCCAGTCAACTACCTTCTGGACTACATCCTAGACTACGTCTTCGAGGTGAGCTGATCCGTATTCTGTGCCGTGATCGCAGCTTGTTAAGATGCACTCTAGGATGGGACCCAGGCAGATAATGCTATCGCAAGCACTTCGCACCTGTATGTCCTGTTCGTGAGGCTCCAATGTCCTCTGTATCCCACCAGGAGTTGACGGATCGATATATCTAGACCGAAGGATTCCCACACGACATCCCTGCTACGTTGAAGGCGTTGTAACCCCCAGTAATGTTCGTCGATGATGGAAGTTAGTGATCACTCAAAGGAAATGATCCATAGTTCACCTTCGTCCTCAGTGGCGGCCTTGGCTTGCGCCCAATGGGGCGAGGATTTCGATGATATGGATGACACGAAAGATACCAATGGTGTGTTGATCTTGGCATGCAGCCACTTATGCGTACTTACTCATTCTACGCAGTCTCCAATGAGACTCGAATAATCAGAAGCCGGTTCTTTACGCTTCCCAGCCAAGCACGACCCAAAACCGGGTGCTGATGGTTCATAGTCCCCCAAGAGCGATGGGTCACCCAAGGCTACGCGTCGGATTCAAGGTATCGCGAGCATCGTCCCGACAGTGTTTCAGGGGCATCTAGCTTCAGTGAACTGCGTCGCATGGTCGCCTGACGGCCGGTACATTGCAAGCGGGGCGGATGATACCGATTTCATTCTGGGAGACGGGACTTCGGGACAGTTGCTCCACGTTCTCAACGACCAATCGGACATGTTATATTCTCTTGCGTTCTCACCCGACGGGAAATACCTGGCCTCCGGCAGTGGCGATGGACAGGTGCTCATCTAGGATGTAGCCAGGTGAACACCCTGCGCTGTGGCCGACGGTCATGACGGCACGGTGAAGACGATCCAATACTCTCCCGACGGCAATAGAATCGTCACCGCGTCCATGGGCAGCACGTCCCGCCTATGGGACGCGAAGACTGGCGAGCTGCTACACACGATGACGGACGACGGGGCAGTCGTCGTGGCCGCCGTGTTCTCCCTCAACGGGCGCTGGATAGCGACCTGCCGCTCCAACAACACCGCGCAGATCTGGGACGCGCGGGCCGGCGCGCTGCACCACACGCTCGAGGGTCACGAAAATATTGTGTGGTCCGTCGCGTGGGACGACCAGAGCCGGCGCGTCGTGACGGGCTCGGACGACACGACGAGCCGGATCCGGAACGCAGAAACGGGCGAGGAGCTCGTCGTGCTGGACGAGCACGGCGCACCGGTGTAGGCCGTCGCGTTCGCGCCGGATGGGCAGCGCGTGCCGGGCATGGCGTGCGATAAGACGTTCAAGCTCTGCGACTCGTTCACAGGCGAGCTGGTGTACTCGTGGAGGGATGGGGCGGAGGACGCTGCGTTCTCGCCCGACGGCGAGTACGTCACCGAAGGAAGGAGCAGCCCCGGGAACGTCGTGCTGCGCAGCGCACGGACGGCCAGGGGGAGAAGCTCGCGTCGATGGATGGCCACTCGGAGAAAGTGACCGCGCTTGCATTCTCGCCCGATAGCAACGCGTTGGTCTCTGGCTCAGAAGATGCTACGATCAGAATCCGGAGCTTCCCTGGAGAATGACTTGGATGTATTGCAACGCATGTCTATACCCAGTCATTGTGTACGCTGTTATTCTTGTAGTCTCGCTTTGGTCTTACTATGAATGAGACAACAACCTGAGCCTCGACCCAACGTTATTGCTATGGATGGCATAGATCTCGCACTTGGGGCGTTGATAGGGCAGCCATGAGCTTGACCATCCAACGCAATAGCGGATTGGGATCGCAACTGTCGCGTTCTTAGTCTTACATGTTTGGTCATACGTCTGCACCAACTCCTGCACAAGTACACATACAAGCCGTCGCGGGCGCTTTTCCTTCGTCGCCCACAGCACCACATAAGACACCCTACTTCTCGAAGGCCGAGTTGAGCGCGTTGCGCCATTCGAGCTTCGTGTCCGGGTGCGCCTCGCGCGAGGTGAAGCTGACCATGCGGTGGCTCGCGCGCGGATGCTCTGTGAAGTCCTGCTTGTTCAGACGCGTGATGTCGACAAACGGCTTCCCGAGCGTCAGCGTGCCCGTCGCTAGCGGCCGCACGCTCCCGACGCGGGGGAGGAGGCCGGGGCCCGCCGCGTCCACCGGATGGGGGTCATCGTAGAGCTGGAACGCGAGCTCGGCGCCCTCCTTAAACCACGCGACGGACGCGTCGTCGACGGGCTGCATGGCCGCCTCGGAGCGGTCCACGGCGAGCAGCGCGCCCTTCTCGACTGTGCCGGCGGGGGGTAGGGTGTCGAAGCGGATCTTGACCTGTGCGGAGAGCTGCGCGTTGGGCGCGCGCACGAGCATGTGATCTATGAAGTACGTGTCGCCACTGCCGTAGAGGTACAAGGGCACGAACACCTTGGGGAACGCGAGTTCGCGGTAGCGTGAGTCCAGGCGGCGCATCTTGATCACCTTAACGTCCGACACCTTGACGCGCCCGACCATGACGTTCCCCTTCCCATCGCTTGGAAACATGTCATCAGCGCTGACGCATGGTCAGTCAAGGATGAGGCTGAAACGTACTGTTGCACCACGCTAGCGCCGAACGCAGCGCCGTCGCGACATACATTGTCGACCGTTGTGTCTTCCTCTGTGTTGAGGTAGCAGGGGAGAATGTTTGTGGCTCCTCCGAGCACGTCCTCGAGGGCGACGGAGAGGATGACCTGGAAGCGGCTATTGGCGTTGTAGAAGTACGGACAGTAAGTGAGGTACGCTCTGCCGTTGCCGTCGACACCCTGTAAGATGAACGAGTGCGTCTGCGGCGTGATCGTGTTACGCGCCACAACGTGCTACTCGACAGACGACTGAGTGGGTGTGAACGCGACTATCGACGACATATTACGTACCTCCATCTCCTCGACCAGCACCTTTTGGAAGGTGTCCGCGAGCTTCTGGACAAAGTTCCCTGCAGTCTGAAAGGGAGACATCACGACGTTGCGGAGGAGGAACAGGTCCTGCCGCGACTCGGTCTCGAGGCCCATGCGCTTCTTGTAGTGCTGCACACAGTCCCTGTAGTCCTTGTACGCGAACGTCGTGGAAGACAGGAACATGGGGATCGTCTCCGGTAGGACCCCAGGAGCGGTGATCGAGAGGCGGTGGAAAATGGAGTTGTTGAGGTAGTTGGCTTCCTCAACGTCCTGGTTGACGACGTACTTGCCGGTCCCTTTGTCGAAGAGTCGGAAGTTGCACGCGAAGGCATTGATGTTGAGGTCGGATCCAAGCTGGAAGAGCAGGTCCCTCGCCTTCGTGTCCTGTATGATGACGTCGTTCTGCATACCGAGGATGCGCGTGCGGATGAATTGCTTCTGCTGCTCGAGGGCGTCTGGGCCGTCTGCCTCAGCTGGCAAGGGGTTAAAAGGAACGACAATGAATTGGTCTGCTTCCGTGGACATGGCGCCCCAGTGTGCCGATATCTACGCCTCCCAACGTTAGCGCGCGATACAGTCCGACATCATACTAAACGTACCCGGCGGCATGACCACGATGCTTCGCCAAGAAGAGCCCCGTGACCTTTTTCGTAGAGGCCAACAATTTCATGGTGCATGTACGTGGCGACGGCGGGAGCACCGGGTTTGCTTCTCGCACTCAGCACGAAGAGTATCATGAAGATTGAGGAGCGCTCACCTTCCCTCAACACCGTAAATACCGATGCTCTCGCCGGAGGCACCTTGGACGATGTACGGCGCCGACCAGGTCAGAAGCGACTTCAGGCGGCCATCGCGGTAGCACAGGCCCCCTGCAGGGTACGGGATGTATCCTGCCTTGTGAGGGTCGATGGTAATTGAGTCGGTGCGCGCGAGTGCGTGGAACTGGTCCACCGTCGACTGCCTGAGCGTGACGCTTGGGACGAACTCGCGCGGCGGTTCGTCGGGAAAGCTGTGGTATGGCCCCTTCGCCGGCCGCTCCTTGCGGATCATGGACGCGAAGTAGCCGCCCCAGGCTGCGTCGGCGTGCACGAGGAAGCACAGGCCCTTACTTTCGTACTCGTCGCGGAGGTCGAGGATCTTGTCGAGCGGGTCGACGGAGCCCTCCTCGGTAGACCCGATGATAGCGACGACGGCGAAGACCGGCTTCTTGTGCGCGAGGCAATCATCGAGGTTCTTCCTGAGCTCTTGGATGTCAATCCGCGCATGCTCATCCACGGGGACGTCGTGCATGTACTCCGCGCCGAGCCCGGCGATAGCTGCAGTCAAGTGATGTTAAGCCTACGGCAAAGACGCAAGGACATGAAGAAGTCACACCTGCGCTCTTGGGCCACGAGTAGTGCTTCGTGGCAGCGATGAAGTAGGTCGGCGAGTGAGGCATCTGCCACTCAGTCTCGACCGCTTGCTTTCCGCGCGTCTGGACGATGTAATGGTACAGCACATCGTCGAGGTACTTGGAAGTGATCCCGTACTGCTGGTGGAGGCGTTCAGGGATGTCCAAGATCGTCTTGGATGGGAGGTTGAGCAGCTGCCAGAGACCGAGTTCCGACAGCAGGACGTCTCTGCCGGTAGTCGGCAGAGGAACGGTGAACGTAGATGCAATGAAATGCAGGTCCCCTCCGGGCTTCATCGCATCCCTCAGCGACAATGGATAGTACTTCAGGTTGCGCGCTAAGGGTATTGGGAGTAGAGGGAGGGGGGTCAGCGGAAGCGAATACGTTGCGTAAGAGTCACCTACCGGCCCTACAATGCAAGTAAGCATGCATACACAACTGGAAGCAAGAAACACGAACCAGACGGACTCGAGGTTTGCAACGGTGCCGTCGCACGCGATGTGACCCCAGTAGAGAGGTTTGCCCTTGTCGTCCTCTTCGGTGTATCCGAGCATTCTGCATAATTGCTCGCCGACTTCAAGCTCAATCAGCGTAGTGAGAGGGCTAGCCTCGAACGCCACATTGTTCGGGTTGCAGAGCACTGTAGTGACCCAGCCCAAGATGCTGGGGAGACTCATCTCAAAGGACATGTGGCCTGCGTAGCGCTGGGAGAAGAACGGAATAGAGTACTTGTACAGAAGCGCAGTCACCCTGGTGAATATATCTTGGATGTCCTTGCTCGCGATCTTGAAGGCGGCGGATTCGCGTATCGCCTCAGTGATGAACGCCTGCAGCGGATTCAGCATATCGTACGCAGGGGCAGGACTGTGAATCGTACGCCATCCTCTGGGTAGTAGGCAAGGCGAGATTTTTGATGCATGTCTGCGGCTTGGGCGAAGAGATTCTTGAGCATGTCGAGATTCTCAGCCTGGGGACCAAGGAACCAGGCGGAGACCATCTGGTGAAGGTCGGGGCTGACGGTATCGGCATACGCGCCGTTAGACTGTGCGCCTGAGGGTGTGCTGGAAGGGTTTGGAGCAGACATGGTCAAAGAAGCGGAATGCGAGAACGTCTGGAGGATGGGCAGAGCTTCACCCTTATATCATCTCGTAGCACGGCGTCTCCGAGTGGCCACCATTGCCATACGTGGAGGATGTTGGGCAGCTGACGTACCGGGGCACAAACGTTTATGGCACTTCTCCAAGGCTCGACTGGCCGTCCGAGGAGTTTATAACGCCATAAGTGTGCGCAGCGACACGGAGGCGGCTGCTTCCATGCTTCGAGTGCCGACCACGAGCTGCATCGTACGTATAGGCGTGGTGCTCACGGGTCAGCTGCTGCTGGTGAAGGGGGCGTGAAGCAGGGCCCCGCATTCAAGCTGTCACAGTATGGTGTTGGACTTGTCGGTGAGCATTCTTTGACGACAGGCTAAGACGTAAGCAGTAGGGAACGGCGGGTTCTCTGGCCAAATATTGAGGTCCGGATGCTGAGATGCTGGAGGTCTCGACTAGATGCGTCGAATCAGACAAATGGTTCTGACCGAAGAGAAGCATGAACAAACCCACCACCCTCTTTGTGCACTGCGTCATCAAGAGCGCCCGGCGATTGCTTACCACCGCCGCCATTTCCTCTTGCAAGCACATCCAATGCTGTGATGAGATTACTGACGCTGGTGTCATCGGAAGGTCAATTGTTTGGTAGAGTATAGGGCACGTCCGGCTAAATGCGCACTTACCTCACCACACCCTCAAATCCTGCACTCAAGGAAGACTTTCCAGAGACTTCAGTACGGTCACGAACTACACCGGGTGCCGCAAATCGCATGCACTTGAACAGCCTCTCGTCACATCATGGCCGAATTCTGTGAGAGTGCATCACATTGGGTAACCTCTTGCTGACCTTGGTCTCGGGGTGGAAGATACGGATAAAACAGCGCGGACTCGTCCGAGGTGATGAGTTCTTCCATCCTGTGCAGTGCGGTGAGTACTGTCGGTAGGCCATCTTCATCCACATATATGTGTAGTCACTGCAGGACTAAGTGGTTTCCAAACGACGGCACGGATACTTCTGCACCATCATCCTTCCTCATGGGCGGACCGGATATCCTACGTAGGCAATCAGCTAATAGTATTGATCAGTCGCGTGGCCCGATCAGAGTGGGGAAACTCTTGGAACAGAGGGAACGCACCAGTCACGACCAACGCGGATGGGCTCGACTGCGCGTTCTCCGACAATGTGGGTGTACGCGTGGGATATACTAGTCACGGCTTTGATGTCGATTTGGATCCGATTGTGTTGTGTGTGCGTTAGAGAGAACCCTGAAATCGCCAGGGCTGCTCTATGACGACTTCGAGATACTAGCCTTAGGAGTTCTCGAAGTTGGCAAAATGAGGCAACGAGATAAACATCCAGGTAGTAGTACTACAGGAACAAATGCGTGAACGTGCCCAGCGTCCAAGACACTGGAGTGCATGCCGGGAACGTCCGGCTGCTACCTGTGTTTCCCCTTTGGGTGCGTACATAAGCAACCAGGACGTTAACCCTAGGGAGTCGGGCCGCAACCCTAGCAAGCTCATGTCTCTCCGCTCGTTGTCCAGTTGTCGAAGAGCGGCGGCGAGCGCAGCCTCTGCTTCCAAGCTTGCTTTCGCACGGGCTCCTGCTTCAGCCGTGTCTCTCTTTTCTCGCTGTTATGCTACACCTGTGACCGTGAACGGCTTCACTCAGCTCAAGCCGACTATCTATGGCCAACCCCTCCCTCCGTCTCATCCGCATCTCGTCAGTCCTGAAGACACAACGCCGGGAATCCCACAGGAGGAATATGAGAGGAGGAGACGCGAGCTTTTAGAGAGCCTGCCTGATAATAGCCTCGTCGTATGCGTGGCGGGACAAGTCAAGTATATGAGTGGTCGTGAGTAACCCCGATGTCCTTGCGTGGTCTGCGTCTATAACTTGACTATCCTCAGACATATTGTACGTGCACATCATACCTCACTCTTGGAGTCTCGCAACTAGGCGTGAAACAAGTCCGACTCTTACCCACCAAATTGGCGGCGCAAAAGGGATCGGCGGGCGTCAACAAGGATTCATAACCAGACGTCCAAGTCATCGCTTCCAACCCGGGCACTTGGTTGACACACGGACCTCTGGAGGGAGACAAAGTCTGGTTTCTCCTATTAAAGTGTGTAGGGGGCTTGCCATATCATCGCGAAGCGTCGCACATCTTGTGCGTCGTCCTCCCAGCTCCCCTCGGGCACTGAAATCACTCGCGCCCCCCAGCACGCCGGCGCACATACTCCTATCCATACTCGATCACGAGCGCGCCTTCATATTCCGAGAGCGAGGCTTCTCATACGGCGAGAGTTGCGCCGGTAGCAGTGTGCAGGCGCTCTTGGACTGCGGCACCGAGCTATGCTCGTTCATCCCCGTGATTCTATCACATAAGCCGCAATTGTATAACATATGAGCGGGACACAAGACGTGGACAAACCTATATGCCAAATTGAGACGGCCGGGCAGGGATAGACATCGAGCAGGCAGCCACTACAATGTCTGATGGCCTTCGTATGCAGGGGTAAGGAGTTCTTCACGCCGTCATCTTTTGTCATGATCCTGTGCCGAGTTCGTGTGTTGTTCCAAGTCACTAGGGAAGGAGCGATGACTGTCACGTCTGATAACGAGACTACCCCCACTCACGATGTCCTCATTGAATGTGAATTCTGATGCTTCCTGCAGCTACAAGTTTCGGCAGTCGTCCGACTTCTGGTACCTGACCGGCTTCGAAGAGCCCGACGCGGCCGTCATCCTCGAAAAACGGCCTTCAAGCGCGCGGGGGTACCGTATGCTGCTCTTCTCCACCGGTACAGATTCCGCGAAGGAGAAGTGGGACGGTGCGCGCACTGCGCCCGAGCACGCTGTGCAGTACTTTGGCGCGGACGAGGCCGAGCCGATCTCCGCGTTCCCCGCCACGCTCAAGAACCTTGCTGCGCGCGCGTCACAGATATTCCTCGACATCCCGAGCTCGTCAAAGCGCGTACGTGCGGCATCGCCGAAGTCGCTGCTGAAGGTGCGCACAGTCCTACGCCTCACGTGTGGGTGACATTGACCCTAGGGCGTGTCTAGTATCTGTCTCCTTCCGGCGGGCTCTCGCGCGGCGAGTATGACAGCTTGGTGGACTCACTGAGCAGTTCGAAGCGTAAGCCGCTCGCGCCCGAGGTAGGCCGCCTGCGCGCGGTCAAGAGCGAGGTCGAGCAAGCGGTCATGCGCAAAGCCGCCGACATTAGCGCGCGTGCTCATAATAAGGTCGGCACGGATGTTACGAGCGTGTTTACTCGAAACTGATGCACTTGCCATGTTCAGACCATGCGATTCACAGACGCTGGCCAGTCTGAGCACGCTGTCGCGGCCCATTTCGAGTATCTGTGTGCTCGGGAGGGGTCAGAGCGCCCGGCGTATGTACCGGTCGTAGCATCTGGGTGAGTAATCTGCTATATAGGATTTTTGCATCATGACTAAGAAGGACTTCCCAGACCTAATGCACTTATAATTCACTACACTTCCAACAACCAACTAATTGCAAATGGCGAGATGGTTCTAATTGATGCCGGCTGCGAATACCAGTAAGGCGCACGGACTCTTCTACTCACTCATAACATAATTAAGCACGGGCTCTAGCGGATACGCCTCAGATATCAGTGAGAGAACACCAAGCCTCCAATTCACTTGTACCAACAAATTCCTACAGCTCGCACGTTCCCCGCGAACGGGTCGTTCACGTCTGAGCAGGCAACGCTGTACAATGCGTTGCTCTCCGTACAAAAACACCTCATCACGCTCTGTACCGAGTCCGCGGACATGTCGATCGTGCAGATCCACCGCGAGTCGTGCACCATGCTCCGGAAGGAGCTCGAGCGCATCGGGTTCAATTTCCCGTACGGCGCGGGCACGCTCGACGCGCTCTATCCTCATCTCGTGGGCCACCCGGTTGGGATTGGTGAGCGTGACAGAACCGTTGCATGGGCAAGAGCATTGACATTGGCCTGCAGACCTGCACGAGTCGAGCCACATGGAGAGAAACGCGTCGTGAGTGCATTGCATGCGCCATTGATGATCAGATCCTTGTACCCGAGCGAGGCTAACTCGATACATCAGGCTGAAAGCGGGGATGGTGGTCACGATCGAGCCCGGTAAGTAACGGTTTGCGCACCCACATAGAGTTGAGACACCGACGCGGGGCGCGCAGGTGTCTACGTCCCGCCTTTCCCGGAGTTCCCGAAGGCGTTTCACAACATTGGCATCCGGATAGAGGCATGTGGCTACCTGTTTCGGCGTGAAGCTGTTCGTATTGAGACGAGTTGTTGCCTCACAGGACGAGATCCTTGTCGGCAAAGACCACGCCGAGGTGCTGAGCGTCAACGCCCCGAAGGAGGTGCGCAGCCTTTTTTTGCGTGTGTGCAACAATAGTTGACGGTTTTAATGATCGGGTGGGCAGATCGCCGACATTGAAGGATCCTGTCAAGGCTTGCTCGGGTTGGCGCCGTTCTAGTAGACGTTCGATATTCGAAAGATCGAGTAGACAGACGTCTGGCATTCGAAGCGACCGAGTTGCAGTCTACGAGTTGACGGTCCCAATACACTGCCATGTCGCCGGGCTCCCGGACTTCGAATCGCTTTGCGACAGTTGACATTGTCGCCTCATTCAATTGACGTACACAACCATCGTGAATCAGGCCGGGCAAGGCGTGCAACCAAGACGACCGTCCGCTGCCCGCTGTTGTTCCGTCGGCATTCCTATACCTCAACCTGCAATAGTGGTGGGCCACCGTGACCCGCTGCGACCGCTCGCCGACGCATCGAGCGCGTCCCGCGCTCGCTCCCCCATAGCGTGGACCGTGGAGGCGGCACGACGCGCCCTGACGCGCCGTGCCCGCAGACCGACGCCACCGATCCCGAAGGCGGCGGCCCGCGCTGCGCCCACACCCCAGAGATCGACGCTTTGCACCAAGTATCATGTATCTGCCGTCGCTCGCCTGTAGTCGCGTCGATGGCTCGGTGTCGTTGGGGATTGTGGCGCTCCCTGTGGACACATGACAGTCCGGGGTGTATCGATCGACCTGTGCGCAGTGCGGCGTAAGCGTATCGATGTCGGAGCGGTGGTGGCGGTGAGTAGTAACTGTGAGCAACGATGGCGTCGGTCGCTTTCTCAGGGAGCAACACATCAGCTGCGTGCGCTACGCCTGCGACGACGACGGTCAGCGGTGCCCATGGAACGCCACCGACGGCCCGCCGTCATGCGTGTCATGTTGATCGCTGTCAGGCGATGTCGACGAGGCGTGCAGGTATGGTGCACAACAACCCCGAACCCCAGGGCTAACGCGGCCCCGGACGCGCGCGCAGAGGCGCGTCAAAACCGTCGCTCCCCGCTGATGGCGCGCGCGGAGAGGTCGAGAGCAGCGTGTTCGCGTTCGTAGACGGACGCACCCGCGCGCTTCTGGCGTTTCAGTGCGGTGCCGCGGTGCCTAGAGAAGGCGCGATGGCCGTCCGCCAGTTTTGCCGCGCCGCCTGCGCGCGCATGAGGCCTTGAAGCCTCCCGGGAACCTCTTCAGGCGAGCCTGGAGCAGCAGGAAGGCGTGGAGCGACTGTAGCGAGATGCCCGGCCGGCCTCTTCTTCCAACCCTCGCCAGGGCATCTGAAAGGTCCTCGCCCCTGGTTCTGATGCCGCGCGTACCTCTTCTGACTTCAGCAATTCAATGAGAATTTGCCGGGGAACCAGAGGTTGTGTCATGTGTGTTGTGTCCTTCGGGCTTTGGGTGCGAAGACGCGACCGGACGGTTTGGGTCCGTTGAATGTGCCCCTTTGGCTAGATCGGCCGCGGGGCCGTTAGTTCCCGTTGCCGTCCGTTTACTGGTGCTGTTGAACGATGTGCCGAGCTGACCACTCCGTGTCGCCGCCCCCTTCGGCATGGTGGGCACGGCAACGGTCGGTGGTGATGGGAAGGATGTTGGCCTGGTTGGACGCGTTGAATCTCAAAAGGTTCTCTTTTGTTCTTCTGCAGGAGAGCCTTGGAAAGTCGAGCAGAGCGCACTCGCGCGTTGCTTGCGGGGGGGAAGTTGGAACCCGCACGGAAGCGAGAAGATGGGATCGGGAAAGACTGATCGGGAATCAATTCTGGCCACACGTGGCTATGATCCTCCCAGCGCGGATCACTTTCTACTCATCTCTCCTCGCCGAGCGTCTGCTCCTTCCGGGAATCAGCTCAGTTCTCTGCTGGAGATGCCATGTTGATGCAGACGAAATCTGACCATGTGTTTGATGAGCTTACCCGTCCGTTCCGATGATGCCAGAGGGGAGCAGCCCAGGTGGCTCACGCTATGATGCGCGCCCGGCCTGGAAACTCAACCTCCACAGAGGTCCGCTAGCTTGGGTTGTACATATATCCGTCCTTTTCCCGGAAACTTCCCCTTTTGCTCCTTCGGTGCCGCGGTTGGCAACCAAACACCGCAAGTTGGCCGCAAGACGCCGCCCACCCACCCACCGCTTTGGGCCTCCCGGAACCCTGTGTAGAGGTGGCGGGCGGGTGGCCGAAGGCGGCCTGCTGCATCCTGTCTCCCGTTTGGCCAGCGTGGGTGTGATTGATATGTTACTGTAGCATCGCACTGTGATTGTCCACTTTTGATTCCCAGTTCCGTAGACTTCTGCTGGCATCGAACCCAATCAGACCGTCTTCAGGCCAGTGGGAGGTCTGTTGCAGAAAAGGGAGGGCACGTCAATCTTCGCGAAGCGTCTGCGCGCAGCGGGGCCGCAAGAACATTTTGGGTGGGATAGCTGGGCGCTTCCGCCGTCTGTTGGCAGATCGCGATAGTTGCAGCCCACACGGCGCACGACGACTGCCCTAGAATGTTTTTGCGAGCGCGTCCCCCGCTTTAGTCGCCCTAGCTCGCGCGGTGGGGCCTATAATAGCCTTTCTCTGCCTCGCCCCGGTGCGAGCTTTCCGTCCACCCCATAGTCCTCCACCCCTTCCTCCTCCCTCTCACCGCCCTTCTCCTTCCCACTCTCTGCCCGCCGCCGTTGCGTTTCTGCAGGCAAGATGGAGAATCCAGCCGAGGCGTTCTTTGGCGGCATGTTGATCGAGATCTTCATTGCTTGTATGTGCGTATCCTGGTCTCAGACACATATCGCCCGTCCCAGATGCAGTGCCTACTAGAAACTAACGCAGTAGCATACTCCTCAGATTATACGGGATCACCACTTTGCAGACTTTCATCTACTGGCAGAAGTACCAAAATGACGTTCCGTCCCTCAAGTTCATGGTGCGTCGCTGCGCCGGGTGACTTGCCGACATTGAATATGCTGACATACGAATCATGGGTGTAGGTGGCGGGTATCTGGTGCGTCTACGTCCGCAAGGGTCATGCAAACGGGCCCTGACTGCACATCACCCCTTACAGGATACTGGAGACCGTGCACACAGCGTTTTGTATGCAGGTCGTGTACGCCTACCTCATCAGCAACTTCGGGGCGTTCGAGAAATTCCTGGACATCAACTGGTGCGTTCATTTTGCGTCGACCTGAGGTTTGCGACCGCCTGGGCTGACCACGTCCGTGGCTGTGTAGGGGCGTCGGTGTGAGTATTCCTTGGCGTTGTCGTAGAAGAGTCACAGGCTAAACGTGCCGCGGCGACCTGCGCCAGATTACTGTCATTGTCGAGGTATGTGCAGCGCTTCTTCTGTCAATGACTACATTCTGAAGTCACTCAGGTGGTGATCTCAACACTTGTACAAGCGTGAGCAAGGTCCACATGTCCTACGCGACCTTCGGAACTCACATCCATTGCTCCAGGTTCTACGTGAAACGTGTCTGGATCAGTCAGTCTCGTCCTTTGCTGGTCCCAAGAGTGGGCACTCATAATATCTCGCAAACCAGTGAGCAACAAGGCAAAGCTCCTGACCGGTTTCATCGTGAGTGGTCATTGGCACCGACAATTGCTCCTGATCCTCAAACCATGTATCAGGGCTTCGTCACCGTCTGCAGGATAGGCTTCGGCATCGGCTCGACAATCCTCAGGTGAGCCTTCCATACGAGTGCCTCATGATAGGTCCCGATCGCTGACTCACGTAGTTACCACTACCCTGAATGGGTCGAGTTCCGTGCACACAAGTCATCTCTGGTACATCCCGGCACCCCTCTGGGACTCATGGAGCCCTCCTGATCGCTCCTTCACATGCGCAGGTCACTGTCAGTGGTGGGCTGGGCGCGGCTGCGCTGGTGGACGTCCTGGTGGCGCTCACTCTCTCGTTCTACCTCACTCGCGGGCGGAGCACCTGGCAGAAGTACGCAGTCGTATCTTGCATCGGATCAGGGTGAACGCTCAGCTGATTTGTACTCCCCAGGGGCTCGAACAGTAAGGTCAACCTTATCATGCTTTACGCCGTCAACAGTGGCGCGATCACCGCGTATGTCCCGAAGTTGATGTTCGTCTCGAGGAATATCTGCTGAGGTTTCCTTTCAACAGCTCCGCGTCTGTCCTTTCTGTCATTCTCGTGAGTCTGCCGCGTACCCGGATATGGTGTACCCGGTGCTGACATTCATCGACGGCAGTACGCCACGCAGACGCACAGTCTAGTCTTCCTCGGGCTGGTCGAGATCCAGGGAAAGCGTAAGTACTGCTCCCACCGTCCTGCGAATGGCTTGGATGACACTGACCACAACTGCACACACAGTCTATGCGAACTCGTTCCTCGGAAGGTGTGTTTGGCATGCTACAGCAGGCAGAAGACATGTACGCTGACGGCTCGAGCCTCCTAGCTTGAATGCGCGCTCGCATATTCGGAACAAGAACACTGCAGCGCAGTACCCGTCGTTCGAGTTTTCGAACAGCAGCGGGTTCCGTGCGGTCGCGCCTCCTGTGGTGCGTTCCTTCCTCTCTATGCCTGAATGCTTACCAGTGTCTGACTCCGTTGCCGGTATTTTCAGCCAAAGGTCGAAGTGTTCCAGCAAACCGTCGTGACAAACGACATGGGCGAGCAAGAAACCGTAAGTCGCTCCCCATCCCCCTCCCACGCGCGAGCCACGCATTGAGCGCACCCCACAGGACTTCGGCATGAAAAACCTGAAGGGTGGCGAGCTCGTATGAGCTCTGCGACCCGCGCATAGCGCCCCGGCGCCGGTTGTGGACCCGGCGTGGGCCCGCCCGCCATCGCTCGTTTCTCCACCTCCCCTCTCTGCCACACCATATCACAATACTGTAGCCGCATAGACGTACATATACACTCTGACTGGAGGATTCGCACGATACCGATACCCTCGCTCTGGCCTCTGCTACCTGGAGTCCAGAGCTTGCGCTGACCGGTCGTTGCGCTGTCGCCCTGGGAAGGACGGGAGGACGGTTCGGCCTGGAGGAGGATGGTTTTGCTGCTGTTCATCTCGGTCTCAGTCTGTCATCATTACGCACTCGTTTGTTCTCGGTTCTGCTGTACGCTGCCGTGGTCTGTCCACTTCGTGAGTGAGTGCGTGATGTGATTCCCTAAGTAGCGTTTCCCGCTCGATGACGGTGTCGGTGCTCGCCAAGTCTCTGGAACTGAAACTCGAGCGTGCGTATGCGGCTTATGACTGGGCATGGCACCATTGGAGGGAGCTGGCGCGAGAGGGCTGCCGCGTCTATACTACGGAGAGGAATTAGAAGGAGTGAAGTTACTGTGCAACTCCTGAGATGGAGAGGACCCAAAGGCTAGCGACTCAGAACAATGGTCTCCTTTGATCCACTCCATCGCTAATTCCCCTCTGAACGTCTCATCACCGCACGAGATTGCCACGACGTAGATCGAGGGCAAGACTGGCGAGATTTCTGCTCCACTGGCAGTGGCGAGTTTCTTCCCTGAACTGCGGACGCAGCGACCGCTTTAATCGCCGGTTCACCGGCTGGTGCGCTTCCACGGTACTGCCCACGTAAAGCCCTTCAGTGGCAAGCGGGAGACCTCTGCCTCCAATGACCCGGACCTTTTTGGAAAGCGGGCGTTTCAGGAGGAGTGACGTGAGACCCTACGCACCGTGACGCTGCGTTGCACCGTGCGCCAACGTTGGGGACTTCGGCTAAAAGCGCAGCGCCCTCCTTTTTAGAAGAGAACATGAAGGTACCATATATCTCGTCAGTCAATGTCGGCTCGGAACCTCCACCTGCAAATATGTTGGAGTTCGAGCACACTGGGAGAGGAAAGGGAAAGGGAACTAATGATCGATTCTGTACTCTAGATAGGGCATATATATACATGTGTGCGAGCTCGCTTTGGTCGCGCCACGCATTGTCCGTGAGCGCGCTTGGAGCGGCCAAGGCGAACAGCCCAAGCGCGGTGAGTCCAAGCTAGCTGTCGCGCCTCAAGCGTCCTACTACAACACTCCCCCTCAAGTCGGTATTGGCAAGATGCCGAGTTGCGTGCGAAGCGCTTGGAAACGGTTGCGCGCGAGGGCCTTCGTGAAGAGGTCGGCTGAATTGATGTCCGTAGGACAGTAAGCGAGGTATACGGTGTTCGCGGCAATGCACTCGCGGATGAAATGGTGACGGATATCAATGTGTTTCGAGCGCGCGTGCTGAACGTTGTCCTTTGAGAGCGCGATGGCCGACTGATTGTCGGCGTTGACCTTCGTCGCGTTCTTCTGCTCGAAGGTGAGCTCAGCGAGGATGGCGCGCACCCAAATGGCATGGCGCGCGGCGTATGCGATGGCCATGTACTCAGCTTCCATGGATGAGAGGGCGACCGTTGTCTGTTTCTTCGAGCTCCATGCGATGACAGCGTTGCCGACGAGGTAGGCATAGCCCGAGATGGATCGGCGGTCGTCCGGGTTGGCGCCCCAGTCAGCATCGGAGTATCCTTCGAGCCGGAGGTTCTGGTAGAAGGCGCGGACGCGCGTCTCCCCCTTGCCACTGTACATGATACCGTAGTCCTGCGTCCCCTTGAGGTAGCGAAGGACACGCTTGGCGGCTGTCCAGTGCATAGGGCCAGGCCGCGAACTGAACTGCGAGAGGGCTTGGACAGCGTAGCTGATGTCCGGGCGCGTTCCGAGAGCCGCGTACATCAGGCTTCCGATGATGGCCTGATATGGGATGTTCTTCATCTCTGAGAGGTCCGCGTCCTCTGGTTCCTTGCAGAGCTTGATGTTCGGGTCGAGTGGGGTACTGACAGGGTTCGAGTCTGCCATCCCGAAGCGTTCAAGTACAGTCTGGATGTACTGCGACTGTTTGATAGACAAGGTTCTCTTTTGTCTGTTGCGCGAGATCTCGAGGCCGAGGAGAAGACGTGGAGTGCCAAGATCAGTGATCTGATAGTGGCGCGCGAGACCAGAGCGAAGATCAGAGAGTAGTTCCGGAGTGTCAGCGAGAGCAGCCATGTCGTCAACGTGCATGCCGACAATGGTGAGCCCTTTCGGGGATTGCTTCAGGTAGACGCAGGGATCGGAGTTGAGGCGTCGAAAGCCGAGGATCTGGGTTAGAACATTGTTGATGTGGTGGTTCCACTGCCGCCCAGCTTGCTTGAGGCCGTAGAGCGCCTTGTAGAGACGCACGACCGTGTTCGCGCCATCTTCGAATCCTGGGGGCTGATGCATGTAGATCTCCTCGTCGAGATCCACATTGAGGTATGCGCCAACGACGTCGAACTGCGCAAGCTCCATGTCGCGCTCAGCTGCGATGGCAAGCAGCAATCGGAGCGAGTCCATGCAGATCACAGGCGCGAACGTGTCGAAGTAATCAAGCCCTAGTGCTTGTGAGAATCCCTGCGCGACTAAGCGCGCCTTGTAGCGGACGATGCGGCCTTCGGCATTGCGCTTGAGTCGGTACACCCAGCGGCACCCAATTGCCTTACGGCCTTGCGGCAAGTTGGTTGCTTTGTAGGTTCCGAGCTTCTGGAGCTGCGCGATCTCGTCGTCCATCGCGCGCTTCCATTCCGGCCATTCAGGCAAGGCTTTGGCTTCCTTCAAGGTGCGTGGTTCGTGCACGACCTCGGTGCCATGCAGCGTCAGCAGACACATGCAGTGAGCTTCATCGTGTGCGTCTTCGTCGGGAACCTCCTTCAAGACCTTCTCTCCGGAGTCCCCGAGCTTCCTGTAGTCGATGCGTGGGAGCACGCGCAGGGACTGGCGACCGGTTGCCTTGTCGGGCGCGTTTTCCGAATCCGCAGGTGCGGGGGCGCGATCTCCCCCTTGCACTAGCTCGCTTCGGCTAACACTCTCCCCCTCGAGCAGCGCGGGGGCCGGCAGATCCACAAAGTCATAGTTCTCCTCTGTCAGCTCGGGAACGGAGCCAGAGGTGCGCTTTGGGAGTGCGAAGATGACGTTCCGCGACTTCCCGACACGGCGCGACTTCGGGTCGTAGTACAGCCAGGCCTTGCTACCTTCTGCTATCCCAACAAAGAACATCAGTTGGGACTTGGGGTCGAGTTTTGTGCGCTTGTCTCGAGAGGTGAGCACCCAGCACTTCACGCCCCACTCCTGCAGGTTCGCCAGATCAGGCTTCTGACCGGTCCACACTTCGAGCGGGGTCATGTTCTGCAGGGCGCGCGTCGGAGACCTGTTCTTTAGGTACGTGATGTGGGAGACAGCTTCGGGCCAGAGGTTCTTCGGGAGTCTGGCGGCCAGGATCGTGGCCATCGCATGGTCCATCAATGTGCGGTTGAGACGTTCGGCGATGCCGTTCTGGGCAGAGGATTTTGGCGCTGTCGTATCAATAGAGATACCCTCACTGCGCAGGAAGTTCTTGAAGTCATCGTTCAAGTACTCGCCACCGTTGTCGCATCTGACCCGCTTCAGGACAACTCCACGTTCTGTCTGCATGCGCGCCCAGTACGCCTTGAAGAGGGTGAGGGCCTCGGACTTGTGTTTTGCAAAGGCGGTGCTACTATACCGCGCCTTGACGTCCGTGAATGTGGCGAAGTATCGCTCACCCAGTCTTCCTCGCACCGGCGCCGCGCCCCACAGGTCCATCACCGTGAGATCCCCAATCTCAGCGATCAGTGTGTCCGACTTCTGCGGGAAGGACGCGATCGACTGCTTGGCCTGGACGCAGACCTCGCACTGCTCAGATGGCGGCTTCGACTCATCGACTGCCATCCCATTGACCATGCCGCGTTTCTTCAGGGCCATCACAGACTGCATTGAGATGTGCCCAAGAATGCGATGCCACTCGTCCCAGGTCTTTTTGCGGATAGGGCGCGCAGGTGCCACTGGACATGCGACATCATCAGGCTTGCCTCTTGTCTCGACCTTCATGGCATAGAGATAGTTCGCCACCTGCCTGCCTGTTGCATACGCGCGTCCCTTCGGGTCGATGAAGCACATCTGACCCTTGTCCATTTCAACCTTGTGCCCGCCCGCTTTGACGCGTCCGACGGAGATGAGGTTATGGGGGACACCCGGCGCATGGACAACATCGCGGAGTGTTACAGTGGTTGAGCACCCCTCGCACTCGAAACGGACGTCGACAGTGCCTCGACCCAGAATCGGAGTCGATCCAGCGCCACGGAGCGTCCTTCCCGGAGTCGCGACGTAGGAAGAGAAATGCGCGCGTTCGCGTGCGACGTGCACGGTCGTCCCGGTGTCTGCCAACCACACGTTGGCATCCACAATGGAAAACGCGATGGCGTCCGGCTCATCCGTCGACGTATAGGTGAAGTGGCAGGAGTCCTCGTCGTCCGAGTCGGGATCCGCCTCATCCGTCACCAACGCCTTAGCCGCCGGCCCGCCACTCTTCTCCTTTCCCTTCCCCTTCGCATCGCCACTCCTGCCGCCCTTCCCGGCGGCCCTTTTGTCGTGGTTCGGGCAGTCTCTCTGGAAACCCGGCTTGCCGCATTTCCAGCATTTCGCCTTCGTACCGGTCCTGCCTTGCTTTGCCATCATAGCCACCTCGGAGCTTGCTAGGCGACCCCCCATCTCGCGGATCCGGGACATCAGCTCGTCAGAGTCATCAAGATCCTTTCGGAGGTTCAGTCCACCCACGAAGGAGTCCCAAGAGCTCGGGAGTCCGGTGATCAACGTGATTGCGAACTCCTTGTCGGGCATCGGGTGCCCCAGAGCTGCCAAACGCGTGCGTAGCTTGCTCATCTCGTGCAGCCACTCTTCAAGGTCGTCCCCTTCCGAGTACTGGGCTTGCAGCAGCTTGCGGCGCACACCGACCAATTCCATCACTCCTTTCTTCTCGAAATTCGCAGTGAGGGCCTTCCAAGCCTCGGCGCTGGTCTTGCACCCGAGGACGAGATCGAGAATTGAAGGACTTACGCATGCTCGGATCAGGCTCAGCGCGAGTCGGTCCTTCTCTCCCCATTCTTCCGCTGCCTTCATCTCCTCCGCCTTCGCTCCCTCTGACACCTTCGGCTTCTTCGTCTTCTCCACCACGTAGTCCCAAACCTTCGCGTTCCACAAGTAGTCCTCCATCAGGATCTTCCAGGCGGTCCAGCCATCGGGTCCTTTGAGTTTCTCGATACGGATGCGATCCAAGGGGTTTGAAGACGTCGACATGGTTCCAGAGATAGGAAGGGAGGATGTTTAGAGGGTCAAGCAGAGTTTCAGCAAGGTAAGCAGTGTTCTGTTTCGGCGTTCGTTCGATTAGAACTCGTCAGGGCTCATAACCTGTTGGAGTTTGAGCACACTGGGAGAGGAAAGGGAAAGGGAACTAATGATCGATTCTGTACTCTAGATAGGGCATATATATACATGTGTGCGAGCTCGCTTTGGTCGCGCCACGCATTGTCCGTGAGCGCGCTTGGAGCGGCCAAGGCGAACAGCCCAAGCGCGGTGAGTCCAAGCTAGCTGTCGCGCCTCAAGCGTCCTACTACAACAAAATATACATGACGCAATCCGGCCATTGCCCACTCACAGAGATGGTACAATTCCACGGCTTGCCTTGGTGTATGCGCATGAGAGCGGCCCCGCTGGCATGCTAACTCGTGAGTAGCGATGGGGGACCCAAATAGATCCCAGTATGGAAGAGCATCTAGTATGCCGCACAAGCAATGTCAATGGATCAACCCAGAAAAATATATCAGATGAACCGCCCCCGGGCAATTACTTGAATATTACGCGCTTTCTTTCAAGCTATCGCGTGGTCCAAGTGGAATGCGCTGGCAGTGGAGGGAGCTGAAGGCATGGGCGTTGCGCGGTAAGTACTTAATCGCTACTGAAGCGCTGGGCGGCCGGCCCATAATCCCAGCGGATCGTCACGCGACAAGCGCTCTGTCTCCTCCCATCACCAGCATTCACACAACCGTCGGCTTGCGGCTGCGTTTCTCAACAAGTATTTGTGTGTCGAACTTCTGAGCTCGTCATATTCCATACGAACATGCGTAGGAGGCGACTAAATGAGAAATGACCGCAGGAACTTGCTGTTGAGATCATGTCCACCGGCTCTGGGTGGGTGTTCTCCCCACGAGAGCTGCGGCGCGACCTTATTGTGCGAGCCGCCAGAGAGGTTACTTTATCACGCCGGGAATCACCCCCGGATTGAAAGAAGGGCCCTCCGCAAAGTGCGAACCCGGAGTCGGACGTCAGCCTGAGGTGCGGCTAGTTACTCGCCATCTGCATCGGGCGAGCTCCACAGCACCCATGCTCATTGACCTGCTGGCATCTACGGTTCTGCCAAATAATACCGGGATGTCGTATCGCTAACCGGTGTCCCACAGGTATGAGACGAGCTGCAAACATACAGGTTGGCGTCGTGGCGTACGGAAAAGTGGCGCCTGCTCTGGCTGTAAAGACTATGTTATCGCTGCGGCATTCTACACCGCCGTCAGTCGTTCCTCCTCTCCTACCACGCCACTCTTTGCACACGCACGTTCTCACTCTCTTTTACACACTCAATCCCCAAGATGCAGCACCTCCTCAAGTTCGTTATTGCCGTCGTTGTCTCCAGCAGTGGTATGCATCCAACGAACAATTACTGGCTCTCTGTCTGATAGCGGTGGCCGCGCAGTGCTTGCAGCACCTGTCGCCAACAGCGGCGTTGTCAACACTATTGGGACTCGCGAGGGCAGCAAATTCCCTGTGGACGCCTTCCGCCCGCTCGGGGCTCGCGAGGGCACGAGGGTTCCCGTCGATGCGTTCCGCCCGAACGACGGAAAGGTGCCCGTTGACGCGTTTCGCCCTTTCGAGGCCCGCGAGGGCACGAGGGTCCCCGTCGATGCGCACCGCCCGACCGAAGGCAAGGTCCCTGTCGATGCGTTCCGCCCGGCCGACGGAAAGGTGCCCGTCGACGCGTTCCGTTCGCTCGGGGCTCGCGAGGGCACGAGGGACCCCGTCGATGCGTTCCGCCCGACCGACGGAAAGGTCCCTGTAGACGCGTTTCGCCCTCTCGAGACCCGCGAGGGTGCGAAGGTCCCTGTGGACGCGCACCGCCCCTCAGAGGGCAAGACCCCCGTTGATGCCCATCGGCCTCTCCGCGCTTGATCTTGTTCAGGTGCACTGCCTGTCCCACGCAAACGACTTGCACGATATTCTGGTGCGTCTGAAGAGGCCTAATATTTCAGGCTGCCTGTGCTGACTGTTTGTATGCAGAGTCTTCCCTCCATTATGTCAGATCCGAGTAATTGGTAGTGTCAGAGCTATCACTAATCCTCTACCATAACCCGCCGTTAAACCCTTTATACCGCTGAGATGCGGTTGTGCGACCGCGCTCTCTCACAATTGTCTTGTGCTCGGTAGTCGCCACTCGACCGCCCGCCTCCTGCTGACAGTGAACTTCAGCCAACTCGGTTTGTGGTGGTTGAGAAGCCGCCCCTCTCTAAAATTCTGCATTCTGACAACTGACGCACTGAGCGTGAAAATTGAGAATTCTTAGGACATTTTGTTATTTGGTTCGGATCACGGTGATCATCCGACGAATGGGATGTGGGTGAATTTGCCCATCGGAGTCCTTCATGGTCGGTGGCGGTGCCAAGGTCCATACGCAAATACAGGCAAATACCGGTCAATACTTGAACGGATGAAGCCGAACACAAACGTGCTTCTTTATGACTTCGACGCCTCCTCCTCAAGGCCTCACGCAGACCCATGGCACGACAGCTCGACAGATAGAGTCCAAACCGGTTTTGCAAGTGCGGCGTCATCTAATCTGTCATATGCACCCTCGTCACGACTCATGATGTGCCGTGTTTTACGGTACAACAGCCCGATGTCGTCTTATGAGCCGTTCCAGGCCATTGATAGAACGAGTTCGTGCTGCGCGTTCCTGCGGATCTTCATGACGCATGCGGTGAGTCAACATCCCCTTCTTTCCTCCACCAACTGTCTGCAAATGGCACTTGGTTTTCTATGCACTGTGCGAAGCTGTCTTCATGTGCACCCTGGTGTGGGATGCTCCATGCAAACTGCACTTCGTGAACTACCTTGGACAGAGTTTATCGGATGCTTTCGACGAGGTTGTGCTTCCGCACACGGGCAACGAGCCGCGCATCTTGTTATCGTGAGTCGTTTTCGTGCATGGGTGCGGTGCTATAAGAGGCGGTGCACAGGCGGTAGTCTCTAAATCGGTGGATTGTGGTCGTCCAGCATACTGGCGTATCGTGTCTCACTCTGACATCCTGTAACCCGTAAACTGGACGTCCGTGGGTCAGACTTTTTATCTCCAGTACTCACAACTAGCTTCTGCGCTCAAAAACGCCCGTTTCGTAAACGGGCTGATAGCTTGACAGCTGGTATGATATTCCCTTGTTCTTGTCCGCGTAGCCGGCACCAGCTGACCGTTGGTGAGTGCGTTCAGTCATACGAGGCGCCTTGTGACTCCCACTCAAAGCATGGAAGCGTTCGGCACGATTCTCTGCGACTTCGTTTCGAGGCATGGAAGTACAGAAGGATAGCCTTGTGCCCCATTGCGCCCACGTATGACGCCCTGAGCCCCTTGGCAGGCCGTTCGAGCCTTGGAGGTGTTGCAACGTTTGCGCCCTCGTACGTCAGCGGAGTCGGGTTCGTTCGGGTACTGTAACGGTGCAGTCGGCCGCCGATAGCTCAGGAGACGCCGTGCTGCGAGAGATAAAAGGCCATAGCTCAGGCTCGCATTGTGCTCCTTACACCATGTCTGCCCCCACCTCTTCCACCACACCCTCGGGTGATCAGTCCAATGACGGTGCTTACACCGTAACCGTCAACCCTGGCCTCCACGAGATGGTTTCCGCTTGGTTCCTCGGCCCCCAGGCCGAGAACCTCGACATGCTCAAGAATCTCTTCGCCGCCGCCGCCGACCTCCAGAAGGATGCTCGCATGGCGTACTATCCTGAGGATGGCGTACGCTTTCCAAGTTTGTCCCTGCGCCTGATGATACGCTGACCTGTGCTTCAGGCTTTCATCACCTCTGACATACAGGGGTCTGCCGCATATCAGGCTGCAAGCAAGCAGGTCCAGGATGTGTGCCACGACATGACTCAGCTCCTATACCAGTACTCCATCCCGTTCTTCTCACAGCGCTACGCTGGACACATGTGCTTCGAGATGAGCTTGCCCGGCATCATGGGCTGGGCTGCGACGGTGCTCTGCAACCCGAACAACGTGGCTTTCGAGGCTAGTCCACTCACGACGTTGCTCGAACTTGACGTCGGCATCCAAATGTGCGAGATGCTTGGCTTCACCGAGAAGGACGACGAGGGCAAACCGCTGTATTGGGGTCATATCGCATGCGACGGTACAGTCGCGAACCTCGAGTCTATCTGGTTTGTATCATTCCCAGCTTGCGTATATTCACTTTTGCTGATCTCTCCATTGCAGGGCCGGTATGCGTATCTGACCGGCATGTGACTCCTTGCTGACGTTCGAACAGCGCGCAACTTGAAATACTACCCACTGTCTTTGAGAGACGCGATGAAGCCCGGGAAGGCCCTGGAGTTCATCTCCTCCACGTTCACCATTCCACTCCCGACCACCGGAGAGGACGTCCTGCTGTCGGAACTCGGTCTCTGGCAGCTGCTCAACCTCCCATCTAAGACGATCCTGGACATCCCTGGACGCCTCCACCAGCAGTACGGGATCACTTCCAAATACCTCGACGATGTGCTGTACCAGTACATCGTCCAGACGCGCGGAAAGCAAGCGGTCGAGACCGATTGGGAGATGCCCTACTCGCCGACCTACTTCATCTCCGCCACGAAGCACTACTCGTGGCCTAAAGGCGCAGGTGAGAATACGCCGTACCCGGTACATTCCATAGGACATGTGTGCTAACATCGGCATGTTCCCAGCCATTGCAGGCCTCGGCGCCGAGTATATGCATGACGTCCCCATTGACGTGAACGCGCGGGTCAACATCGACGAGCTTACGAAGAACCTCGACGATTGCCTCGCGAAGCAGAAACCCGTGTTCGCCGTTGTCGGCATCATCGGCTCGACAGAGGAGGGCTCCGTCGACCCTCTCGACAAGATCCTTGACCTCCGCGATGCCTACGAGAAGAAGGGTCTGTGCTTCCTCGTGCACGCCGACGCAGCATGGGGCGGGTACTTTGCGTCGATGATTCGCCCGGCACCGCCGACGAAGGGGCCGGCAGACGGCGTGCCCGCTGACGAGCCGTCACGCGATTTCGTGCCAAGTGCAACACTCAGGAAGTCGACAGTGGACCAGTTCCACGCACTCGCGCGCATGGACTCGATAACCATTGACCCGCACAAGGCGGGATACATACCCTACCCCGCTGGTGGCCTGTGCTACCGCGATGGCCGCCTGAAGTCGCTGCTGACCTGGTCGGCACCGTACATCGTTCAGGGCGCCTCTGGTGAGAGCATCGGAATATACGGCGTGGAGGGAAGGTGAGCTCGCTTCATGCTCTCTCTTTAATCCGCATGCTCAGCGCGAACAGCAAACCTGGCGCTCCCGCTGTCGCCACATACATGCACCACTACATCGTCGGTCTTCACGACCAGGGCCACGGCGCTCTTCTTGGTGAGGCTTCATGGTCTTGCCGCCGGGTGAGTACAGTCCATGTCCGTCTGGCCTTGGATAACCGACATCGTGGATTGTAGATATCGGCACACTGGGGCGCCATGTCCACGAAAGCAGACAAATTCATTGTCGTTCCCTTTAACCCCTTGCCAGCTGAGGCAGACGGCCCAGACGCCCTCGAGCAGCAGAAGCAATTTATCCGCACGCGCATCCTCGGTATGCAGAACGATGTCATCATACAGGACACGGAGGCGAGGGACCTGCTCTTCCAGCTTGGATCCGACCTCAATATCAACGCCTTCGCTTGCAACTTCCGCATGCTCGACGCAACGACCGGCGAATACGTCGTCAACCAGGACGTCGAGGAGGCGAACTACCTGAACAATTCCATCTTCCACCGGCTCTCAATCACCTCCCCGGACGTGTTACCGGCGACGATCCCGATGTTCCTGTCTTCGACGACCTTCGCGTACAAGGACTACAGGGACTGTGTGCAGCACTATAAGGAGCGCATGGGCCTAGAGACCGACTCGCTGCAAGACTTGTTCGTCCTCCGCAACGTTGTGCTCTCCCCCTTCCAGACTGCAGGGGACTTCGTCCAGACCCTCGCGGACACCTTTCAGGGGGTCTTGGTTGAGGAGATGGCTGTGCGTTCCTCTTTTGTTTGGTCCTAGTTGACACTGACGCGTCTCATGTCCAGAACGTCGTGGCACGCAACACGATCACACCGCAGACGCAGACGTTCGTCTTTCAGGGCGTGGACAGCAACGGCAGGGCGTATCTCACCTACCGCCCGTACTTCTATAACGCCAACGGTCGCTTTCAAGTCATCCTCTCCGTTACCCTCATGCCTGCGAGCGGGCCGGTCAACCTCCAAAACTACCCATGCCAACTCAGCACGGCGGACGACGTGAACGTCAACGACATCTGCACCGATGGCGCTGCATTCAACGCTAACGTTGTACAGACGTAAGCCCTTTCTCCAATACCAACAACACTCCTCATCGGTGATGATAACCTGTCCGCCAGCGACACGCAGGGCAACACCACATCCGTGAGTGTGAAGGTGTCCGACGTCAAAGTAATCAAGAAGTGCCCCCTGGACTCACGCTACCGCGAGCTCGCCTTCCCCACCGCTTACGTCCCCTTCTACGTCTACGGCAGCGCCGCCACCAGCACCTACTTCGTCGACCACATGCTCCTGCGCGCGCCGAACGCCCAGCTCTCCGCCCAGGTCACTCTCACCTTCAACGGCAGTGCACCGCCTGCAGGGACGATCGAGCGCGGCGCCCTGCTCACCATCGCGCTTTCCGAGGCGGCGATGCAGCCCGTCGACGCCCAATCGATCGGGTGGTTCGCGCAGGGCGCGCGGTTCGCGTTCCAGCTCTACCCCGACCCGAACGCCCCCGGCGCGCACGGCCCCGGCCTCCTCTCCTCCCTCGGGAGCGGCGCGCAGCCGGCCGCGACGGGGATGATGACGCTCGGGACGACGTACGTGGACATGAACCGGCTGAACACGCAGGACTTCACGGACCAGGTGCGCGCGAGCCAGCGCATGGTCAGCTTCACGTCCGGCGCGGCGCACCCGGAGACGAAACTCGCGTGGCGCAACGCGCTCGATTCGGTGTTCAATCAGTAGGGTGTGCGATGACGGAGACAAGTGAAGAACCAGCGGGCGCGACAAGGACGGCGACTCGCGTACGTGCAATTCTGTGCGATGGATTAGTTGTACGATATCAACGAGCAGTGGAGAGGATCTTGTACTACCAACAATGACACACTTGTCTTCTTGGCCCGAAGCCTAGTCTGACCTTTACCCCGGCGGGAGTCAAACCGCGTGCCTGTCAGACAAGTCATCTTTGCATCCGCTAATTATGCCGTTGAGTAGTTCATCTATTTGGTGTCAAGAGCAGAGTGAATATACATATGAGCACGATCTATATTCGAAAGGAGGACACAGCAGGGCAGGACCCCTCGCGGACAACAGTGTACTTCATGCCGTCACGGTAGGTTTAAGTCGGAAAACGGACATTTTGAGTGTGGCACCGAAGCCTCGGAAGAAAACAGGTTTGGTCGGACCTGCCCCTCTAATCAACACGCTTCATACCCGACGCAGAGGGCTCGGGCTGTTCGTAAACCGCAGTTGAGGCGTGCGACTCCGCCGCGACGAACGGCTCGTCCGCGACACGCATCTGCTGCACGATCTGGTCGTAGCGGAGCCACTTCTCCTCTGGAATGAAGTACCAGCTGAGGATGCCGAAGATCGTGACCGAGCCGAGGATGACGCATGACTGTGGTGGTGTGAGCCTGAGGACAGAAGTAGACGAGAGTGGGACGAGAGTGGGACGTACGAAGTTGAACGTCTGGGCGTCGGTCGGGTAGACGAACGGCGCAATTTGCACCTACCGGCGATGTCAGCGACTAAGCCGTAATGGTCCGCGGGTTGCTACACACCGAGAAGACAATCCCGTTGAAGATGACAGCCGCGAGGTAGAACGGCTTCCGCCAGCGTCCCAGATAGAAGTAGGACCCCCTGAACTCGTTCGGGGTCATCGTGAGACGGAGCAAGGCGATCAAGCCATAGGCACAAGTGGTCGGGATACCACCAGCTGAGACCAAGGATGTGAATGCCACCTGACTGGGGAGGATCGTGCACAGGATGAGCGCGCCGAAACCGAACATGATCGTGACCGCATTCCGGGGTTGTTTTTGCGCGTCGACTTGGCCTATCCACCACGACAGCGGCAGGACGCCGTCGCGGGCGACGGCGAAGATTAGACGGGACGCTGCGACGATCGCCACGCTGGTACTCTGTAGTGACACTGTCAGCGGCTTTGAACTGTGAGGGAGTACAAGGGCGTACGAGGATGAGGCCGACGCTTGCGATGACAGTCATGAAGATGCTGGGACCCCTACCCAGTGCGAGCGCGTAAATCTGGACGAAAGGCTGAGGAGCCCCAAGGGAGAATAGGGTATCCAGGTCCGGAGTGCAGAACAAGAACAGGATCGTGGTGACAAAACCCATGACTCCGGTTGCGACCACGCTCGAGAGGATGCCCCGACCAGCCACGATGCTGCATGGTACTGTGAGGTCACTGAATAGACACTGAGAACAATTGCAATATACCTTGCATTCTTGGTCTCTTCAGCAATATGGCCGGAAGCGTCGAAGCCAATCATGGTACCAGCAGTGAACAGGCTAGGTGACGCGATGTGAACACAAGCCATTTGTACCATTCCGATACACTCACAAGGAGAGCATCCAGTTCCAGCCAGCGGGAGCACCCGTACCATTGTCTGTCGTCATGTTAGCGCGGCACCAGGTTCGGATTGCCAAGTGAACTCACAAGTCATAGTGAAGACATCCTTTGCGGAACGGAAGCCATACGTCTTTGAGACGCCGATCGGGAGCCAGATGACGCACAGCAAGAAGTCGACGGCGTAGAGAGCGACCGAGAATTTGAACACGAACGAATACATCCGGGGAGGCAGATAGTTGATGGCGATGGCGACAAGCAGAACTCCCTCGGAAACAGCCCAGATGAGAGCGCGCCATTTGATGTTGTCATTGCCGACACCGCCGGGGTAGTCCACTTCCCAGACGGCCAATTGGGACACGATGTAGTTCGCGGTCGTCTTCAGACCAATATCAGCTAAAGGACTAACCTAAGACATAGTGAGGGCCTCCCACCTGACAGTTGCCTGCAGCAAACGTCATCCACGCGGTGCACGACCACCAGGCAACGATGAAGCCGAAGAACCTAGCATACTTCGGCCCCGCACTCTCCGCGGTCCAAATGTAGATGGAGCCGCTCAGGGGAAGCGCGGAGCAGATCTCTGCGATCACCGCCGCGGTGATGAACATGAAGATCATCGAGATGATGTACGACGACCTGCGTTCCTGCGTCAATGGGTGTCTAACCAAAAGGCGTTGTGTGCGCTGCATACCAGACGGCCGCGGGGCCTCCGGCCAAAAGACCGAGGAAGAAACCAGATCTGTTAGTTTTGTCAGAAAAACTGCACAATGCAATCGCTGAGAGCACGTTGAATTACCGGACGCCGCCGATGAAGTTCATGGCCACAAAACTGGCCGCAAAGCTTTCGATGAAATGCCAGCTACGGTGAAGTTGCTACGAAATAAGACTATCAGCGATCTGCGACCCAAATGTCCCTGCCCCGTATCCGCTCATACCTGCTTGTACCCGAGCTTCCGCTGATAACATGCGAAAAAAACAAAACGGTCAGTACTGCTGCCTAGGCCCCCCGGCAAGCCGAGGAGCAAACGAGAGGCGACACTGGGGGCTTCCCTACGCAGGTCTGAGCGCTGTTCAGGTTCGAACGGTGTAATCTCAACCCTCGCCGCCCCCCGCTGCCCTTGCGCCGGCGGCCGATCGTGGCCAGCCGGCAGACCGACGGACAGGGGGTTTCGCGGACGAGGATACCCGTAGCCACACCAGTCCACAACTAGAAGACGACGTTACCGAAGGTAAGTCTCAGCGAGCCCTGTCCCTGCAGAGTTTGACCCTCCATGATGTCCCCTCGGCGGACGGCGGAATCACCAGCTTGAGCTCGTCCTCGTCGATAACGGAGACGGACGAATTTTCAGTGTCGATTCCCTTGGGCGGGAGGTCAGTAGCCTCGTGTTGCGCGGACATAGTCTTGTGATTCTGCCGGAGAAGCGGTGGAACGAAAGAAGGAGCGAGGCCGGAGCAGAAGCGGACGGAGAAAAGCAAATACAGTTTCAAGCGATGGTATAAGTACAGCGTGTTATGTAAGGCCTTCCCACGTCGGCGGAGCGCTCGTAACCTGCCATCGATACAGTGTCTCGGCACACATCGATCCAACCGAGCCCCGAGTCTCGCTCATTGGACGTTCAGACGCTGCCGGGCGAGTCAGCATGTGCTCCAACAAGTCTGGAGCGGGAGGGGGAGAGGGGACTCACCGGTTTGAGTGCCTTGATGAGGAGCCACTCCTCGTTCGTGACATCAGTCTTGAACGACGACTGCGTGCATCGGTGGTCAGCTCCAGAAAGAATGTGTTTGCGAACAGAAGAGGTACGGACCTTGAGCACGTCAATGCTCTGCCGTGTGATGTGAGAGTACAGCTCGTCCTTCTCGTCAAAATGCCGGCCGAACATCTTCGAGGACTGGTACACGGCGTGCTCGATCTTGACGGCAACACCACCACCGGCTTGCGACTTCTTGACAATCTAGTCGCAAACGTATGAGTCAATGACTGCACCTGTATAGAAGAGACTCCACACGCAGTACTCACATCGTAAGACTTGTGGTTAATCTCGAGCGAAGTGCTGGCGGGCACAGTCAGACAAAGTGCGCATCTGATGAGCGGGCGGGACTCACATCCTCCCAAGGTCGATGATCTCCTTCTTCTGCGTCTCAGGATCGACCTTGACCACACAGATAGGCGTCCCGACGCGCAGAGTACCGTCGAGAATGTCGACACCCAGGATGATAGGGTCGCGTTTACAGAACGCGGCGATGATCTTGAGACGACACGGCCAGACAGCCTGAGGTGCGGCGTCTTTCCTCTTCGCCTCCATGATCTCCTGGTTATACGCTGTGAACGCATCGAACAAATGGTAGATGATGTCCGCTGCAGAGCATCATCAGCATTTGTATCAACACCACAAACACAAGGGGGAACATCCCTTTGAACAAGCGGATACCCATCTCCTCCGCCAAGCGTTCCGCGTCCTTGTCGACGGGCACATCGAAGCAGAGTATGCACGCAAGTTCCTTCGCCTTCTCGAGCATCGTCGCCGCGCGCATCACGTCCTTCTTGTGCACTGGCCCGATGTTGATCCCTGACACCGGGATCTTGCTGCTCTTGAGGAAGTCCAAGAGCGCCTCGAGCGACCCGAGCGTGCTCGCTTGCACGCATACCCCGCGCCCGGACTTGTCGATCGAGTTGAGCAGCGTGGTGAGGTCGGACATGACCTCGTCCATCAGGTCCTCTTCGTCATCGTCCGGCCCGCAGACGAGCAACCGCGAACCGGCAATCGCCTTCTCGAGGTCAGGGGCGACGATCTTGACACCGAGTGCGGCTTTGACCTCCTTGTGGTGGACATACTGTGACTGTAACGAAGATGTAAGCACTTTGCCAGCAACTGTAGAAGCGACAATGGACGTACCTTGATACGCAGCTCGCGCAGAGGCTGAGGCGTCAGCAACGCACGGATCTGAGTCACGATAGGCCCGTTAAGACCGCAGACCACGATCTTGTCGCCCTCATGGAGGATACCGTTCGACAACACAACATCAATAGTCGTGCCGAGACCTTCGATGACCTTCACCTCGAGCACCGTACATTCGAGCTCCGACAAGTACATGAGCCGGTCGCTCATCCGCTGCTGGGTGAGGTTCACGAGGAGCATGATCATGTCCGGCACGCCCTCGCCCGTGACGGCGGAGGTGGGCACTATGGACACGTTCCGCGCAAAGTTCTTGTTCTCGTAGTAGAGCACGGCGTTGAGACCCTGCTCGGCGAACGCGACGACGATCTTCTGCGTCATGTCCTCGAACTGGCGCTGGACCGTGCGATTCTGCTTCGCAAGTGAGCTCCGGAAGTCGTTGTCCGGGGTCGGCTCCCAGCCGTAGATACGGTCGATCTTGTTCAGCGCGACAATGAACGGCGACTTCCTCTCCCTCAGGAGACGGAGGGACTCGAGTGTCTGTGGCTCGAGCCCGTGCTGGAAGATCGTGTAAGTGAACCTCCGCAACATCCAACTAGAGGGGGCCACGTACCATGATATCCACAACTAGGATAGCGATGTTGCAGAGCGAGCTACCACGTGAACGCAAGTTGGTGAACGACTCGTGTCCGGGGGTATCAATGATGAGGAGGCCAGGAATCTTGTACTCCGCCTTGCCGTCCTTATTCATGACAGCGGTCTTCGTCTTGATTGCCTCGACAGGGAAATATGTCGCACCGATTTGTTGCGTGATCCCCCCGGCTTCGCCCTCCTGGACGTTGGTTTGACGAATCTACACAACGCCTGTGAGCATTAGTCCACCGGCTCGGAAGCGCACTCGCGTACCTTGTCCAACAGCTTCGTCTTACCAGTATCGACGTGACCCAGAATGCAGCAGATAGGACTGCGGAGGTTGTCCTTGCTCCGCGCAGCGAGCGCCTCCTCGTGCGCCTTCTGACGACGAGCGGCAGCCTCCGCCTTGCGCTGTGCGACCATGCGCTGCGCCTGGGACAGGCCCTCCTCCGACTCGTCAGAATCATCCTCGTCGGAAGATGTCTCCTCCTCGGAGGACTCCTCCTCAGAAGACTCCTCTTCTGAAGACTCTTCCTCCTCTTTCGACTTCGCCTTAGCCGCGCCGTTGGCGGGCACACCGCTAGCCTTGGTCGGGGGCACAGGAGGCCTCGGCGAGTCTACCTTAGCGGGGGCGCCCTTTGCAGCGGGTGCCTTAGCGGGTGCTGGTGCCTTCGCAGTAGCCGGTGCCTTGGCCGCCGCCTTCGCGGCTCCGTTGAACGCGGGATCCTTCTGCGTAGGCGCAGGCGACTTCGGAGCCTCCTCCTCGTCGCTATCCTGATCCCATGAGTCCTTGACGCCCTCCGCCTTCTTGTCCTCCTCGTCACTGCTCGCCTCCCAGTCGTCCTTGACTTCTGCGTCCACTGGGCTCTCTGGCTGTGGCTCGGGCGCAGCGGACACAGGTGAGGCGGGCTCTGGCTCGGGCGTGGCGGCTTTCGCTGCCCGGACCGGGGAAGGCTCGCGGGTACCAGGATGGCTGCCGCTCGCGACGCTGGTAGGTCCCTTCTTCTTCTTCCGATTGTCGTACACAGGCTTCTTCGGACGGTGATCCGCGCCGCCTTGCTGCAAGCCCTCGATCTGGACACCGGAGGCAAGGAGTGCCTGCTTGCGAAGTTCGGCCGCGCGCTGCTCCTCCTTCTGCTTCTTCGTGAGCAGCTTGCCCTCCTTCTTGAGCTGTTCGCGTTTGGCCTGTACATCGCAGCATTCTCTGATCAGTTGATTTCAGTAACCAGAGGTGCATTATGCATTACCTTCTCCTTCTCCTTCTTCCGCTGCTTCTCCTCTTCTTTGCGGCGCTCCTCTTCCTCCAATCTCCGTTCCTCCTCCTCAATCCGCTTACGCTCCTCCTCTTCCCTCTTACGCGCCTCCTCCTCCAGACGCTTCTTCTCCTCCATCATCGCCTTCAGCGCACTGATACCCGCCGGACCCTTCTTCTTTCCCGACGCGGTGGGCGCAGGTGCAGGCTCCTCATCCTTCTTCGCCTTCTTCTTTTTTTTCTTCTTTTTCGAGTCTCCACCTGCACCTCCCTCGCCTTCCTCGTCATCTTCACCATCTGCGGCAGGAGCGGAAGGCGCGGGGGTTGAAGATGCAGGCTCTTCTGTTGCCTCTCCCGAAGCAGCCTTTTTCGCAGCAGCCTGGGCCTTCTTCTTGGCCTAGGTAGCGCGAGCCATGTTAGCGAATCTGGACGATGTGATACGACGCGGAGGCTTGCCTTTTCTCGCTCCTTCTTCAGCTTCTCCTTTTCCTTCTTCGAGAGAATCTTCGGACCGCCGTCCTCAGCACCGTCCTCGCCATCCTCCCCCTTCGGCTCTGGCGCAGGTGATGGTGAAGCTTCTGAGCGCGCTACAGGAGGCGTGTCCGCTAAGAAGCCAATGAGCATATGCGCTCTCAAGCGCCCCATGCAAGAACATACCAGGCTTCTCCTCATCCTCGTCATCTTGCGCTTTGCCCTTCTTCTTTCCCTTCTTTCCCTTCTTGCCCTTTTCCTTCACGGGCCCCCACTCCTCATCTGCGAGCTCGTCTGCAGTCATCTGCACCGCCCCCTTCGCAGCACTGATGTCGCCCTTCGCGGCCGCTTCTTCACCTTCGGAGCCCTCACCAGGACCGGGGCCAACCGCAAACGATACTGATGCATCGTCGGCAGCGCCGCTCTTCTTCTTCTCCTTCTTCTTATCCTTCTTGTCCTTCTTGCCCTTCCCGGAGGTGGCCTTGATTGCGGACTGCGGGAATGAGGCATACAGCAGTGAGAGCGGTACAGACCAGAGAATCCAACCTCACATACCATGAGACCACCGAAGTCTTCCTCTCCCTCCTCGTCGGCCGGAGGTTCCTCCAGGCCCAGCGCCGCAAAGGCCGACATCCCAGACTTGCCCTTGCCTGTGTTCTTCAAGTCATCATCAGATGCGTCACCAGCATCTCCAGCCGCGGCAGTATTGTTCCCGGCAACCGACGTGCCAGCGTTCTCCCTGGATTCAAGAGGGAACACACGAGCGCGGGGGAATCAGGAAAACGAGTCCGAGAGCAATCAGAGGGAACTGTGCGCACCAGAAGTCGTCGTCATCCTGTTTCTTGCCCTTCTTTCCCTTGTTTTTGGGTGCCATCGTGTGTGCAGGTGCTTGTAAGTGAGAGACGGAGGGAGGGGGAAAGGTGGATGGTGGATGAGAGGACACTGGCTAAAGGCGAGTCTGACCTCAGCTGCAGCCGAGGTGACTTGGGAAATTGCGCCGAAGGACCCCCGGCCCCGCCGCGCCGGGATCTCGATCCTCTCGGGCGCCCCACTTGGCCCGTCCGAGTCCAAGCTCTCAAGCTCTCGAGTTCGACCAACTCGAGTGGGCTGGTGATCCCGTCACAAGGAACGCCTTGGACACACACATCAGAGCAGCACCAAACATATGTGCCGCTAATTTACTCTGGAGTCTGTCATTGATGAGACCGCGAGCACCTTGAGACATTTACCATGAATCCTCAACGCCGCCTCGGCACTCGCATACGAGTTTGCAGAATGATGGATACGTACACACTACTCTTTGCTAGATACTACCGCGCTGAGTATATCTCTATCTGCTATCTCCTGGTTACCGACTCGAGGGGCTTTCAAATTCATGGTTCGTCAAAGCCCTCCGAGTCTGAATCGTGCGCCTCAATGATCATGCTGACAGCGCTCTGCTGGAGGTGCTGCCAGTTGTCCATAGTCTCCCTCACCAGTTCCATATTAGCCTCTTGTCGACGAGAAGCATGATTAGAACGCCCAGACAGCACTTGAGATCTCGTGTGCGTGCAGCAGGCAGGTGTCGACACGATCCCTAGAACGTAGACGAGAGGCTGTGCACCGAGGAAAGTACTTAGCATGTAGTGGATCTCGATCGATCGCCCTCGCTTGCCGGCATCATCCCAAGCTCCCCAACCGTGCAGTCGCCGGTCGCCTTGTACTGCACCGTACACGACGTCTTCCCCAAACACCTTGCAGACCACACCACGAGCGTGCACAAGTGAAGTGACGACTCGCAGTGCGCTTGCCTGATCGCGACAGAATGGGTCTCCTCACGATCATCCGCAAGAACCGACAAAAGGAGAAGGAGATGCGCATTCTCTTCCTGTGCGACCGCCATTGACTTTGGGTTGTGCAGTTACGCTGAGGTATGCGTCTATAGCGGTCTCGACAACGCAGGGAAGACAACTATACTCAAGAAGCTGAACGGCGAGGACATCATGGACATCAGCCCCACGCTCGGCTTCAACATCAAGACGTTTGTGCATGGCAAGTGAGCGAGATTGTTGTTTTGCCACTGCCAGGCTCTGATCGCCCCGTGGGCAGATACACTCTGAACATTTGTATGTTGATCTTTCCAGACTTGGGTGTAACTTCGCTGACAGGCGAGCACTCGAAGGGGACGTCGGCGGCCAACGCACACTCCGACCATACTGGCGCAACTACTTCGAGCAGACTGACGCTTTGGTGTGGGTGGTGGACTCGGGCGACCGCATGCGCATGCAAGATTGCAAAGAAGAGCTACATAGCCTCCTTCTCGAAGATGTGCGCAGCCTTGCTCAATCCGATTGACACAGTCAACCCACGAGATCTACAGCGACTATCGGGCGCGTCTCTCCTCATCTTCGCGAACAAGCAAGATATTCAAGGATCGTTGTCCGGCTCTGAAATACGAGATGTCCGTGCGATGCCAGACGCATCGCTTCCGACTGACCTGGGATGATCTACAGGCGCTCGACCTACAATCTATCAAATCCCATCACTGGCGGATCGTGCCTTGCAGCGCCGTCACTGGCCAAAACCTCGTCGAAGGCCTCGACTGGGTGGTAGAAGATGTGGCTAGCCGACTGTACTACTCAACCACGGCGTCCGCAAGCGGGAGCTGGAAGTCAGGAGACGATGGAAAACAAGGCACACCGATCACTGTATCATAGGACATGGCAACGCGACGCATTCAATCCATTGACTTGACAATTCCGAGTTTACAGGGAGAGAAAAGGTACGTATAAGTATAGGTGGGTTTTCCGACTGACGTGGCACACATGACAGAGGGTGCCTTGGGCTTTTCAGTTCGCACGTTCTATGATCCGAAGCCTCTCGCCGGGGGAGACAGCATTCACATGCTCGACCCCTCCGAGGACTATTCCAACCCTCATCATGGCCAGAAGCTAACACATGCGTGAGTGCCGGTGCTGATGGGCGGGGATGTGGCCGGAATCACGTACATTATGCGCGGCGTTAGAGTGCTCGTACACTCCACCACAGAACGCGGCGGTCGCGTCCTTCCCCAGCAGACACCGCACCATGTTCTCGCCCCCCGGATGCTTGTCCAAGAAATCCCCGACGTCGTGGACGAATCCGGACACAACGACCAGCGGCCGTTTCTCCGCCTGCTCCCGAACTACATGGCGTTGCCGTTCGTCGAGGTCAGTTTCAGCAGCTAAGGAATGTAACGCTGCCAGGTGAGCACGCACATGTCTCCCAGGCGACGACCGGCAGGTCTTCCATGCGCGCGGGCCATCCGATGTGGTCCTGGACGGCCTTGAGCCGCTTGAGCTGCATGGTGAGCTCGCCCTTGCGGATCTCGTTCTCGGGGAACCTGCGCAAATGGGACGCGAGCCCGAGCGCGGCGCACGCGGCGATGAACCACTTCGTCGGGTCGTACTGGTACCACCGCCGCGCGTTCCTGTAGTCCATCGGGAACTGGTGGTGGAAATTGTGGTAGCCCTCGCCCATGGTGAGCAGCGCTGCCGAGCGCCCCAATCAGTCGTCAGTAGTGCTTCGGAATTCTCGAGCGCGATCTGCGCCGCGGGGATGTGGCGCGAGCTTACCGGAGAGGAAGTGGTCCCGCGCGGACTTCTTGTCGTCGTAAGGGGTCTCCCCCAGGTAGTGCGCGACGGAGTTGATGCAGAACGTGGACTGCGCCCCAAGTCATGAGAGTTAGTGCGCGGCGCGTTTTGCGCCATGGGGATCGATGACTTACATGGTGCACGAGCGTTATCCGCATCATGCCAGCGTAGTAGAGACCGCCCCACCAGTCTCCCCAGCCGAGGCCCGCTACGGCCATGGGCAGGGCGAGACCCACGACGGCGATTATGACGAAGTACCAGCGGTGCTGCCACTGCACGATGTCGCTCTTCCGCAGGTCGCTGATGTCTGCACGGCCGGGCTTTACGGTCGGCTTCACGAGCATCCACCCAATGTGGCTGTAGAGCAGCCCCCGCTGGGCGTCGTACGGGTCGAGAGGCGTGTCTGTGTAGCGGTGGTGCGATCTGTGGCCGCGCGCCCACCAATACGCGGACCCTTGCACGGCACTTGCACCCATGATGACCAGCAGGTACTGGAGAGGTCGGGAGGCGTTGTACGATCTGTGCGACCACAGTCGATGGTAGCCTACTTCCGTGTAAGTCATTCAACTCCGAGCACTTCGTGAAGACGGCTGACTGCACCTGCAGTAATACCTGGACGGGAAAAGTCAGATCCATGATAGCTGCCAGTGTACTTAACGGCATTACACGCACCTATCATGGAAATCGCGTAGCACACCGTAGACCACAACAGCGTTGCCGGACAGAGCGATGTCGTTCGTGCACCACGGAACCACAACGCTGGTGTAGCGGTGAGTACAGCTAGATTGAACCAGCGCACGCGTCCGAGGAGGGACCTGACAATCTTCCAAGAACCCATTGTGATATCCGCGGTGCGACTCAGCGGGGCAGGTGGAGAGAACTTGCTCACGTTAGGCTTGGGGAGAGCAGAATTCCCGTACCGCGGCACCGTCGCGGAAGTTATACCTGCCCGCCCTGTCTTCTCCATCCAGCGGGCTTCCTTCGACCCTTCCCTTCTCGTCTGAACCATGCTTAGCACGTTACGCGCGCCGGCGCACGGGTGGGGCGCCCGGTAGCGCGAACGCCCCCTTTGATCCCCATGAGATGTCCCTACTCCCCGGGGCCGGCGGCAGCAGCCGTCCTGGATGTAAACAGCAGTCGCGGCTCGAACGCGCGGGCAGCGGATCGCGCACGGGAGCAGTGCGCGCGTTCTGGGGCCGTCGCTGTCTCCGGGTAGCTTCCAGGCGTGCGTTCCTGTGGGAGAGCGCGGGGGAACGCGCGTGCGCGAAGTTGGGAACAGGGGCCTGACTGACCGGCCGCTGTGACGCGGGGCGACGCAAGGCGGCGCCCTCCCTGGTCGGGGGACGTTCCACGGCGAAGTGCGATGGACTGCGTCTGGCGCAATTACGCTGGTCATGGTCTCAGCCGAAGTCGAGATGTCGACCCCGCCGAAGCGGACGGCCTTCCGCCTCGTTTGATACGGCCTATGCTGCCGAATGCGAGCGTACCGTGATTGCATCGTGCTTCTCAGGCCTGAGGCTGAAGTCGGATCAGCTCAATTGTACAGTAGCTCTGGTGCAGCGAGTTACGACACCTGATCCGCACTTGTAGGATCACAGGGGCACATCGCTCGCAGGAGGCGTTGTGCGCCACTAGCAGGAAGACCGCGATGTGCCACAGGCGTCAAGCTCTATTTTGACAGCGAACTTGATCGACACCCGGCTTACGGGACGCGCACCCGGGCAGAGTATAGCCATATATCGGCCGTCGAAACAGAGGAAGGGACTTGAACAGGCTCACCGTCTGGAAGTACCGGATGGAGTTCAGCGGAGGTGATGACTTCGGCTCCAGCCCAGAACTCGGAACCTTCGGGCCACATTGACTCGGAATCTCGTCAGACCCTTATTGCGCTGATCACGGGAACTGCTATAATGCAATGTGCTACAACCTGCGTGCGCATGATGGGTGAGCACATCGTGGGGAAATAGGCTACTGACTCGCACGCACAATAGAAAGATCAGGCAACGACTCCGTGCACTCAGAGGGTTGGCTCGCTAGGGCATATCTCGCAGGATTCGCTCGGCAACCTCTCTGTTCTTCTGCCACACGCGCGCCTTCCACGTGTCCCACCCCGTCTTGTCCCTAATCCAGCCCTCGTGCATCATCCGAGCCACATCGTCGCGAACGAACTGCAGACTACCGACGGGCCGGCCTATGTCGGCTGGATCCGACGCGAGGAACGCGGACGCGTCGCCAATCCGGAGGGCCTTCAATGCTTGCACCTCCGGCATCGCTGCAGGCCGGGTGATGACAGCCCGCGGGTCATCAATGTACCCATACGCACGTCGCGTACGATTGGTGACGAGAATCGGGACCTGTACACGGATGTGTCAACAGCCCGGTTCCATGGGAATATTGTGGTGCCTTACGTTGAGCTCTGCAGCGAGAGCGATAGTGGAGCTGCCTTGCACGGTGAGATCTGTGATGTGCATGATGGCTTCAGCACAGCCCAGTCTGTACCGCGTTTGGGGAAGGTGCTCACAGGCATTATCCGCGAACGCAGGCAAAACAACATCACAGTCCGCGATGAGTTTGTAGAAGTCCTTGTATGCCAAATCTGTGTGCATGCTGACAACGTATGCCAGCTCTTGCGGTATATCCAACCATCCTGATCCAACGAGCAGGAGCCGGAAGGGCGGCGCCGGGGAGTCAGGGTCCGGGACGTAGGATGTGCGTCCTTCTAGTGGATGGTACCCCCATGCTCCGGGGTCCGCTGCCGACGCAGTGTGAGCACAGGAAGCAAATGATGGCACTGGACGGACACACCACGAAGAGACGAGATTAGGTCCCGGAATATCCGCGGATAGTTTCGACGGTCGACAGAGAAGGATCCCTGAATGACCGCCGTTGTGAGGTGCCTCGGGAGAACCTTGACAGGAATGCTCGGCAGATCCAGCACTGGTACATGGACGTCGATAGGTATATGGTCGAACCCCGCAGTATAAAGCAACGGCTCGGGATCCTCGGCTTGCACGGAAAACCTGTCTCTGAAGGCCCTGGCTACACTGAATTTGGTTTAGGAGCACATATATCCGTTAAGAACGCCAGTCCCACTTACTGGTCCGCGATGGGAAGAAGCCGTATGGCGTTCCTCCGCGCCCAATACGGAATATGGCGCTGCCAGTTGACATCGTTTACGTTGTGTACACCACATACTATCTTGAACTTGTCGTGTTCTTCGCGCGCGTTCCACGCTTCTACAAGTGCGCTATGCCAGACGTTCATGCTGTGGGATCTCTAGCATTAGTGTCATTGGCAATGTGGAGGACAAGACAGACTTACTCGAATTCGCAGGTCCCAAAAATGATCAGGTCAACCCCGCCATCGGAGGAGCTCTTATTGACGTGCTCCATGAGCTGATCATGTTCAGCACGGATCCCGCGGTGGGTCCAGAGATTGAGATCGTCGATGACCTCTTGGAAGCCGAACGAGAACTCGGGAGCGAACACGTGTATGCGTTGGTCGTCAGGACCTTCCGCATCCATGAGCTGTCCTATGGTTTTTGCGAGGGTCATGTAGACGTCTCCGTGCATGACAAATGAGGTCGCGAAGGCAACGTTCCGCCTCCGCCGCGGCGGGAGTGTTGCATCAACCCTCAAGCCGGATGCCGGTCCGTGAACGTTGAGGTAAGGCGGGTATTCTCCGTGAGCTCTATCCCATGCCGTTTGCTCGCGCCAGAAGCCGAAAGAGTGTGAGAGAACCCAGAAGCTGCCGATGATGAGGGTAATGGCGAGAGCGAGAGACGTTGCGCGGGGCGAGGGCGACATGGCGAGGGGAAAAGGAGAGGACGGCCGGGAGAGAGCGGCCCTGTGGGATAATAAGGAGCGTCTTATGACATGTGGATATCAAGCAGAAGTCGGGACGCCTGCGCGGAGGCGGTTCGCGTCGAAGCCGCGGCCGCTCAAGTTTCGACGGACTGGCGCTGCAAACTTGTGGCTGCTCCAAATCGGGAAGACCCATCGGAAGCGCCTCTCAAGCGCCTGTTCAGGCACTGATCGGCCCAGGAGACACTCTCACTTTTTGGTAAACGCCGGCTCACTGCATCTTGCTCTCGACCGCCACCCACTCCTTCGTTTCCGCCTCAGGCTCTAGCGACGATGGTCCGTCAACTCAAGCATCACGAGCAGAAGCTGCTCAAGAAAGTAGACTTTCTTAACGTGCGTTACTGCTCTCGCTCCCAGCCAAGGAATGAGGATATAACGTTGCGGATAGTGGAAACAAGATGCGAACCTACGCGAAATCAAGGTAATGCGCCGCTACCATATCCAGGACAGAGAAGACTACCACAAGTACGCCCAACCTCCGCCGCGGCTTCTATCTGTCTGCTCATGACATACTGTCGTATTCTTTTCGACCCGCCCAACGTCATCCAGGTACAACAAATTGTGCGGGTCGCTCCGCTCTTTCGCCCACCGGCTCTCCCTGTTGCCCGCGCAAGACCCGTTCCGCGCAAAGATGGAGGGCCAGCTTCTGAGCAAGCTCTACGACATGGGCGTGCTCAACTCTGCCGCAAAGTTGAGCGACGTCGAGAACAAGCTCACCGTCGCGGCGTTCTGCCGGCGGCGCTTGGCGGTGATAATGTGCATGTCCAAGATGGCAGAGACTGTCAGCGCCGTACGTCCCACGCATCGCTTCGCTTTTCAAATCGAACCTTGCTGACCCTTGGCGTCATATCGCACCCAGGCCGTGAAGTTCATCGAACAGGGCCACGTCCGTGTAGGTCCGGACACGATCACAGACCCTGCGTATCTCGTCACCCGGTACGGCATTTTCTATCAACACGCACCGTCATGACGTCTCATATCACCGCAGGCATATGGAGGACTTCGTTACCTGGGTCGACACGTCCAAGCTCAAGCGGACCATTATGCGGTACAATGACGAGGTTAGACAATTTGCTTCTTGCTGTATCATTGTTTAGCTGAACTCCGCCATGCAGCTGGACGACTTCGACTTGTTGTGATCGCTGGTGCACGATGTCCCTTACGCGGCACTCGGACCCCGCCGTACTGGACCATCTCCCTTGCACGCTATACGACATGTCACCATCCTTCGCCATATCTCATTTCACGCCCCGCAGCGTCAATCGGGCGCCGCTAGCTACGGGCTCCCCGCTTATCGCCATGCTTCGTGGGCGTCGGCTCTGGTCCCGCCGTAGTGTGGGGCTCAATCGGCTGCAGCATGCAATGGTCTCTCCCAGGAATCAACAGCACAGCACCTGCACGCTGGACGCTGTATCATACCCAAACCTGGCAACCTCGCACACAATGTTCCAACGGAGGAGCCAGGCCTCAAATCCATTCGGCTCACCGCCGACCCCGGACTACTAATATAGGCGTACAGATGCGGGCTTGGTATGTATGCAAGCACTAGGGATATCAGATCTAAAAGTATATGGGGCCGGCCGAGTGTATGTACGACGATTGTATGTGGTATGCCTAGATGGGAAGCGGGGTAGATGCATATATGCGACGAGACCTGACCGAAACCGGGACTGCTACGAACGAACCCTCCGAGGTAAAGGTAAAGACAGAAAGAGTACAGTCGAGCAGCAAACACAACGAGCGAGGGCGACCGCAAGGCGACGGGACTAGGATGGTGATAGTGGTGGAACGCAGCGTGGAACACAGTAGCGCGGAAGAGAAGATAGGAATAAGAGACGAGAAGGAAGCGGAAGTCGTGATAGTTCGTGTCGCGTCATGAGGGGAGCCGGGTCGGGTCCAGCTTCGAGGTCCATGCCTGGAGCTCCTTCTGGCTTGGGGCGGCCAGCGCATACGAGTTCGAAGACGTGAAGAGCGTGAACGTGAACTTTTTCTGGATAACGAGAACGATGAGCGTCTATCCGCGTAGAAAGATCGGCGGTGCGTACCCCAAGGAGCATCTCCATCTCCGGATTGCTCTCGATGTTCACGCCCGTCAGACTGATCACGCCGATCTCCTCGACCTCGTTCGAGTGCGCGTACATGTGCAAGTAAGGCCTGAGGGCAGCCGTCGCCGTCTGTGAGCGGCAGGCGCTATGACGCAGCGGCGGGAGGCACACACCTTCTCAGGACGAACCATCTCCGTTCCCAGACGTTCTCGTTCGCGTCAGTCATGACCAGCAGGTGGCCCTTCTTCGTCGGGCCGTCGCTGGACGAGCGCGGTGCTGTCAGATAAGCCGCCCGATGCAGCAAAACGCGGCAGACGCACTTTCTCGGAACAAGCTTCGTGCTCGAATTGAGTTTGAGCGAGTCCACGGAAAGCGTGTCGGAGCCCCTCCCCGAGGTCACGCTCAGCACGTCGGGTTCTGTAGGTTCCTGGGTAATGACGATCTGTACCCGGGGCGCGTTAAGCAGGCCGATTTCCCATTGCAGAGCACGATCGGCACGTACCTCGCCGCGATGGCCAAAACGCTTCTGCCAGAGCGCAAGAGACTTTCTGAGCAGCTCCTCCGAAGCCCACACCTCGGCATCCTGCTGCTTTATTTTGCTACTGGGAGACGTAGCAAGGATCACCCGGATAGCTTGCACGTCGGCAGAGCGACGCTCCATCGCAACCAGCCTCGAGTAGTCCTCGACCACCGAGACCCCCCGCGGTCTCCACACGCCGAGCGCCTCCTCCCCACGAACGTACTTCTCCGCAGTGTCGAGCCGCCATAGATCCTTCGGGGACCGCGTGAGAGGCGGAGTGAGACGCACAGAGAACAGCGTGCTCGTCTTTGGCAGAACCTTCGTCGAGCCAAACAAGGACGTCAGACGCGATGGTGGGCGCGCGTCACGCGTCTGGATCGTCACCGCCGTGTCCATAGAGAACTGAACTGGGTCCGCACAGGTATCGACGGCAACAGACCAGGTGACCTGGAGGAAGATGCGCTGCCCAGAGCCGGTGACGCGGTTGAGGAGGATGGAGTTGTGCACGCTCGAGTCCCACAGCGCCTCTGCCGTGATGATTCCAGTACCGTCCGGCTTGTACTCAATCTTTTGGTCCTGGAGGAGCGGCAAGGTGACCAGCGCCTTGGAGGGGGACTCGTGCAACATGCCCTTCGCATCGAGGTGGCGCACGTTCCCGAGGCGTATTCGAGTGACCTCGGTCCAGGGCAGCTGACGGCCAGAGTGGGAGGACAGCGTGAGAACGATGCGACGCTGCAAGCCCTGGTGCAGCTGGAACGAGCCTGGGTCGTGGTATCCCTGTGAGACCACAGGGACGGGCTTGTATGTCCCGTCCGGCGCGAGCTCGCACACCTGGAGCCAGGCAGTCACGTCATGCTGCTGTTCCGTGACAAAGTCGTTTTCTGATCGGCGCATAGGGGGCAGCACGGAGGGCTGGCTCTGCGGCGTGCTCGGTGATGAGGTGCCGATACTGGTGGGGATGCGGACCTCGCGCATCTCATCCCAGCGTTCCATGCGTTCGAGGTACGTGGGCTTGAGGCGGGCGAAGAACTCAATGGGGGCGTAACCTTGACGAAGGTACGTAAGGACCCGCGTCGAAGCAACCATTGAGAAGCTTCGACGAAACTTCAGGTCTGAGAGCGATGCCGTATCCAGATCGACGGCAGTCGAGGGGTACACCTCCTCCGAAGTGAGAGTAGGACCAAGGAACGAAGACAGGCGCACTTGGAGGTGAACGAATGAGAAGTCGTGGTAAGAGAGACCCTTCACCTGGTCGACGACGAGATAGAACGTGAGTTTGCTGCCAGGGGGGACTGTGCCCGGCACAGGGGAGGTGGAACGGGTGGATGTCGCAGAGGTATTGGCATGTCTAGGAGAAAGGACGACATTTGCGATCTTGATCTCGACTCGGCAGGACCCGATCGCTTCCGCAGTGTATCTGCAAAAGATGGGTACAGTTGACGACGAGGACAGCCTTCGGGAGAGTGGCGCCAACGAGGTCAGAGCGTTCCCAATGAATGAGTAGTCTGGAGGGGGGTTGTCGTAAAAGGGCTCCTCCGAAGAGAAGTGCTGGGAGTAGGAGGGGCGGTCGATGAAGGCGGTGAGGTTGCGCATACGCTGGAGCTGCTGCTGCAAGCGGTCCAGAGACCAGACGTAAATGGCATTATGCCGCCTGTCGAGTATCTTGACGGCAACCGATGGCTGCGTTGCGGATGCTAGCACGGGGTCCGCAACGTCGCCGAACTGGTCGAGACCAGCGATAGAGTCAATGGCAGAAGCAGGTGCGGCCAGATTACCACCCGATGCAACCGTGAAGTTGTACAGCACGTCCTTTCCGAGCTCTTTGCTGTGGTCGCAGGACTTCAGTGACTGAAGACGGGGTTGCATATGAGTTGGTACACACCTAATGACGTTCGCCTCTTTGACAAGGACCGCGTTGGACAACACAACCTCCGCCATTGAGAATGACCGATGCGCACGCCACTTATCCAACACGCGGCGAAGCAGACGGAGCTGCCTGGCGGTATAGATGACGGGCTCGAACTCGATATCCTCGACATCCTCGCCTCGGGCCCTCGCGTCGTAGAGCCGCTTCATATGCTGCTGGACCATCTTAAGCTGCCGCTCCATCTGTTCCTTCTCGACCTTCAGGTCCTCCGCCTCCGACGACTCGGAGATCGCCTGCAGCCGCGTCTCGAACTCTGCTCGTTGCGACTCAAGCTGATGCTGCACGTCCTTGAGGGACTCGCCCAGCTCCGGGCTGTCGTGGCTCGTCATCGCGTCCACACTCGTGTCGTCGGTCAGCGCGTCGCTCGATAGCGGCCGGCCAGACTCGCTCCAGATGTCGTCCGCTTGGCTGAGGCTGCTCTCCGGCCGCTTCGCATTGTGATCGCGCATGGTCTTCACTTTCGTGATCTTCTCGAACAGCTTGTTCAGGTCTTCGTCGGGTAGGTTGTCCAGCGTGGGGTCCAAGCCGAGCCGAGCCAGTGCAGCTTCTCGTTTGGCATACGTCCAGTCAACGTCGCCGACTTCGACATTCGACTCGGTGGGAGTGCTGGGCCGGGTTTCGCCGATCTCGCCGGCGGCAAGATCCGCTGCAGTAACACTTATGCTCATGGTGGACTTTTGCCGTGCACGATCTCGCTGCTTGCGCACCTCCTCCGGGTTGTTGAAACGGAAGACATGGTGCTCGCCTACATCACAGTTCGACTCACGGGCCATCATACGAATGATTGTTGAATGACTTACCCAAGATGATGCGGAAGCCTGACCGCAACTTGTAGGACTGGACACAGTATCAGTAACGCGAAACTCTGGGTGTACTCGGGCGCCTACCTGCCCAGGAGTGATTTGGCGACCGTTCAGGAACTAAACATGTGGATGTCAGCATGCGCACACGATACGCAACAGATGAATATGCATACAGTGACAGCGTCAGGCATCGCATGCAAGGTGACCTTGCCATCGTTGTTCTCGAAGTAACAATGCTCTTCGGCGATACTCTCCCCGCTCAACTTGATGGTGACCGGCTTGTCACTGTCCAATCTCCCAACATCCGTACGACCTGTCTTGAGCTGATAGATGAGACACTCGCTCATAAGGGGATCTGCAGCACTGTCAGCTAATTCTAAGCGGCCCCAAAGGGTGTACGCTGCAACAGACCTTCGTTCTACGCATATATAAGATCATCAAATTAGCATAGCCTACTTTCCGGACACACAAACAACGCACCAAGTTGACCAGGTGGGGCATCTTCTTCGGCGTATGCACGCCCACGTTATTCTTCTCGACGGTGATGCCGAGCTCCTCGAGCGCCTTCTCGCGCTCCTGCTGGATCTCCTGCGTGCGGTGCATCTTCTCCTCCCATGTCTCGTTCAGGCTCTGCATGAGCTTCTCGCTTGTCTCGAGCTGCTCCTGAAGCTCCGCCTTCGACACGGTCTTGATCGTCCCGTCCTTTGCCTGGTACGTCACCTTCTGCTGCGTCGCGGGGATCGTCGGGTCGAACACCGACTCGCTGCTCGCGCCGGACACACGGGCGCGCAGCATCTCGAGCTCCTCCTTGAGCTCGCGCACGAGCTTCGCGTTCGGGTCCTCGTTGATCACGGCTTTGTTCTTGATCTTCTTCGCCTGGTCGGCGTATCGCAGCGTACTGAGCGTCTCCTCGTATTGCACGTCGGCAGGGGAGATGGCCGCAATCATGGCCGTCTTGGAGTTGCCTCCCAGACTGTCCTTCAACAGCCAGGTCAAGACCTGAACATAGCAGTATGTGAGTGATAGGTGTAGTTTTGAGGAGAGTTCTTCGTACGGAGTCGCGGTAGGGAATGAACTCCTCTGCCTTCCCCTTCTTCCCCTTCTTGCCCTCCGCTTGACTGGCGGTGGCGAGCGCGGCGATAACCTTTCCGAGGGTGGTAAGCGACTTATTGATGTTCGCTCCTTCCTTGAGACGCTGTCCAGTCGCACCGGTCGAGTTGGCACGCTCTGACCCGGCAAGATCGACGAGATTGATACGCGACACCTTCTCCGTGTCGAGGTTCGTGTCGACATCATGCCGCTTCATCGTCAGGAGCAACGTGAACACAGCATGTGAACGCGAGGAGCTGTCGCAAACATGTTTGGACACATACATCCGCATATAGTCAGAGTGAGGGCTCACGTCTCGTTCATGTTCGTGGCAGCGACCGTACGAGCCTTGTTACCCTCGTCCATGAGCGTCATCATCTCGTCGTAGCTGTTCACCACCAGCTTCGACAAATCCTCCACGTACGGTCCCAGGCTCGGGTGCTCACGGACCCTGAGGTTGCCCGTGTTCTTAGGGTTGAGGAGGTCGCGGACCTTCTCGTTGTAGATTTCGATGTAGGATACCTCTACGGTGAAGTTGATGTTCGGATCCTGTGCCTTCTTCTGTTGGACTCGGGAGAACAGTTCGGAACACGTGAGGGGTATAATGCCCTTGTCGGCGCCGTCTAGAGGGGAGTGTTACTGGAAGGGCGGCAGGGTTGCCAAACGGAGATACGTACAACCCATCATACTGCGAAGGAAGCGCATTGGTGATTAGCGCGTCAATGCAGCACAACGGACGACATACCTGTAGGACTTTCCGGAACCTGCGCGCCTTGTGCTTCAGCCACACAGCCTGAGTAGCTTCCTAGAACACGCACCTGTCTGTCCATCTATGCTGACTTTCAGCGTAATGTTCCATGTAAGAGGCTATCGCAGAACTCACAAGCCAAGATACACGCGTTGAACCCCGCGAAGCTGTGGTCCAGGAGTTCCTTTCCGAGGTCGTCGTACAGGGTCTGTTGCGAACAGTACTTCGGGTCGTCTCGAGGTCCCGCAGACCAGTAGCTCTTGTCGAACGTAAAGGTCATCATCTTGCGCTCCGCCGCACGGCCTGACGCCGCCTGTGCGCCCACCGAGCCTGGTTCCGGGGGGTCTAGGATGGTTTGGTTCCCCTCCATCCGCACGAGATTCTTCGCGCCGCGCGCAATCTCTGTTCGCGTGCAGAAGCCGCATCAAGGATGCATCGCACATTTGAAGATAGCACGAGGAGGCATGTGAGTAGGGGCACCCGAGGACGCGTGGTAGTGCCAAAAACACGAACCGCGTGAGTTGAGGGGCCTGCATCGCACAACGACCTTGATGTTGCCATCGCCATGCTCAGCCATGGGCGCGGTCTATGGTGGGACAGTCTGCAGACAGAGTATGGTATTCGGGAGACACCAAGGGCAAGCAAAGTCTAGAGAGCCGAGACGGAAGGAGTGGACTTGGGCGATGGAGCAGCGGAGAGGGCAGACGGCCAGAGGCGCCCAGGAGGGAAGACCAAATTCCGCTTCGTTGCTCAGCCACACGCGTCTCCTGCGTTGTCACGCCCAGCAAGCGGCCCTGAGCTCTTCATCTCTCCACCACCTTTGCTTTCCTACCTTTCGTTCTCGTTATCAGGCTCGCTATAGTACAAAAACATCGGATTTGTTGTGTCTGGTCGAATCTGGTTCTCATAGCCTCCGCTTGACATTGCATCCACCAAACTCGCGGCGTTGCTACCGTACAGTGCGCGCTCTGAAGGCCGAGAGTCTGAAGACGAGAACAATACAACGCTCTGGGCGATCAACGCGCACCTTGCGCTGACATCTCGTTGTTGGCGGCAGAGAATGGAATGCACAAAAAAGGAATTGACCCGAGGGCGGACTAGCTTCTGAACCATAGGTATGCCTTCCCGATACCCCGAACTCTGTTAAGCAAATCCCATGGTTTGTACACGGGATGAGATGTCTAAGTACAGTCGTCACACAATACTGAGGGTCAAGGCTCTGGCTTCATGTAGCTGTCATGCAGCTGTAACGACCGATGTGCATGCACTGCAATCGTGGCGGATTGTTGTGTCTCATTACTGTCACAACGAACAGATAGACAACCCGGAGCACCTCATACGCCAATTCTGTGTCCACAGGACAGGCCGTATAGTGGCGTTTTCTAGGACCGACGCCGGTTTGAGACGTAACGGACTCCTGTTGTCTTTACTCAGTTACCGGAGCCTGCGATATAGCACACAGGGAGTCGGAGCGACTCGCAACTTGCAAGGGCTGTGCGGAAGTGTGTCAAGCTGTTCAATGTCTGATACAAGTGTCCCTTCGTTGTTCATCAATATCGAGTGGATTCACCGCGTAAGTTCTCGTGATCCGACGTTGAGATCAAATACGCACATCCGGTACGTTGAAAACCATTCCGACTATCCTGAGCCGCACGACACGCGCAATATCAAAGCGAACGTCGGCACAGACCTAGTTTCGAAGGGGACGCAGGCGCGCAACGGCCTTCGAACTTCGATGCTTGCGAACCAACCCCTTCTACGGCAACTGTCCTACCACAAGACGAGCGAAGACACCCTAGTGCTGATGCGCAGAAGTTCCGCCCTGGTGCAACCCGCGAGAGTTGGGTCTGGGAAGAGCTTATCGGGGCACCCCTCGGCCCTTGTTACGTCTTCGTCTCAGGAGATGGCAGCGTAGGATGAGGAGCATGTCGTATCTGGAATGCGACGATGTATATATACGGCTGGCTAGAAGAAATGGGGACTCAGCGTGAGGTGATAAAGCATGGAGACAATGCAACGTTGCGCCACCGAAGTGCTCGACCGAACCGCGTGTGTACATCGATCGTACACGGTGTTCACGCAGATAATGCGACGGCAACGCCCCCTGTTGGCATACTGTTGGTGCTCAGCCCGCCATTCATAAGGCGACGTAAGCTTTCTGAAGTGTGACAAAGCCTCTGACATACGTGCTGAGCTGCTGCGAGCTGGAGGGGTCGGTGCCGGAGGCGAGTCGGATGACGGCGTCGCGGGACGCGCGCGTATCTGCGAGATCCGGCGTCTTGCAATGCTCGACCTCGGAGCGGAAGCATTTTTGCAGGCTCGTCCACGGCGGTGCTCGTCCCTGGGTGCTCGAGGACGTCGCCTGCGGCGACGAGGCGGCGAGAGGGTCTGTTGGGGACAGAAAGGAGGGAGGACGGGATGAGACAATAAATGAGTGCGGGGAAATCGAGAGAGACTCGTGGCGTGGAAGCAGTGCCGTCGCTCAAGCGTGTGAGTGCGTCCGTGCCAGACCTGCCACAACGCGACCCAACTTTCCCCTCCTCCGCCCACCGTCGTCCTCGGCGAGCTCGTCGTCCTTGCCTCTCCCGACGTCTCCGTCGGCACCCTCTCCCTCGCCGACGCCGCGCAAACGCGCTCTCCTCTGATCGTTCGCTCGCAGCTTGCCTTTTGTGTCTCCTGCATGCGACAACACGTCCTCGCCCTCGCGTCGGTGAACCCCTCCTCTCCCATCTCCTCGCTTGCTATCGTCCGCGATGAACGTGCAGCACCCCGACATGATGCGCCAAGGCGTTCCCAACATGCACCAGAGCCTCATAAATCAGCCGTTCTTCCCTCCGCCGCAGCAGGGCCAACAGTCGGCCGCCCACAACATGGGGTCCTTCCAAAACAACCAGGGTTCTAACCCTGCTCTCGCAATGCTAGGCGGCCAGCCCGGTGCCTCGAACTCCGGGTACCCTCTCAATATGCAGCAAGCCCAAGCCCCTCGTCGTCCCGCGGGAATGTACATGGGCCCCCATCCACCCCAGGCCGGTATGAACCCCGCTGGCGGAGGCGGTCCTTCGCACATGGCTGGTCTCGGTCCGGGGCAGTTGCAGGGTATGCCCGGGTTCCCTGGTGGAGGTATGATGGGCCAGCAGCAGATTCGACGCGTCCCCTCTCAGCAGCTAAATCAAGCTGGAGCGCATATACCCGGCATGCAGCCAGGGATGATGGCGGGTGGAGGCATGGGTCTGAACGGACCTCCAAACATGGCCGCGATGAGGTCAACAACGATGTCGACACAGCAGCAACAGCAATTGCAACTTCAAATCCGACAGCAACAGGCGCAACAGGCTCAGCAGGCAGGCGCGATATCGCCACCGGAGATGGGGCTCCCGATGAACAGACCGGCGCATATGCAGGGTGCGGGGCCGATGCAGGCCCAACATGTTCGAACAGCGTCCGGTCAAGGGCCCCTTATGCCGACGTCGATGCCCCAGCATGGCATGCAACAGCAGATGCCTCACAACGCGTTCGGAAACCCGATGTCACTTCCACATCAGCACCAGCACCAGCACCAGCACCAGCACCAGCACCAACATCAGCACCAGCAACCCCAGCTGGGCGCGTCACCCCACGTTGGAGGCCCAGGTCAGCAGCAGCCCAGCATGCCCGGAGGGATGGGCGGCAACCAACTTCCACCCCAGGGCGCCGTGAATCGGACGCAGATGACGCCGGACAACACTATGTTCATGCATTTCCAGAACCAACAGATCCAGACGCCTATCGCACACGGTGTTCCCCGTTTGCCCATGAGCAGCAGCCAGTTCAGCGTCAACTATGGAGGATCCCCTACGCCTCCTAATCCAGGCAGCGGCGACATGTCACAGCGTGGAAATCCGTCCATGAATGTGCCGGGGCCAGCTCCGCAACCGGTCATGACGCCTGCTCAAGCGTTGTCCATGGACAAGATGGGCTCGAGCACCGAGAATTTCCCAGCTGGTCCCTTCGGGATGGGCCAACCACCCATCGCGCCTCCCCGACCGCCATCTCAACATAGCCCCCATAATGGCTTCCCTATGCCTCAATCCCAACCATCCCATCCTCCACAGCAATCGCCCCGGCAGGCCGATCGCCTCGCTGGTCCAATGCACCCGCCACCGGGGGTCATGCAACGCCCACAATCCCAGCCACAAGCGATCCACAGACAATCACCGATACCCCCAGGCCCGTCCCGGACGCCGCGCGTCAACAATACGCCTTTGCCGATGAACTCTATGATGCCCCCGAATCGCATACCACCAGGTCCTGGACAGAGCCCTCAAGGACCTGCGCATCAACAGGCACCGCAATCCGCAAGTGCGCCCCCCACTGCCCATCCTGCGCAGATCGCACCGAGGCCTCCTTCGGCGACGAATACTACCGCTTCCGCTCGTCCCGCCACAGCCGCTCCTACCCCTTCAGCGCCATCAGCGCAACAAGCACCTGCCGCGGAGCCGAGCGCGCCTGTACCAGCCGCTGCGCCTGCACCAGCACCAGCACCAGCACAGCCCGCACCCACACGCCAGCCTACGTGAGTACTGATGTGACTGCATTTGTCTCTGACCTGATCGGCGTCGCATATACCCGCAGCATGTTCCCGGTCGGGTTCGGGCAGGCGGTATGTCGAATATTACAATTGAGTGCCAGCCTTGGAGTGGACCATAAGGATGTGAGTTAAGACGTCGAATCGAGCCCTGGGTCATGCTCTGATTGCGTGCTTCGCGCAGAGGTTGAAGCTGTCGTACTGGACCCAAATCGTCGCAAACTTCTTCACGGAAAAGGCCATTATGAAGCTGACGCTTTGGAAGGACAACCAGCAGCACGAAGCTAAGCCTTTCGGTATGCATCTCTTTTGCCCCTTTCGACACACTACTCACTAGGGAGTACAGAGATTGGCTACCTCATACTCCCGCGGTTCTTCCTCGTGACGAGTCAATCAGGGGTAAAGTCCATGACGATCGGCATTGACGGAGCCCGGGAACGGATTATCAACGCGTCCCACGCAGTCGTCGAGTGTGCGAACGCTGCATGGACGTTCCGGTACCAGAACGGGTACTCCATAACCCTCCGCGGGCCCATAACCGCGGACATTATTGTCCAGCCCAACCCGCCTGGGCAGGGTGGCAACGGTGCCCCGCTGTATTCGCTCAAGCTCGACCGCCTGCAGTTCGACGCGTTCTTCCACGACAAGTTCGTCGCCCTCGACTCCATCGTCGGCGAGCGATTAGTAGAGTCCCCAAGGGCGATACCAATGTCTCCGGGAGTCCCGGCGCACGACGAGGCGAATCGAGTGGACGAGGCCCGGTACATCATCGAACATGCCATTGTGCCAGCAGAGCCGATCAACGCCTTCGGCATCCCGCAGGCGACGATGCGATGTCTAGAGGTGAGTATCCCGTCTGATGGGGCATGGTGTTGGAGTACTCACGGGCGACGATCCCCCGCAGCTTGCTGAAAGCGTTGCGCAGATGTCCGAGCTCATCCAGTTCTCGATAGACAATGAGCTTGGGCCAGTCGGTGCGTGGTCAAGCCTGCCCCGATGTGTGGCGGCGCAGCTCACAGTCCGGACGTCGTAGATGCGCTGTCAGCTTTTGCTAACAAGATACGGCAAGCGCGAGCGGCGAACCGAGGACCTCCGCTCCCGAACGCGGACGGCGCCGGGCCCAGCCATCACGTAGAGGGATCCTCTGCGTTTGACGGCCACGGTCCGAATGGGATCAACGGCACGCCACCCAACATATTCATGCACAACTCCGGGAACGCCGCGGGCTCCTCCCAGGGCTCCTCGGGCGGCGACCACCACCATCACCAACAGCAGCAGCAGAACGCCTCGCCCCCGGACGGCGACGGGAAGCAGGGCAAGGGCGGCGCCCCGCAGCCTCCGCAGCCGTTGGGCTCAACACCTGCCGCTTCCGCGTCGACACCGGCGTCCGCGCCTACGCCGGGCGGGCCAACGACGCCGTCCATGGCGAACGCGCCGCTCAAGCGGAAGGCGACGAACTCGGGCCCGGGCCAGGACTCGCCCACAACGGCGACCTCGGAGCAGCAGCCGGCGGCGAAGCGCAACCCTCGAAAACGCGGGCGGACGCAGGGGTCGTGAGCCCGGCCGCGCCGCTCCCGCGAACGGACACACCCCGGTTGGCTCGCCTTCCCCGCTAGCTGCGCCTTACCCGGCTCTCTCCCACCGCCTGTCCCCGCCCGTCCCCGTCTGCTTGCCCCTCTCGCGATCCCGCCCATCCTCGTCTGCGTATGTGCGTGCGCGCCTGTGTGTCTTGTGTCTGTGTGCCCGTCCTCGTCTGTCCCCATCTGTTATCTGTTCTGGAATCTCGCTCCAATCATCGCTCCATCGATATTTTACCAGCATAGCATATACGTAGATTTTGTATCGTAGTACTGCTCTCGGGTCGTGCGGAGGACCTTCTCTCTGTTCTGCGAGGACCAGGCTGACGGGTACCTGTTGTCTTATCACTTTGATATTTATCCCCCTGTTCTGTAGTGTATACTAATCATCTATCGTCCTCGTTGCAACTTGCTCTCAAGCCGAATTGTCGCATTCTCGTCCGCCATTGCTTGGCCATTACAGCACCTGATGTTTGATGATGTGATGGGCTCGTGGTCAATTGTTCGGGATGACGAAGACGGTCGAACGTGTAAAACTCAAATCCATGGTATATCGAAATTCAGAGTCAACACGCCGTCTGGACTCTAGAGTTGTTCACATGCACCATCAATTTCTGATGATCATTACTGAGGACCGATGACATTCTGCAGGTCTTCAACTCTGCCCCTCGAGTTCCAGTCTATTCTTCAAAGTAGCCGTTCCCCACAAGAACTCAGTTCCTGGGTCAGCGGCACTGGGATTCTCAACTTTGACAGCGTCGGTGCCTGTTCATTACGTCTTTAGCCAGGAGGATGGTGTGCGACCGTCGGCTATTTGATCACTTGGTCACGCCTATCAGCCGCCTACTCAGAGGTCAAGAACATACGTAGCATTGCCATGAGCCTCCGTGAGCCCATACGACGCATAGGATACAGTGCAGGAATTAGGGTGATATACACAGGTAGGATAACCTCCGAGGCGCCGGCCGTAGACGCGGGCGGGGGCGGGGGCGGGATCAGGCGCACGGCTAGTTGTAGTTGAGCGGTTCGTGGCTGAAGTCGCACTGATCTCCGTATCGGCATCTGTGGGAGAGAGAGGGAGGGAGGGGGGAGGGAAGCAAAGGAAGGGGGAAGGGGGTGCGATCAGCTTTCCTACTTCGGGACGGGCCAGTTTGCGGGTGATGCTCGCCTTCCTGCCTGAAAGAAACTGCATGGTTTTCGCTTTGTATTCCTAAATCCGTCCCCCCGGCCCCCGCCACGCCCCCGCCCCGGCGGCCCTCCCCGTGCCCGGCCCCGGGGCCCGCCCCGCTCGCCCCAGCCGTCCTCCCACCGCCGGTTGGGCTCCCCGCCCCGCCCGAGCCCGACGCCGTTCGGCTCGTGGTATCCGCGCTCGTGCTCCGCGAACTGCGCCCCGGTCCCCCACTGCTGCCCCTGCTCGCCCCCGTATTGCGGGCCCGTCGGCGCGTTCAGCGGCGGCCCCGCCGCCACGCCGTTCAGCATGCCCTTCTGCGTCAGCATCTGCGCCAGCTGCTGCAGCTGCTCCGGGCTCGGGATCGCCAGCGGCGGGGCGCCCGCGGGCGGCGGCGCCCCGCTCCCGCCGATGAGACCCTCTAGGGACGGCGTGGCGGCGAGCTGCCCGACAAGGTCCGCAACGGACGACGTCGACGTCGACGACGCAGGGTGAAGCGTGTCAATGGACGCCGGCGCGCCGTCGCTCCAGAAGATTGCGTCCACCTCGGGCCCGGTGAGCATGATCCGCACGCCGTCGTCGACCTGCTCCTCCGCGATCTGCGCCGGCGGCTCCGCCGGGCTGTCCGGGATCTGCGCGGGCGACGCGTACGAAACGACGAGCGCGCTCTGCTCGCGCTCCTCCTGTGCCCCGCGCTCAGAGCTTTCCCCGCCTCGTGGCGGGATTTCAATCTCCGGGGGCATCTCCAGCGCTGCGGACCGACCTACATTAGCCACGCCTGAGCCTAAACGGAGAAGCAGATCGCGTGCTCACGTTGCGGCTCCGACCACTCGACTTGCTCTTCAAACAGATGGTTGTGCAGCGCGGCGCCCTCGTCGCGGTCCAGATCGCGGAGGTTGTGCGTCGGGAGAGAGCCCTGCATGATACCGAACCGGACACGATCAATATACAGTACATATCGCGATGCGAACGGGAAACGCTAACAGTTCCGTCGTCGTCGTACACCGCACGCTCGATGAACTTGACCTGCTCCAGCTGGCCATCGGGGGCCCACGTCACCGACTTCTTCCGCCGCTTGCCCAGTACCGAGGCAGGCATCGGCGAGCCTGCTGACCGTGCCGCGGAAGGTGCACCGTTCGTCGGTGGTGGCGTGGCGTTTGAGGGCCCTGCACCGCCACTCCCCATTGCCCGGAGGATCTCCTGGAACGCGTCCACCGACGACGGCTGTGCCACGTTCGGGTCCGCCTCCTTCTTCAATGGTAACGACGCGCTCCCCGCCGCTGCCGCTGCTGCTGCTGCTGCCGTCGCCGCCGCCGACGCGGGCGTGTTTTTCTTGAAGCTGGGCATTTCCTTCTTCGTCGGCTTCGGCTTGGAGAAGAACGACGAGTCCGACTTGGCGTCCTTCACGACCGGCTTCGCCTCCTTCTTCACCGCGACCGCCTTGGGCGTTGACGAGCCCGCCGCAGGGACCGCCGCCTTCTTCCCTGGCGGCGCGGACTTGGGCTGCGCCGAGTCCGCCCGCCGCTTCTTGCCCCGCGCATCTGTCCCTGCGTGTCCCCCTTCGTCAATCGCTGGGTGGTTCGCGGCGCGGACTGGCATGACTCACCCTCTGTGCTTTCATTATCCGGGCGGTCGGTCCCGTCCTGGTTCGAGAGCATCGTGCGCCATTTTCGCTCTAGGTTCTTTGCCATGTCCTTGATCGCTGATTGTTTTCGACGTTCGTTCGACGGATGTGCGACAGCAGTAGTTAGATACATGTACATAACGACGAGAGCAAGCCCAGGCGGAGAAACGCAGCCAATCATCGCTGTCCTTTGGTTGTGTGTTCTACTGAGTCAGTGCGTGATCATTCCACGCGCCTTACCACAGCTGTTCGAGCAACACCCGCAATACCCTGGTCTCTGGTGAAAGACCTTGTGTGCGCGCTCCCAATCGGCTCAAGGAAGATGGGCGACGAAACGGGACAGGAGCGAGCTACAAAGCGAGCACATATTACCTCCTCTAAAGGCTAGGTCGAGACTAGCGATGCCCGTGGAGCAGCCGTGCTGCACATCTCGAGGACCAAAATCTCAACTCACCCGGATTGGGAGGTTCCTTGACGAGCTTCATGATGACCTTGCCTAGTTTCGATTGCTTGAGCTTGTCCAATGACAGAGGAAGGCGATCGATGATCTGTGGCCCATTGCTGTTAGCCACTGCCGTGACTATATGCGCGTGGTCGGGTGGTACGCACTTGGAGGAGGGGCATAATTGTCTCCACCATTTGCTGATCGTCGCGGCCCTGAAAAGCAGACTTCAACCACTCCCGTATAACGTCCACAGCATCGATGTTGTCCGCCCAGGCACGATAGTAGTGGTTACCGGCGTTATTCCTGATCTTAGAGATGACGTCGAGACGCGTCTGCACGTCGACCTCCGCGATCCCGTACTCGTGCAAAAGAGTGGCCAGGCGTGCGACCGCACCGCCGCCCGTGAAGCTGTCAGGCCGTATGCACGATTGCAGGTCGGTTGTGAACTTTGCTCGTTTCTGCTCTGCCTGCTCCTTGCTCGCGGGATTTGCCGGAGTGGGCACAGGCGATGCCTGGGGCGCGGCTTGAGGTGCGGCTAGTGCTGGGGGAGATGCCGATGACGGGCCTGCTACCGGCTGTGGACTCTGGCCGTAGAAAGACACTGGGGATATGGCGCTGTAGTACCCTCCATTGCTGCCGGGTTGGTGAAGGGCGTAGGGCGAGAGCGTGCCCTGCGCTTGCTGTAATTGGGGAGAATGCGACTGCCGTACAAGGGGCGATTGAGGCTGCTGGAGCTGTTGATAGTGAGATGCGTTGGTGTGCACGAAGGATGGGTTGATTGATTGGATGGGTTGATGACCGGGCTGCTGGTATGGATACTGCATGCGCGAGTGCATCTGGGTAGCGAGGTAGGCGGCCTGCTGATACTGTGTTGGGGGGCTCGAGGAGAGACCGTTCATCGTGGTGAGGGCGGGGCTGGGGCATTTTAGGGCTGGCGGCTCGATCAAGGAAGACTGTGAGACGCACTCGATGACCATGGACGACCCCTGCATCTGCATTTGCCCCTGCGCCTGACTCTGCTGCGCTTGTCCATGCGAATGGGAGGATGTGCTCGTCGCGCCATTGAGGGAAGAATAATTGGAAAGCCTCGGCCACGCGCTGGAGGTCGTGTATTGCTGTGCAGGGTATGATAGGCTGTTCGGGAGCAGGTGGTGGGTAAATGGGAGCGAGAACGGCGAAGGCTGGCTGATGGGCGGCGTGGGCGAGTTCGGCACTGCAGCAGAGGATGAGCACACCGTCGTGGACGTTGAGGAACAAGCGGCGTCCGCCCGGAGCAACGCGTCGGCGTCTAAAAGTGCTCACCCTGGAGGTCGCCGAGGAAGTCCTCGATGCTGCTCCCGCCGCCGTGCACGCTGGCAGCGGCGGCCTCTTTCCAGTCATGCGAGCCCGCCGTCGGCCGCTCGTCATGAACGGAGCCGGCGTGCAGGTCGTGGATCGGTGGAGCCTGCAGCCACGCTTCATTGTTATAGTCCATCTGCACGTAACGCGACGATTCTTTTTGCACGGCGAGCTCTCAGGCAATTTCTGCACGTCCGCCGTCCTGCCAGATGTCTGTCACCTTGCCAGGCCTTAGCTGCAGCGAGCCGTCCGTTCAGCTCGCCGTTCGTGATGGTGGTCAGAGGGTTGGCCGAGTCGTCCTTTCAGTCTCCGCTTTCTACCCCCTTCCGGCCCATATACAGCTAATATTCCCACGCTACCCCGCCCCTAACACACCGCCCTCCAACTCCGAGCTCGCCTCCGAAGCCCAATCATGCAGTCGCATTCCCTCCTTGTTAATGTACGCCTCGCACAACGGCCATTGCGGCCAGTGTTGGACACACAATAGACGCATGCGACTTCGGATTTTTGTGACCAAAAACAGGACATCAGTAATCAGCGGCCGGCGGCGATAAACCACTAAGCGCTCGACTTGAAACCATGCCTAAAGGATCTAAAACCGGTTTGTTATCGGCTTCAATTTGAGACAAACACGACCATTCAGCCAAACAAGTGCAACGTCCAGCCGTATCACCACTTCATCTACAACCTGAACAAGGTTCTTCAACCGCTCCCTTACCCCCCCTTTCAACCCTTCTTACTCGCGCTGTAAACGGACGCGTCGCGTCGCGCCTACCCACTTCAAATAACACAACACTCCTCCTTCACCGAAGCAAATCAGCCATGGCTTCGGACAATGCAGCACAGCTGGAGTATCACAAGCTGCAGGTTAGTCGACCTTGTCGGCCCTTGCGCTGTCCGTCGCTCACCCCGCTCCAGCTCGTGGGCAGTCTCAACGCCCTTGCGCACAACATGCGCGAGTGCGCGGCCATCGCGGACGCGTTCGTGCACACCCTCAACTACGGCAACCCCCCGCCGTTCGCGCCGATGGGCGCGAACGGGCAGTTCCCGATGACAATGGTGCCCGCGATGCCTGTGGCTCAGGACGAGCACGGCCGGAAGCGCAAGGCGCGCGGCGAGGACGCGGACGGCAAGAAGCGCGCGAAAAAGCCTAAGGACCCCAACGCGCCGAAGCGCCCCGCGTCGTCCTACCTCCTCTTCCAGAACGACGTCCGTAACGAGCTCAAGGCGAAGAACCCCACCCTGCGCAACAATGAGCTCTTGAGCGCGATCGCAAAGATGTGGGCGGAGATGCCCCAGGAGCAGAAGGATGTGAGTCTCGTAAACCCGAGGGCACTAAGGTCGTTGTTCAACCCCCGTACAGGCATACGAGGCGCGCAACAGGGCGGCCAAGGACGAATGGCTCGCGCAGAAGGCGCTGTACGAGGCGGGGGGAAAGATTGGATCGCCATCTGGGGTGCCTGTAAGTCTCTGCCACCAACATTTACCTCCCTCAGACTCACCTCACACAGACAAAGGCCATCCCAGTCCCTGTTGCAACTCCCTCCAAGCCAGTGGCTGCTGTGTCACCCCCTGTCCCTGCCCCGGCTGCTGCTGCAACTACTTCGGAAGAAGAGACGTCGGTGGACGACGACAGCACATCCGAACCGAGCTCGTCCGGCGCCGAGGAGGCTACCGTGCCCCCTCCGACCAAAAAGTCCAAGCGAGACGCTAAGGACGAGGGCGCGAAGAAGGAGAAGAAGCATAAGAAATCGAAGGCTTGAACCCTTGCGATGTGTACGACTTGTCGTTCGGATGACATATATGCCGTCTTCTCCCGTTCCAAATGGTCGTATCGAAGTTCTTGCTAGGGTAGTAGTACTGCTTGTTCATAATCACGAGGCGTGTTACCGATGCCCGCCTGCCGATCTTCTTTCTTGTCCCATGTATGGAACTATGCTCTTGAATCTGACCGAGTTGTAGGCGCACAAGGACCCAGCGAGTCAGATGAGAACAGAGGGCCGGTGCGGCCATGATCAGAACGGCAACGGTTCACTTTGGCGTGCGGGACTCGGGGTGGAGGAGGGATGGTCGTCGAGGAGGAAGCGGTGGATGGCGCCCGCGCGCTTCGGGAGCCTTGTGCCTCTACACCGCTTCTCCTCCACGCTCCGGCGGACTCCCTTTCCCCAGATGGCCACGTTCACTGGCTGAGCCGGACAAACTCAAGGCACGGCTATCCCGGAAGAGGGCCGAAGGCTCCAGATACATACCGCGCAGCGCGCGAGGCGCGCCGCAGAGTCACTGCAGCCCGTGCTGTGCGCATGGGCAGTGCGTGTGTCCATGGGCACATCCAGCTGCGATATCGCCCTAGCTACGTGGCCTGTCGTCTGACGGTGCAATGCGCACAGCGACGTATATATGTAAGCTGGATATGGCCACGCCCGCAGCTGCTTGCGCGCGCTGGGCGCGAATAAGGCGATTGCTTACGCTTCCGGGCACGCCCCGGAGGCCACGGCGAGCTTCCTGCCGAACCCTATATAACGGGCCCGCGCCCGTCGTCCGTCCCACCACTTTCGCGCTTTCGCCCGACTTATCGCTTCACTCCCATCGATGTCCCAACCACCGCCCTACTCGCCCAGCGGGCCCCCGCCCAACCCCGACAGACGGCCTCTACCCCCAGGCTGGATCGAGCAGTGGGATGCCAGGTGTGGACAGCCAAGCCTTGCACGCTAAGCCTGTGATTGCTAACCGCATACACGGGTCCTGCAGCTACAAGACATGGTACGTCCTCACAACCTCGCCTGATCTCTCATGTGCGCTCACCGCGTAGCGCAGGTTCTACGTGAACACGGCAGAGAACCCGCCGCGCTCGTCGTGGGTGCATCCGCTCGGGCCCGCCCCGCCCGCGCCCCAGCCGGCGGGCTACGCGCCCCCGTCCGGCCCTCCCCCGCCCGACAATCGTGGCTACAGCCCATACCCTCCACAGGGCGGCGGGTACGCACCAAGTCCGAGCCCCGGATACGGCCAGCCCCCGCCTCAGCAGCAGTGGCAGCAGTCCCCGCCCCCGCCTGGCCCTGGGTACTATGGCGGCCCTCCTCCACAGGGCGGCTATCCGCAGTACGGCGGCGCGCCGCCGCAGGAGAACAGAGGTGTGTCGTTCTCGGAGGGAGGAAGCCGTGGGAAGGACAGCAGCTGACGAGATGCGATCTGTCAGGGTGGTTCGGCTCGAGCACTCCCCAACCTGCCACGGTTGTGCAGCAGCAGGCGCCGCCCAGAAAGTCCGGTCCGGGCATGGGGACTGCGTTACTTGCAGGTACGTCGGTCATGTGTATTGCCCGGGAATCCTATCTCAACGCATTATGTAGGTGGCGCCGGACTTGTCGGCGGTGCGCTCCTTATGGACGCGTTCGAGGATCACGAAGAGCATGAGCGAGAGGAAGCGTACGATGCCGGTGAGTGATCCATTTCGGTTGTATCGTCGAAGTACGCTGATCAACAACACTACTCTTTAGGTTATGATCAGGGTTATGATAATGGTTTCGATGCAGGTGACGGTGATTGGTGATCGCCTTAGCACTCACAGCCGTGCCCATGCTCGTCGGTCGACGTCCAGGTCCGTGCCGGCAGCCTCAGTGTCGCGCGTGCCTGCACATATGGTGTTCTGGTCACTTACTCTGCTGTCTTTTACGGGGCGCCCCATTCCCAGTGCCGCGGTGTACCATATCTACGCGTTGTATTGCCCCAGGATGATACCAAGGTCTACTCGGGATGGGGGGGAGGGGGTGATCGCGGCCACCAATGGCCTGCAAGTCACTCAACATGCAAACCTTCAACTGACAGAAAGTATTGCACAGTCAGGCCGATTCAGGCGCATGGAGAATTGCGCATCTGTCATGATATGCGCGGGAACTGGCCTTAGAAGGACCGATGGGCCTGGGCAAGGTGGCTTTCGGGGTGTAACCTTTACACAGGCTCAGTTGATGAACTTATTGTTTACGGCCCGTCGGAGCCATGCCCTGTGGTAAGCTTACATAGGCTCAGTCTGCATTGTGATCAGTTGTTCGTTTCTCCCCGATCTACTAATGCTGTTGGCCTCCGCAACAGGATGATGTTACTCAATGATGATTCTCAAGAGTTCCAACAACATCGAGACACTGTATGATCATAAACCAGTGATTCTCCTGTGTGTATTACCACCCTTCTACCTCCCATAAAGTTGCAGACTGATATCCTTCACCACATTCAGTAATGGCCTGTATCTTTCTCATGTCTGATAGCAATATTGGATAGCTAGCTCTCACAGGTTATCTTTAGTGTCTTTATGCTGGCTATGATATCCACACCAGATGTTTACCACCACCCTGCAGAAATTGCAAATCACTTCAAGTGAGTTTCTGTTAGGACCGTGCTGTCCCGGAGTTACTTCAGAGGTTGGGGGTCGGCGGGGGTATGGAATGGAGTACATCTGGAGGTGGGACTTGGCACAGGGTGAGGACTTTCGTGAAACTATTAGTAACGCACGGGTCCCTAGTCGTTGTCCTTAATTTGGACAGGAAGGGGATTGGACTTGACAAAGGTTGGAATTGGAGTAACGGAGGAGGAACAGAGTGAGTGTCAGACTTGGGGGTTTCTTGGGAGGTAACAAGAGAGTGTGTGAGTTAACGAGATTTCCGAACTGAGTAACTACTACATCCCAGCTTGGTATTTATAGAGAGGCGCCCTATTGTTAAGGAGAACAATAATGCCAAACAGAATAGGCAGGAGTAGTGCGGAGTACAAAGTACCATAGCCTCGAGGTCGGGGCTTATTGTTTAGTACAGTTGTCACGATCCGTGCCAGAACTCCGGAGCGATCTCGAAGGAGTTCCGTTAGGACTTCCGGACTTTCCACATTTAGTACGCTCTTGATCCTTCCTTGTGCTGGCATCATACAGTTCCTAGAAGAACTTCCATTCTCTTGGCTTGCGTCAAGGGACCTTGGACTCACCGGAGTTCCGATGTCCGTGACGCAAGCCCCCTTCCTTATATGTTAGGCTCGCTTAGTATATAAGGTGTGCTGGTAGTAGCCTTTGCCTCAGTTCGGATACTTGTTCCTTACTCCTTGTCCTTACTCCTTGCTTATTACTCTCTGTTACTCTACGCCTCTCGGTACCTTACACGCAATACACTTCATTTCTTGGACCCCCGTCTCGGACCTCCATTGGACACCTCAGTCTTCCGTCTCTTGTCGGTGTACTCTAGTAAACAGGGAACACCCGACGAGATTGCTCAGGGCGTTACCCATAGTTTCGCCAAAGTCCCCACACCCCCGTGTCGTGGTCGGAACTCCGCCGGCCTTCCCGGAAACCCGTCCTTGTTTGTCCGCCCGCCCACGGCACACGTCCTAACAACAGTCAGCACTGCATGTGCGAGAAGTGAGTCAGGTACGTATTTGAAATGTACCGGGGGACGAAGTATGAAGTAGACAAAAGTACGGAGATGAAGTGGAGTAGCAAGTACTGGGGTCTGGACTTAGAGTTCAAGCATGGAGTGTAACAGTGCCCTCCCTTTAGGCCCGAACCCCTGAGGGCCATAATGAGGTAAGATGGAGGATGGAGGACAGAGGACGGAGGATGGAGGATGGAGGATGGAGGATGGAGAATGGAGAACAGAGCATATGGAGAATCAAAAAGGAAGTCTAGTCTGAAAAAGGAAAAAGAGGTGATCAAGAAAACGGGGGTTTGAAATCAGTCTGAAACACGCTAAGGCCGAAGGTGCCTATAGAAACCGTAATGTTAGGATGCATGCCGTGGGTGGACCAATGAACGGAGATGGGGTTCCAGGAAGGCCGGCGGAGTTCCAACCACAACACGGGGATGTAGGGACTTGGTGAAACTATTGGTAATGCCCTAAGCAATCTCGTTGGGTGTCCCCTATTTACTGGAGCACACCGACAAGTGGCGGAAGACCGAAGGTGTCTGACAGATGTCTGAGACGGGGGTCCTGTCACGATCTGTGCCGGAACTCTGGAGTGACCCCGAAGAAGTTCCATCAGGACTTCTGGACTTCCCATCTTTAGTATGTTCTCGACCTTTCCATGCGCTGGCATCATACGGTTCTTAGTAGAAGTTCCATTCTTTTGGCTTGCGTCAAGGAACCTCGGACCCACCAGAGTTCCAATGTCCATGACACAAGTCCCCTTTCCTTATATGTTAGGATCACTTAGTATATAAGGCGCGCTGGTAGTAGCCTTTGCCTCAGTTTGGATACTTGTTCATTACTCTACGCTATACTCTGCTACTTTACGCTCCCTGGTACCCTACTCGCAATACACCCTTGTTCCTTGGACCCCCATCTCGGACATCTGTCAGACACCTTCGGTCTTCCATCCCTTGTCGGTGAACTCTAGTAAATAGGGGACACCTGACAAGATTACTCAGGGCATTACCAATAGTTTCGCCAAGTCCCCACATCCCCGTGTTGTGGTCGGAACTCCGCCGGCTTTCCCAGAACCCCGTCTCTGTTCATCCATCCGCCCACGGCACGCGCCCTAACGGGTCCAAGGAATGAGGGTGTGTTGCGAGTAGAGTAAGGCAGCAGAGTGTAGTGTAGAGTAACAAAGTATCTGAACTGAGGCAAAGGCTACTACCAGCATGCCTTATATACTAAGTGATCCTAACATATAAGGAAAGGGGGCTTACGTCACAGACATTGGAACTCTGGTGGGTCTGAGGCCCCTTGACGCAAGCCAAGAGAATGGAACTTCTACTAAGAACCATATAATGCCAGCACAAGGAAAGGTCGAGAACAAACTAAATATGGAAAGTCCAGAAGTCCTAATGAAACTCCTTTGGGGTCACTTTGGAGTTCTGGCATGGATCGTGACAGTGCCCCCCTCCTAGGCCTGAGCCCCCGAGGGCCGTTATGCTGGCCCCCAGTATTGACACTGAGTGTGCCTAGATGGAAGCAGCCTGGAGTGCCCACTGCCGAAACAGAGGACAAGGCGGGGTGCCCGCGAAGCTCGTCCGGGTTGACGGCTATAAGAGCCCTGCTTGCTGGCAACCCAAGCCCAAACCCCAAACCCCAACTGCAACTGCCACCAACCAACCTCAACCCCTAGCCCCCCCCCAGTACCATGTCTGACGTACCTCCACAGCGTTCCCTCAAGGAGCACCTGGCGGCAGTGGAGGTGGAGACAGCGTGGCTGCGCGCTGAGGCTGAGCGCGAGTAGCGGGAGGAGGAGGAGCGCGAGCGGAGGGCAGCAGAGGCTGCAGCGGTGGAGGCGGCCAGGGCAGCGGAGGCAGCCAAGGCGGCAGAGGTGGCCAAGAAGCGGACTGCCAAAGGAAGTCCGTTGGCGTCCGAGACGGCGCCAAAGCCGAAGAGGATGTGGGCGGATGGGGCCAAGGGAAAGGCCCTGAAGAAGCCATTGGTGAAGTCCAAGTAGGTCCATCAGACTCCGTCGGAATTCCGGCTGCCTTGTTTCTTCCAGGGTGTCCTGCGACGTGTGCGCCCACATCGGGCAACTGTGTTACTACCACAACAGTGCAAAGGTGCGCTCATGCATCGCGTGCCACCATTGCAAGACCACTTGCCAGACCGACGGCAAGCCCTCCACCGGCCCAGTCCTGGAGGACCCGACTGAGGGGTCTGGCACCAACACTGGGGGTGCCATGCCCTAAAGGCCAGGTTCATGTGCCGGGGCCGGGACTTCCGCTCCTGTGGCCGGGAGTTCCGGGGGCACCGCTCTCCAGGTGCCCACTTGGGCAGCGAACCCGGAGTTCTCCGACCTTCTGTCAGGGGACCAGCTCCTCCACACGGTCCTGGTGGAGCTCCAGGGCTTCTGGCAGGACCAGGCGCACGCCCACGCCATGCACCAGTTCACACAGCAGGATGTGGCACTCCTGCGCGTGGAGATCAAGGAGTTTAAGGAGGCTGCGCAGCTCTTTCGCAAGGAGACCATGGGGGCCCAGGAGCGCTACCAGGTGCTCATGGAGTACATCAAGAGCCACCACAAGGAGGACGAGGAGGAGTTTGTCCTGGAGCTGAACAAGGCGGCGGATGCAGCGGCGGCGAGCGCGGAAGAGGCGGTGGAGGCCGAGGGTGACGGGTCAGAGTCCGGGTCGGAGGAAGAGTTGGGGTCAGAGGAGTCGGGTTCGGGGAAAGAGGGTGAGGAGGAGTCGGGGTCGGAGGAGGATGATGGGAGTTCCGGGTCGGGCCCAAAGTAGATCGATGGAGTTCCGGGGAGCGAACACTACAGTAAATAGTAAAGTGGTGAAATGTAGCAACTTCTTGGGTCATAAGTAAGTGTGAACTAAGCGATAAAAGAGACCTAATAGGTGCTTCAAAGAACCTTGGCTAATGGTCCTGGTTTGTCCAGGTACTTCCGGTGGAAGTCCATGACCAGCTCCTGCGCATGTCCGAGCTCTGTGGCCAAAATCCACAAAGTCTCTTCGTCCGTACCCTTGTAGTCAGCCCAGCGGACTAAATACAAGAGCTTGCAGGACTTCCGGCGTCGATCCAGTTTGGAGTCCAGGATCTCCAAGATCTCGTACTTCGGTTCTCGTCGATGATAACCAGAGGCAGAGGCGGCTGTATGCGTCCTGGAATTCTGTTCGGTGTTGCGGGCTCCAGCTGGGAGATGTGGAAGATGGGGTGGATAGCGCACATGGAGTCGGGTAGTCAAAGTGTGTAGGAGTGCATTCCCACCTTCGCAATGATTTCGAAGGGGCCAAGGAACTTCTCCGATAGCTTCTTGGATGGACGCGTTATTCAGATGTGCTCGGCCTTCAGGTACACCAGATCTCCGACATGGAAATCTGGTGCAGGGAGACGGTGCTTGTCCGCCTGCGCCTGGTAACGGGCCTGCACTTCCGCAATCTGCATCCAAAGGACCAAGTGGAGTTCCTTGAGGTTAACTGCAAACTCCTGGGCCCGGGCAGAGGTGAGGTCACATTCTGGGTGTACCGCAAGTCCGGGGTGATACCCCTTATTTGCAAAGAATGGAGAGATCCCGGTAGTTGCATTAGGAGCATTGTTATACACGAACTCTGCCAACGGAAGTAGGCGGGCCCAGTTGTTCTGCTGGTAGTTGCAGTAGATCCGGAGGTACTGCTCCAGGGTCTGGTTCACTCGCTCGGTCTGGCCGTCGCCCTTTAGATGATATCCGGAAGTGAAGTGTAGGCGCATGTCGAGGGCCTTTCCAAGGGAGTGGAAGAAATGGGAGACAAACTTGGAACCCTGATCAGAGGTGACGTTCAACAGAACTCCATGCTTGGAGAAGATGTGCATGACGAACAAGTCTGCAAGCTCCGAGGTAGTTAGGGTGTCATGCGTCGGGATGAAGATAGCTTGCTTGGTGAGGCGGTTGATGATGACGAGGATGGCGGTGAAGCCTCTGGAGTTCGGAAGTTGCTCAATGAGGTCCATTAAGATGGAGTTCCACAGACATTTTGGGATCAGAAGTTGCTTGAGTGTCCCGTAGGGAAGGTGCCGAGGGGTCTTCACATGCGCGCACTGGGTGCAGGACTTCACGTAGTCCTGGACATAGGCTCGGAGTCCCGGCCACGTGTAGTCGCAGAACACCAGGGCCTGTGTCTTGTTCTGACCCCAATGTCCGGCGGTTAGGTGGTCGTGGTGGGACCGGAGAACTCTAAGGCGGAGATCTGAGGTGTCCGGCATGTAAATCCAGTTGTTGAAATGGAGAAAACCTTTGTCATCCCAGGACCAGCGTGAGTCGCCCTTGGTCACGGCGGCGCATGCGGCGGAGAGTTTGGGGTGGCGCTGATCTGTGGACTGGGTAGCACGAATGTCCGAGCGGAGTTATTCTTTGTCCAACAGGAAGGTTGCTCGGAGTACCGGTTCATGGAGGTATGTCGCCCAGAGGGAGAAAGCAAGCTGCTCCTGTGTGAAGACGGGTCAGAAGTTGTGCAGGTTGACTACGGAGTAGTCACTGCCCCCCTCCTTTGGGTAGACATTCCAACGTCGAGTGAGCACATCCGGTTTTGCGCCGAGTTTTCCAGGGCGGAAGTGGATGACCAGGTTGAATTGCAACAGGAACTCTGACCAGCGGGCTTGGCGGCGTGTAAGGAGCTTCATAGTGGAGAAGTACTCGAGGTTCTTGTGGTCCGTAATGACATCAATTGGAGTTCCAGAACCCTCGAGGTAGTGTCGCCAGTTCTGGAAGCACTCGAAGATCGCCAGGAGTTCCTTGTCATGAGTGTCGTAGTTGAGTTCCGCTCCGGTTAGAGTCCGGGAGTGGAACACGATGGGATGGAGTTCCCCGGACTCCATGGTGATAGATAGGATTCCGGCAATGGCGTAGTCGGACGCATTGGTTTCGACGGTGAGAGGGCGGTCAGGTTCCCAGTGGTGCAGGATGGGTGCGGAGGTGAAAGCGCTCTTGAGCGCATTGAAGGACTTCCAGCACTTCTCATCAAAGTTCCATGGAACTCCCTTGCGCGTCAAGCAGGTCAGGGGAAGGACAATCTCGGAGTAGTTGTGGATGAACCAATGGTAGAAGTTTGCAAATCCAAGGAACGACTGGATGTCCCGGACCTTCTGGGGTTCCGGCCAGTCGAGGATCGCCTTCACCTTGGACTCGGACATAGTCAGGCCTTCGGGCGACAGAATGTAGCTGAGGTACTCAATGGACGTGGCATAGAACTCGCACTTGTCCACACAAGCGAAGAGCTGGGATTTCCGGAGCCTCCGGAGGACTTCCCGGTGATGCTCCTAAACAACACCCAATCGCCGACGAAGATGGCCGAGCGCCTTTGTAGGGCGAGGCCGTCGTGAGATTCTGTGTAGGGCGCGCGGGTGTACCGCGAAAGGAGCGAAGCAGGAGGAGGTTAGAGTCGGGGTGCCCTGGCTAGAGACAATGCGCAGTGGGGTGACGTGGCAAAGGCCGAGGGGAAACGCAAGAGTCGCGGGTTTCGCAAGTTAGATTTCGCAGTCTCGCGGAGTCTGTTAGGACGCGTGCCGTGGGCAGGCCGATGGATAAGGCGGGGTTCCGAGGGATGACCGGCGGAGTTCCGGCCACGACACGGGGATGGTGGGGACTTGGCGAAACTATTGGTAACGCCCTGAGCGATCTCGTCGGGTGTCCCCTACTTACTAGAGTCACCGACGCGAGACGGAAGACCGAGGTGTCCGACGGATGTCCGAGACGGGAGTCCGAGGAATGAAGGTGTATTGCGAGTAAGTACCGAAGAGTGTAGAGTAACGAGCAGTGAGTAAGAACAAGTATCCGAACTGAGGCAAAGGCTACTACCAGTGCGCCTTATATACTAAGCGAGCCTAACATATAAGGAAGGGGGCTTGCGTCACGGACATCGGAACTCCGGTGGGTCCGAGGTCCCTTGACGCAAGCCAAGAGAATAGAACTTCTACTAGGAACTCTATGACGCCAGCGCAAGGAAAGGTCGAGAACGTACTAAACATGGAAAGTCCGGAAGTCCTAACGGAACTCCTTCGGGGTCGCTCCGGAGGTCCGGCATGGACCGTGACAGTGCCCCCCTCCTAGGCCCGAGCCCCCGAGGGCCGTAGCGTGACCGCGGTAATGGCACCAAGTGCCTAATGGGGGCAGCGCGGATCGCCCGTTGATGAAACAGAGGACAGGGCGGAGCGCCCGCGAAGCTCGTCTGGGTTGGCGGCTATAAGAGCCCTGCTTGAGGCCGGCCCAAGTCCCAACCCCAAACCCAACCTCAACCACTTTTCCCTCAGCCAAACCCTAGTCCCCCCCCCAGCAATATGTCCGGTCTACCCCCTCCGCGTACCCTCAAGGAGCGCCTGGCGGCGGCCGAGGCGGAGGCGGCGCGGTTGCGCGCGGAGGCCGAGCGCGAGCAGCGGGAGGAGGAGGAGCGAGAGCGGAGGGCAGCGGAGGCCGCAGCAGCAGAGGCGGCTAAGGCAGCGGAGGCGGCGAAGGCAGCGGAGGCGGCGAAGGCGGCGGAGGCGGCGAAGAAGCGGACCGCCGAAGGAAGTCCGTCGGCGTCCGAGACGGCGCCAAAACCGAAGAGGACGCGAGCGGCCGCGGCCAAGGGGAAGGCCCCGGAGAAGCCCTTGGTGGAGTCCAAGTAAGTCCGTTGGACTCCGTCGGATTTCCGGCTGACTTTGGGTTTCAGGGTCTCTTGCGACGTGTGCGCCCGCATCGGGCAGCCGTGCTTTTACCGCGACAGCGCGAAGGTGCGCTCGTGCATCGCGTGCCACCAGCGCAAGACGGCTTGCCAGACCGACGGCAAGCCTTCCACCGGCCCCGTCCTGGAGGACCCGCCCGAGGGGTCCGGTGCTAACACCGGGGGTGCCACGCCCCGCGGGCCGGGTTCGCGCACCGGGGCGCGGACTTCCGCTCCCGCGGGCGGGAGTTCCGGGGGCGCCGCTCTCCAGGCAGCCGCCTGGGCGGCGAACCCGGAGTCCTCCGACCTCTTGTCGGGGGACCAACTCCTCCACACGGTCCTGGCGGAGCTCCAGGGCTTCCGGCGGGACCAGGCGCGCGCGCACGCCATGCACTTGTCCACGCAGCGGGACGTGGCGCTCCTGCGCGCGGAGATCAAGGAGTTCAAGGAGGCCGCGCAACTCTTCCGCAAGGAGACCGTGGGGGCCCAGGAGCGCTACCAGGCGCTCGTGGAATACATCGAGGACCACCGCGAGGAGGACGAGGAGGAGTTCGTCCCGGAGCCGGACGAGGCGGCGGACGCGGCGGCTGCGAGCGCGGAAGAGGCGGCGGAGGCCGAGGGTGACGAGTCGGGGTCCGGGTCGGAGGATGAGTCGGGGTCGGGGGAGACTGGTTCGGGAGACGAGGGCGAGGAGGAGTCGGGTTCAGGGGATGAGGGCGATGAGGGAGAGGATGAGGAGGATGGGAGTTCCGGGTCGGGTCCGAAGTAGACCGTCGGAGTTCCGGGGGTTGTACGCTACAGTAAATAGTAAAGTGGTAAATTGTAGCGAAACTTCTTGGCCATAAGAAAGCGTGAAGAAAGGTGATAAGGAAAGGGTCTAATAAGTGCATCAAAGAACTTTGTCTAGCGGTCCTGGTTTGTCCGGGTACTTCCGGTGGAAGTCCGCGACTAGCTCTTGCGCGTGTCCGAGTTCCGTGGCGAGGATCCACGAAGTCTCTTCGTCCGTACCCTCGTAGCCAGCCCAGCGGACTAGATACAAGAGCTTGCAGGACTTCCGACGTCGATCCAGTTTGGAGTCCAGGATCTCCGAGATCTCGTACTCCGGTTCTCCGTCGACGATGACCGGAGGCGGAGGCGGTTGTACGCGTCCCGGAATTCCGTTCGGTGTGGCGGGCTCCAGCTGGGAGACGTGGAAGACGGGGTGGACGGCGCGCATGGAGTCGGGTAATCGAAGCGTGTAGGAGTGCGTCCCCACCTTCGCGATGATTTCGAAGGGACCAAGGAACTTCTCCGATAGCTTCTTGGATGGACGCGTCGTTCGGATGTGCTCGGCCTTCAGGTATACCGGATCTCCGACGTGGAAATCCGGGGCAGGGAGACGGTGCTTGTCTGCCTGCGCCTGGTAGCGGGCCTGTGCTTCCGCGATCTGCGTCCGGAGGACCGAGTGGAGTTCCTCGAGGTCGACTGCAAACTCCCGGGCCCGGGCAGAGGTGAGGTCGCGTTCCGGGTGTACCGCAAGTCCGGGGTGATACCCCTTGTTCGCGAAGAACGGAGAGATCCCGGTGGTTGCGTTAGGGGCGTTGTTGTACGCAAACTCTGCCAACGGGAGTAAGCGGGCCCAGTTGTCCTGCTGGTAGTTGCAGTAGATCCGGAGGTACTGCTCCAGGGTCTGGTTCACTCGCTCGGTCTGGCCGTCGCCTTCCGGGTGATATCCGGAGGTGAAGTGTAGACGCATGTCGAGGGCCTTCCCGAGGGAGCGGAAGAAATGGGAGACGAACTCGGAACCCCGATCGGAGGTGACGTTCGACGGAACTCCGTGCTTGGAGAAGACGTGCATGACGAACAGGTCCGCGAGCTCCGAGGCGGTTAAGGTGTCGTGTGTCGGAATGAAGATAGCTTGTTTGGTGAGACGGTCGACGACGACGAGGATGGCGGTGAAGCCCCCGGAGTTCGGAAGTTGCTCGATGAGGTCCATTGAGACGGAGTTCCACGGGCGTTCCGGGATCGGGAGTTGCTTGAGTGTCCCATAGGGGAGGTGCCGAGGGGTCTTCGCGTGCGCGCACTGGGTGCAGGACTTCACGTAGTCCCGGACGTAGATTCGGAGTCCCGGCCATGCATAGTCGCGGAACACCAAGGCCTGTGTCTTGTTCTGGCCCCAGTGTCCGGCAGTCGGGTGGTCATGGCAAGACCGGAGGACTCGGAGGCGGAGGTCCGAGACGTCCGGCACGTAAATCCGGTCGTTGAAACAGAGGAAGCCTTCGTCGTTCCAGGACCAGCGTGAGTTGCCCTTGGTCGCGGCGGCGCGTGCGGCGGAGAGTTCGGGGTGGTGCGAGTCTGCAGCTTGGGCAGCACGGATGTCCGAGCGGAGTTGTTCTTCGTCTAACATGAAGGTTGCTCGGAGTACCGGTTCCCGGAGGCACGTCGCCCGGAGGGAGGAGGCGAGCTGCTCCTGCGTGAAGACGGGTCGGAAGTTGTGAGGGTTGACTACGGAGTAGTCACTGCCCCCCTCCTTTGGGTAGACGTCCCACCGTCGAGTGAGCGCGTCCGGTTTTGCGCCGAGTTTTCCGGGGCGGAAGCGGATGACCAGGTTGAATTGCGACAGGAACTCCGACCAGCGGGCTTGTCGGCGTGTAAGGAGTTTCGTGGTGGAGAAGTACTCGAGGTTCTTGTGGTCCGTAACGACGTCGATCGGAGTTCCGGAGCCCTCGAGATAGTGCCGCCAGTTCCGGAAGCACTCAAAAATCGCCAGGAGTTCCTTGTCGTGAGTGTCGTAGTTAAGTTCCGCTCCGGTCAGAGTCCGGGAGTGGAACGCAATGGGATGGAGTTCCCCGGACTCCGTGGTGATGGAGAGGATGCCGGCGATGGCGTAGTCGGACGCGTCGGTTTCGACGGTAAGCGGGCGGTCGGGTTCCCAGTGGTGCAGGATGGGTGCAGATGTGAAGGCCTTCTTGAGCGCGTTGAAGGAGTTCCGGCATTTTTTCGTCGAAGTTCCACGGAACTCCCTTGCGCGTCAAGCGTGTTAGGGAAGGACGATCTCGGAGTAGTTGTGGATGAACCGACGATAGAAGTTCGCAAATCCGAGGAACGACTGGATGTCCCGGACCTTCCGGGGTTCCGGCCAGTCGAGGATCGCCTTTACCTTTGACTCCGACATGGTCAGGCCTTCGGGCGACAAGATGTAGCCGAGGTACTCGACGGACGTGGCGTGGAACTCGCATTTGTCCGCACGAGCGAAGAGCTGGGACTTCCGGAGCCTCCGGAGGACTTCCCGGACGTGCTCCCGGTGTTCCTCGACGGAGTCCGAGTAGATGAGGATATCGTCGAGGTACACCACGGCGCACACATCCAGGAGGTCCGCAAACACCTCGTTGACGAAGCGTTGGAAGGCCGCCGGGGCGTTCGAAAGTCCGAAGGGCATGACAAGCCATTCGAAAGAGCCGTACCGGGTCCGGAAGGCCGTCTTCCACTCGTCGCCAGGTGCGATCCGAACGAGGTTATAGGCGTGGCGGAGGTCGATCTTAGTGTAGATTCGGGCCTTCCGGGGGGTGTCGAGGAGGTCCGAGACGAGGGGTAGCGGGTACCGGTCCTTCCGGGTGATCTTGTTGAGCCCCCGGTAGTCCACGCACAGGCGAAGCGAACCGTCTTTCTTCTTGACGAAGAGGACCGGAGCTCCGCACGGCGAGTTGGACGGCCGAATGAAGCCCGAACGGAGGTTTTCCTCGATATACCCGCGCAGCGTGTCCAACTCCACCTGGGACAGCGAGTATATCGGGCCGAGAGGTGGAACCTTGCCTTCTTCAAGGGTGATCTTGAGGTCGTAAGGCCGGTGTTCCGGGAGGGTGTCCGCCTTCCTCTTGCTGAAGACGTCCGCGAACTCGTGGTACTCTGGTGGAACTCCGGACAAGTCCGGCACTTCCTCCTCAACCGACGAGCTGCGTGCCTTCACAGAGTTCAGCGAGACGGCCGACAGATTGAGAGTGAAACTCTCAGCCCCGGGCAGCCGGCACGCACGCACAAAGGCGGCGGCGTTAACCAGCGTAATCCGGGGTTCTGAAGGGAAGTCCGAAGGAGTGTCCGACAGGGGGTCCGAAGAGGGGTCCGAGGGGGGAGAGGTCGTAGAATACGACTCTGCCGGGGGAACTCCGACCACAACGGACGGAGGTCCGGACAGAGAAGCCGAGGGCGCCAGGGGTTCTGAAGGTACAGGACGCGTCGGAGGCACCGTCCGGAATTGGATGCTGCGCTTCTTCCAGTCAATCAAGGGATTGTAAGCGGAGAGCCAGCTGTATCCCAGGACGGCGGAGACCGACTTGTCGAGCGGAGTTACGAAGAATTCGACCGACATGACCTCTCCCGAGGAGAACTGAATGGGCAGGGTGGAAGTCCGAGAAATGACATGGTTTGACGAACCGTCAAATAGTTGTAAGCGGATGGGAGGTACAGGATTCGTCGGAAGTCCGTGGCGTTCTACGAAAGCTGAGTCCACGAAGCAGTGCGAAGACCCGGAGTCGACGAGCGCGCGGAATTCCGAACGGACGAGCTCGGAGAACAGGGTGACATGGAGGGAAAGGGGATCGGAAAGAGCGGACGCGTTGAGCCGGAGTACCAAGAGGGGTTCCGTGCCGGGAGGGTCAACGCAGTCCTCGCCTGACACGGAAGGCCGAGGACTGCTGACTAGTTTTTTGGCTCCTCCACCGGCTCGGCGTCCTCCTGGACGTCCGACTGAAGGTCCGACGGCTCGAGTTCGGAGGTCTGAGCAGCGCGACCTTTGGCGGGGGAGGCGGACTTCTTCGGGCAGACCGCGGACACATGTCCGGCTCCGCCGCAGAAGAGGCAAAGGTTGTTAGCGAACCGGTGCTGCCGTTCCTCCTGAGTCAGCTTTCCGTCCTTGCCCAGCTTGTCCGAGTAGGGCTTGGAGGTTGGCTTGGCTGGGGTTTTAGAAGGGGTCGGAGGGTTCCGGGAGGTGGAGGCGGACGATGGAGAACTTGCGGCAGGAGATGACGACTTGTACGGAGTTCCGGACCTTGGCTCCGAGGCAGTCTTTGCGGGGGTTGCTGACGACTTGTGACTTCCCGAAGACTCCCTGGCTTGCTCCGCCTTGCGTTCCCAGTACCGATGGTCCAGGGACTGCGCGAGGTTGCGGAGTTCCTCCAAGGAGTCCGGCTTGCCAACCTCGGAGATCCGATCCTTGAGCCGGGCCGGAAGTCCTTTGTAGAACTGGTACCGAAGAGCAGCTCTACCCCAGCGGACTTGCGTCGCGAGCCGAGTAAACTGGGTAATATACTTCGCGATCCGCTGGTTATCCGCCATCCGGAGGTTCTCGAGGTCATGTTCGGCTTGTCCCGTTACGTCGTAAGGGCCGAAGTTAACCCGGAGTTCCTCCTGGAACACCTCGTAGGAGTACAGGAATTCCGGCGGGTTTCCGGACTCGCGCTCCAGGAGGTACGGTTCGAACCAGGCGAGGGCCATACCCTTGAGGTAGGAGATGGCGTAGGTGACTTTCTTCTCGTCGGTATCGAACGTCCTAGGGCGGGCCTTGAAGACTAGTTCCAGCTGCATGAAGAACGAACGGAGCTTGGTGGGATCCGATCCGTCAAACTGGTCGGGCTCCCGAACATTGCTGCGTTCGGAGGATGCGGACGGAGTTCCGGTGTGGGCAGCGGAAGTAGTCTGGGTGAGCCGGAGCGTCTGGGCGAGTAGCAGCATGGCCTGCGCCAGGTCCCGTTGGGGGTCGGATGGGGGTGCGGATGTTGGATCGGGAAGGTGAGGTGGATATTCACGGAGTTCCGGGGCTGGTGCGGCAGGCTGCGGGCTCGACCGAGGCGGTGCGACGAAAGGGTTGTTGGGAGACGTCCGCGGGTTGCTGGAAGGATTACGAGGCGGGTTGGTGGGTGTGGATTGGGGAAAACCGAGTAGTGGAGCTCCGGGGAGGCGGGACGGGGCTGTCTCCGGAGTTCCGGCGTGCGACTCGGCTAAGGGGGACTGAGTGGAGACGTCGAGGAGTGGTTGCGAACCCGCGGGACGTGTGGGAGTGGTCGGATCCCCGACGGGGACCCGAATGCGACGCGCAGAGAATCCGGACCAAACGCCTTCGGGTTCCGTAGACATGACGAGACCCTCAGTGTGAGTTCGGATACACTGTTAGGACGCGTGCCGTGGGCAGGCCGATGGATAAGGCGGGGTTCCGAGGGATGACCGGCGGAGTTCCGGCCACGACACGGGGATGGTGGGGACTTGGCGAAACTATTGGTAACGCCCTGAGCGATCTCGTCGGGTGTCCCCTACTTACTAGAGTCACCGACGCGAGACGGAAGACCGAGGTGTCCGACGGATGTCCGAGACGGGAGTCCGAGGAATAAAGGTGTATTGCGAGTAAGTACCGAAGAGTGTAGAGTAACGAGCAGTGAGTAAGAACAAGTATCCGAACTGAGGCAAAGGCTACTACCAGCGCGCCTTATACACTAAGCGAGCCTAACATATAAGGAAGGGGGCTTGCGTCACGGACATCGGAACTCCGGTGGGTCCGAGGTCCCTTGACGCAAGCCAAGAGAATAGAACTTCTACTAGGAACTCTATGACGCCAGCGCAAGGAAAGGTCGAGAACGTACTAAACATGGAAAGTCCGGAAGTCCTAACGGAACTCCTTCGGGGTCGCTCCGGAGGTCCGGCATGGACCGTGACATCGACGAAGCAAGGGTGCGCGCGCGGTGTCGACAATAAGGAGCAACTGGTTAGAGCGCAGGGCTCATAACCTGATGAACTCTGAACCTGGGAAGGCTGTAAGCCACACAACGAGAGGTCTTCAGTCTGTGAGTGAACGACAATGATTGCATAGTACTGTACCTGTAAGCCGCACAAAGAGAGGCTACAAGTACTAGTAAGTAAACATGTAGGAACACATAGGTAATATGGGACTTACTCTTCAGTCTGTGAGTGAACGACTGAAGAGCAGGAGCCTGCAGAGTCCTCCTTATATACTACTGAGGGAGGACGATGAATAAGCATATGGAAGAGATCATATGACCGTCCAGAGGACGCTGACTGAGCGAGGGTAGGACGATGAGTAAGAACGAGGCATGTGATGTCCATGAATGAGTAACACTAAGCTCCAGACAGGTCTAGAATAGTCAGGAGCATTGTAAAACGTACCAGAACCATAGGTAGGGATGGCAGGATGCCAAGTAAGTACAGAACAAAAAGAATGTACGTATATGGTAAGTAGGAAAGTCCATGCCGGCGTATCATAGACGCACGGCTACTAGCACTGCCACTCCCGGTCCGGCACAGCCGTAGACACGGAAGTTCAACAGTTGTGGCCATCTGCTTGGACTGGGTTGTGTAACTGAGTAGATTCTTGCTGCAACCTTGGCTCTTGCAGGTACACTGCATGTACTGGGCCCATTGTGTGCGCTTCATGGCAATGTTTTCCGACTATGAGAGAGAATGAGGATCAAGCCGGAGAGAGCTGAGATGGTGGGGGGACTCAGGCAGAGGACATACTTGATGAGCTCACACATGCAAGGTCGCACACGCCGGGTCGCACGTGTGCCATATACCTCTCTAGGATGATGTGGAATATGTGTAGCATTGCAGGAGGATACGTGGATTTGATTGAGGTTACAGGAAACACAATATGTAGGTAGAATGTCGGCCGCATCAGGACAGGATCTGGCGATCCTACGCGGATGCTCAGGCGCCAGAATCCGGCGCTTCACGCTGTGTTACGCTGTTGCTCTTCACGGCGCTCTTCAATGCGCTCTTCAATGCGCTCTTCAAGGCGTCGCACTGGTGGCAATGAGCGGCTTGTAAGGACGCTGATGCAATCAACCCTGCCCTGTACTTACTCATGTGCTTCATGCGCATGCACATCATATAGGCCTCCTTGCACGCCTTGAGCTCTGCTTGATATTCGTCCACAGACTGTCTACCATGAGTTTCAGCGGAAAACGGACTCATGCATTCACTCACCATCGTGTCATCCTGATCCTGCAAGATCACCGAGTCAGCAGACCCCTGCTCCGGCCTCAGCGCATTGTCGCGTTCCTGCGGCATCGTATGTCAAGGTCGTCAGAGCAGGGCAGAAAACGGACTCCTGCATTCACTCACCATCGTGTCATCCTGATCCTGCAAGATCACCGAGTCAGCAGACCCCTGCTCCGGCCTCAGCGCATTGTCGCGTTCCTGCGGCATCGTATGTCAAGGTCGTCAGAGCAGGGCAGAAAACGGACTCCTGCATTCACTCACCTTCGTGTCATCCTGATCCTGCAAGATCCCGAGTCAGCAGACCCCTGCTCCGGCCTCAGCGCATTGTCGCGTTCCTGCGGCATCGTATGTCAAGGTCGTCAGCGCGTCGGAGAGAGTGGGGATTGAGGCGGACGAGGTGGGTGCGTTGAACCTCATGCCTGAGGTCCGTGCGCGAGACTATAGATGTCGCGAGCCATGAATGATGAGTACCGCATCGGGAACTTGATTGGGTGGGGCTGGGGCGAGGTCTGGTAAGATGGGCCTCGGAGCCGACGAAGGGACTCAGCGGGAAGAAACGAGCGGCGCCGGGAGGACATCGAGGACGCTCAGGCTTGACCATCCGTGTCACCGAATATCAGGGCCGCCATGGTATATTGGTCAGCAACAGACTGATCGTTCATCGCAGTAGCTTGCGGATGTTGACGCGGATTACTGTCAACAGCTGCGTGAGATGAGGGCCATCGTGACGAACGGAGCATACGCAAGTTCGTTTCAGAGACATACGGGGTTGCAGCCCTCTCCTACGATGGCATGGCGCAAACTTGAGACGAGCGCCCTGGGGTCAAACTCTGAGCTCTGTAAATGGAGCTCTGCGGCGGTAGTGAGGGCGAAACTTCCTGAGAATGCGCAGCCGCGTCACGGTAGTATCCGTCACGCTGAACCGAGGGTATGCGGCGTTGCGTGGTAGCGGAAGCATCGGCACTCTTTGGGGCGTTCCTTTTGATGCGTCTGCGATCAGTACCTTGGTTTTTAACGACAGCTTCTGCTCTGTACATACCAATGACAGAGTTCAAACGCGCATATTGATCCCGCGCCTACGTTACTGCGCCACAACTTCACCCGATATGTCCGGGACGCGCGGTGGTGCACTCGCGGTGTGCCTAGAGACTCCTGCAAGTCCCACCAAATCCTTCCCTCTAAGATGGCGCACACTGACAATCGAGAAACTGTAGATATGGTTTGGAGCCCCGGGGATGCGCCGCGAGGCGTTGTACGACGGATGCAAACACAACTGCCCTTGCTGGCAGGCGTTGTCCAGGAGGCTGGACCACGTGTTCTGCGGCGTAGTTCGTCATTGTTAGAGCGGCGGCGTGCACTCGCACGCCGAGGGCGCCCTGCAATACACAACTCGGTTCCTCAAGGTCAGGGGTGTCATTCCACGACGCCCCTCGCGACCAGTGATCCTCGGCCCTCATCTCGCTAAAGGTTACATGGCTGGAGATGGCTACGTTCTTGTCGGCACGGCGAGTTCTATGTTCTTCATGTGGTGGAGCGAGGACAACGTAAGCCGTTGGCCCTCAGGTTTGCGAGCCGAAAACGCCTACAGTGCGTTCATCGGTGCATGCATCCACGAACTCGCTAGTCGTTCGGGCTAGACGGCCACTGTCCTCTTAGTTCAGGGTGGCAGCTTCCCTCCGAATAAGGGGAGAGTTACGTAGAAGGTGGCGCTCTCTCAGAACGCCATAAAAACCCGATCCGTATTCCCGTTTTCCTCGTCCGTCGCGCCCCACTCTGCACAGCCGTTCAAATCCGGGTACGCTCCAACCATGTCTGCAACACTGGGACTCCATGTTCTCGCCGATACAGGGGCTCCAGAGGGTCGCAGAAACTACACGACCCTCGTCATCCTCCACGGTTGCTCCTACGACGGCGGTAGGTACAGATTTGAACATCTTGCGCTTCACATAATGTGTGAGCTGACACAATATTGTGTCTAGATACGTTCCGCAGATTGCTGCCATATTCCGCCCGATACAACTCCCGCATCATTCTGGTCAATCGTCGAGACTATCCGGGCACCACGCCGTACAGTTCTTCGGAACGTGCTCTGCTACCCTCAGTGCATATGGAGCCTCGGGCCAACGAAGAACAAGCGAAAATGGCATCCCAGATGCTCGAGGCGTTCATGAAGGAACGCGCGCGCGAATTGTACGATTTCTTGCAAGTCCTCATCAGGGAGCGCGGTCTTCCTGCTATACATGCCAAAGCCACGGGTAGGGTTGTGCCCGTGGGATGGTCGCTCGGCTCCGCTTGGATCACTTCACTCCTCACGCACGTCGCATCATTCCCTGTCGGCGATGTCAGAGTGCATGACCATGTACGGCGAGTCGTTTTGCTTGGTGCGTATGGCCTGAACGCAACCAGAGCTTTGCCGGCTGATATACTCCCTCAGATCCTGTCAGCTGTCTTCTGGGATATACTCCCCCGAGACCGATCCGTATAATCCTCTGCTCGACCCGACGCTCCCCCACGATGAACGAATGGCGACCTTCGTGGAGTGGATCTCATCGTACTACTCCCACGGAGATACTGTGGACGAGCTCGAGCGGCGTCGCGCACTGCGCACGCCTGCGCGAACAACCATCCCCCCATCAGACAACGGTGTCCCATCCGCGGCGCCCATCGACCCTGCAGCCTCCGGGGGGTCTGATTGGGCCGTTCTGTACGGGTGCATGACGCTCGGCGTGTTCGGCTCCCTGCGGCGCCGCGCGCTGCTCCTCCCTGGGAACGGACAGGCTACCACCGGGGATCCTGTGCTCGGCGACGGCTGGCGCGACGTCGAGGTGCTCGTCGTGTGGGGCGATCGCTCCGTGTGGGAGGCACCATACGCGGCGTGGGCACTGCGCGAGGAGCTGGACCGGGCGAGGAAAGACGGGTACCTCGTGCGCGACGTGAAGATCATGCGGCTGAAAGGGGCGAACCACTTCGTGAGTACGGGACGTGGTTGCGGCTTGACACGCGCGCTCACAGGCAATCCTCGTTCAGCCCCAGTGGGACCACCCAGAAGAGACTCTTCGTGCTTTCCTGGCTAATACGAAAATACAATCGCAGCCTCTGCGCGCCCACCTATGATGGCCCCTCAACGTTGCAACTCTCCGCTATGTAGCATCCGCTTTCGTGGGTGAATCCATGTGTCATGTAGGGCTCTATATACGCTGCCGCCGGCTATGTCTGTAGGAAGACTTGTGATGTTAAGGCCAGTATACATATTGGCGGACCGCCGCTACTTATCGAGGGCGAGGCGGCCGGTGCAGTCATCTCATCTAGGCGAGTCTTGATGGGATCGCTAAGGAGCTATTAGCAACCCGTTGGCCGAGCCAAATACACAATCCCTGCTATCCGTACCACCTCATAGACTCTTTCTAATGTCCCCTTCGGGGTGACATACGAAAAAATTGGAACGATACAGAGAAGATTAGCATGGCCCCTGCACAAGGATGACACGCTTTCCCGGAGTGGTAGACCTACGGGTCTCAATATTTATTTTGCTCCCCGCTTCCAAATGGTGAATATTCGGACATCACTTCTTTCCTTCGATTTCCATCCTATGTCCTCATGGACAGAGATGATTGCAGCACGACGTAGTAGAAACGGACACATCCAGCCTATCGGGAGTATGACAAGATACGTAAGGTGCACACTGCAATGGGGACTATGCGGTCGAAAGGAAGGAGAGGTGAGTGTTGTAAGGCAAGCGCGGCCCTCGTCAATTTGGCATATACGTGTACACCGTCACCGTGCCATCGATGTGTCCCACCGCAATACGCCCCTCGACCTCACTCACCGCCACCCGGTTCCACCTCTCCTCCCCTCCTTGCAACTGGAACACCGACACAGAGGAACGCCCGAGCACGGGATCCTCCGCGATACGCACCCCAGCGCTCTCTCGCGCGCCGCGCGGCGCGGACTCGACGAACCGGGGGCTCACGCTATCGTCCTGCGGGTCCTCGCCGGGGAGCAGCCGCTCGCGCGGGAGGGGCGCGTGCGTGAGGACCTTGCCCGCGATGCGCTGGCCGTGGTCGCCCGCCTGGGACGGCATCGCCGCGTCCGTGGACGCGTCGATCCAGAGCGCGGTCCCGTGCGCGCCGAGCACCATGTCCGACGGCGTGAAGATCCGGAGCGGGGACGGGATGGTGTCCACCATGAACGGCCCGGCCGTCGCGGACAGCAGGTACGGCACCGTCGTCGGGTCCGCGGGGTCGGCCGGCGACGTGAAGTCGGGGTTGTACGCGGGGTTGGGCGCGAGCGCGAAGTGGTGCAGAACGTTGATTGGCCAGGGGAACCAGGTGTCGAAGCGGATGAGGATGTCGATGAGCGGCGGACGTCGTTGCGCGGACTTGCGCGTGAAGGGCGACGGGTCGAGTCGGGGCCTAGCGACAAGGCTATCAATACGCCAACGCCACTTGTAAGTGGCTATCGCGTCGACCTTGGCATCGCCATGAGCTTCATCCCCGTAGTCGGAGAACACTGCGCCGGTCGTTGATGCCGGGGCCAGGCGATAAAGGAAGATGTATTGCTTGCAGAAGCTGAGGACGAAACCGTTCCATGATACGGCATCCATACATTGGCGTTCCTGCATGGCCACGCAGGTTGTGTCACAGCAAAGACCATAGGTCATAATGAAACGTGAAACGCACTGGAGGGCGCAAGGTCGGATCGTTCAGGAGCTCAGGTACTTTGAGGGTTGTTTCCAACTTTCCTGCCGCGACGTCGATGAGCCGGATGTGCTGGTCGACGTCTGTGACTATCAAACGCGGCCCATACAGCCCTAGCGTGTTGCGGTAGCCGCGGAACCTGTTGAAAAGTCTGAAACACGACTGTCCCTCTGCCGGCGAGAGATCAATGCAGTAAACTTCGGTTAGGCATCTATGCTGCAAGAATCAACGTCTGTGTCAACCAAGACAAAGAAGGCGACCAACTGTTGGGTGCTAGCGTCTCTGCGGGTAACTGTAAGAGTACACGTCTCGTCCGGTGAGGCGTTCACAGCGAAGCTGAGTAAGGCCTCCATGGGAAGATCTTGCACATAGTGCGCGTGGTCGCCGCCGGGCACCTCCCAGAGCTCGAACGAGTAACGTCGATCGCGCGAGACGTCATCGTACAGGGTTAATGTGAGGATGTGATCGGGGAGACTAGGCACGAAGGAGACTGCAAGATTTCGAGCGCTACGGTTGTGCGGGGATTGCCTGCGAGGCTCGATGCGGATCTCACTCGCAGGCGTCGGATTGGGCGACAGCCAGTTGAACCAAAGGCGTAGAGCACGAATAGTCAAGTTCTCCAGTTCGCTCGCAGGAAGGTCCGTTCGTTCGCCGTAACCAGGTACGGGGAGCCTTGTCTGCTTGGAGTGTCTCAGCAGGGCCTCACGCCATACGACACGTTCACGTGTGGCTGATTCCGCACGTTTGCATGTCTAGGAAGATCAATACATGAAAACGGCGAGACGGATGATCATGTCGGCTGCGCACCTGTCGCAATGCGACGATGTCACAGACATGGAGGTGCTGGAGGATATCCAGCAGGACATCCTCGGGCAGCTCATATAGTAGCATTATCACAGCCTCGTACGATAGCCGCAAGTTTGCACAGGTCCCCAAGCCTCCCAGCCAGTTTGGTCCCGCTGTCGACCTTGTAGCTTGTTGTAGTTGTGTTGTAGTGATACGTAAGAGCGCGGTATGATCAGTCCAGCTTCGTCTGCGGGCTGGGGCGGGCAAGCCCGTTGGGCGTGCAGTAGCGTAGGCCGTAGGAGCCAGGGTTGGGCAGGGGCCCGGCCGCAGGCCGGGCGCGGACGCGGTGCAGGTTGAGCCGCGTGGGTGGGCGGCTCGCTTGCTCCGCGATTTGGATTCCTACGGCGTGTACTGCTGGATTGGATGCAAAACCAAGTGTATTAACTGTCGCAAGCGAAGAGGGAGTGGCGGGCGGGTCAAATAGAGATGACTACTAGTACGGGCACTATGTGGGAAGTTAAGCTAAGGAGCGATCGAGTGAGGGAGGCGAGCGACTGAGGATGGTGCGAGGAGGCAAAACTCTGCTCGCCCTAAGCGCCCGCGCTCTGCTGGACGCTGGGTGCCGGCCTCTCGGGTTCGGCCGGCCCCTGCACTAATTCCAGCTTCGTCTGCGGGCTGGGGCGGGCAAGCCCGTTGGGCGTGCAGTAGCGTAGGCCGTAGGAGCCAGGGTTGGGCAGGGGCCCGGCCGCAGGCCGGGCGCGGACGCGGTGCAGGTTGAGCCGCTTCCCCGGCCTTGAGCTGCCGGCAGCGCGATCCGCGGTGCACCTGCGCCGCTAGTCCCAACCCGCGCGACGGTGGCTAGAGGCCGTAGCCCGCTGCCAGGTTGGCTGTGTGGCGGGAGGCCACTTGCTCGAAGGCACGGATATATACCTGGTATGCTAAGGAGCGCCATCGACCCATGATGCGCACGACCTCGGGGTCCACCTTCTGGGAGAGGTAGAAAGATGCTCCCCCGATGCGGAACGAGTGCCCAAAGGTCGTTCCGAAGCCGAGGGCCAAGAACTTGCTGTTGATGAACTTGAGAGCTGTGTCCCGCACCATTGGGCGCTGCTCGCCCTTGTTGTCGCGCCAGCTGAAAAGCGGTGCTTCTGCGCCTGCTGGGTTGCGCGCGGCGAGGTTCTGCAGGGCCTCGAGGGGGCATAATGACCCTTGTTTGACCAGGAAGACATGTTGTATCTCCCCTGGGCGGGCGGTCTTGGCCGATGGGAGGTCGAGCCGAGCGTACTCCTTTCCGTCGAGGTCTCGTCCGAAAAGGGCATCCGAGCGCTTCAGGTGGCGAGTCCCATTGAATGCACCCCTAGAGGGCACAGTTGCTTCGCCAAACCGAAGAAGCCCCCAGAAGGCGCAGGTTGCTATTGCCCAGATGCAAGCTTCGAATGGGTCCGCCAGGTCGAGGGAGTCTTTCAGCGCTGCCAGCATGTGGAGGGTGACCGGTGGCCGGGGGGCCCGGGAGCGGCGGTTGCCTTGCAGGTTCGCTAGCCCTCGCAGCGACCAGTTGATCTGTGTGCGGTTCTCCTCGGACAGTGGTGGTGGCCACCCTTGCGCAAGGTGCCATGCGCGAATCGCATCTAGGTATTTGTTTGCGGCCTGCACCGAGATTGGCTCGAATGGTATACCTTCAGCCGAGGCCGTGTTGCAGGAGGACGGGTCAGCGACTGCCCACAAGCAGAACGAGTGGAGGAGGTTGAAGGATGCTGGCAGGCGGTCCTCTTCCCGTACTGAAAATATGTCACAGAACAGATGGAATTTGCGGAGTCCCGCGCCGTAGCCTGCCAAGGTGCCGTCGCGCAATGAGGCACGTGATGCTTCTTCTGCGAGATGCCGGATGAGGGGGTGGTCAATGGTTGATGCCCTGGGTGTGTTTACGCCCCGCCACGCAAAAAGACGTTCGTCCGCCCTTACAGGAGGGCGGAGGGGGGAAGGGATGATTTCCAGAGCGCCATGCTCTTCCCTGGGTGCTGGTCCGCCTGGTGTGTCAGGTGGTTGAAGGGCTGGGCCGCGCGCAGCCATTACCATGGTTGTAACAGCATGTTGAGGACTGGTGGTAGCAAGAAGTCTGAGCGGGTCGTTGCCAAGGGGAAGCCGGCAAGGAAACCTGGTATGTCGCCGCGTGAGAGTGCGTCTGTGACGTTCTCTCTGCTGGTGACGTGGGCACCGAGCAGGTGCACTCCTTCCTGGGCCAAGGTCGCATATATCCGCTGGAGTACCCCATTGGTGTTCTGTGAGCGGGAGCGGCCCCGGTTGATGGTGTGTACCACCCCGCTGTTGTCCGAGCGCACCAGGATCCTCCTCGATGGTGTGTGCTCTGCCCCCACCAGGCCGTGGTGAATGGCGAGGTGGAGGCCGATCTCTACAGCCAGTGCCTCTGCCCACCCTATGTCGTACTGCTGCCTTGGTCCTACTGTGACTCCTTGCGCGTAGCGCCATGCCCCCCAGAATGGTCCCGTTACCACCCCGATGCCGAACGAGGAGCTGGCGTCGCCCCACCAGCCTATGTCCAGAGGCTCGCTTTGGGCCAGGGGGCGCTCGTTTGGTATCAGGCACAGCAGCCTTTGGGTCCATTGCAGGTCTGCACGGAGCGGGTCGGGAACCCGTAGTCGTGCGCGGGGTGACTTGAAGTGGGCTGCGAAAAGTGCTGCTGAGCGTGTGAATGGGCGGATGAGGGAGAAGATTGTTGCGGTGTGTACAAGCTTCCCGTGCAGCTGTGCTGCCTCGCGTGCATTTGCGCGGTGACCCTCAGCTAGCCAGAGGTTGACCAGGCCTTGGATTGCCTCCAGTTTCTCTGTGGGTAGAGCAACTGTTAGCTGCTGCAGGTCCCAGTCGAAGCCTGTGAACCGTTGGCGAGATGCGAAAGGCCGTGTCTTGGGTGTGCTCCATGGGACCCCAAGGTCCTGCGTCAGGCGTACGAAGTCCTGCTCTGAGTACTGTTGGTGTGGGGAACGAATGACGAGGAAATCGTCCACCCACTTGCGGATTGGTCCGAAGCCGGATGCTTCGTATAGTGCCACCAGCATGTCTGCGATTGATCCGAACACGCCTGCGCTGGATCGGAGGCCAAAACACACTGCGCCATCCACATACACCATTGATCGCCAGGAGATACACAGTGCATTCTGCTGTTCTGGGCGAACTGGGGTGATGCGATATGCGGCGGTGATATCGAAGGTGGCTGCCTCGCAGCCAGGCGGCAGGCCGAGCAGGAGGTTCGACACTTCGTCAAATGTCCCCCACGCAGTGGGAAATTGGTCGGGATCCACGCCCGCGTTTACGGATGGTTCATTTGGATTATTACGGGGGTACGATAGGTCTTGTATCAAGCGCAGCTTGTCGGAGCCCGGCTTTGGAACGAGGCCCAGGGGGGCTGTGCGGAAAGGCCCGATAAGGCCTTCCAGCTCCGACGGGTGGAAAGCAGTGGAGTAGCGGCCCGCCGCCTGCTCGTCGGCAATGTACGAGTCGATAAATGAGGGGTCGAGGTCGGCAGAAGCGTGGTTTGGGAAAAGGATTGTCGAGGCTGGCGGGTGGCCTACGCCGACGTCGAAACCTTCCCTTAGGCCGCGGATGACGTGGCTCCATTGAGGCAGGATGCCTACGTCTCGGAGCTTGCGCTCCAGTTTCTCTGGGTCCAAGGGGGTCGTCACTTTGCGTGGGTCAGACGCGGGGGCAGACACCCGCCCCGTGACTGCTGGCGCCGCAGATGCTACACCCGTGGTAGTGTGCGCAGCGGCCCGCCTCGCGGCATGATGATTGGCGGGCGAAGCTGAAGCAGTACGCCCTCCCATCTGGGCTGGCCAGGGCGTTCGGGCTCCTGCTTCCTGTGGACAGGTTGGTGACGGGACGGCCGGCAATGGTGGTTGTGGCGGTGCACGCGCTGGGGTAGTGTCCTGCCGCTCCGCACCGAAAGCAATGGCCTCGTTGCGTGCCTTCCGATGTGTGCAAGCGGGTGCGCTTCGCGTCGCGTGTGCGTATCTCTTCTGGTGGAGCGCGTCGTATTCTCGCTTCGGTCGGGTGCCTCGAAGGAGCGTGCGTCGCCGCAAGCATCTGGCGGTGGTAGTAGTCCACCTGGACCATATTCATTCTGACATGGTTCGGTGTGCCGATGTCGTGCCGTGGGTCGCTCGCTGCAAGCTCGCGTTCCTGGCTGTCGTAGGTGAAGGCTGCCTGCCAGTCAGCCTTGGCTGCGACTCGCGTGACGGTCCGGTGGTGGGCCTCGAGTGCACTGGCGCGGCCCTCTCCGTGGTGCTTACGGACCAGTGCGGCCACGGTTTCGCCTGCCGCCATCCACTCTGCGATGGTGATGCTGAACTCTCCGCTTCGATCAAGCGCCCGGTCGCTTGTCAGGGCTGCTAGGACTGAGGTGTCCTCCCGGTTGGTCGTCGCGCACGCAGACGGCGTTAGTGCCGAGTACGGTATATAGTGCCCTAGGCGAACTGCGCGCTCGACTCGCGGGGGGCAGCTGAAGTGCGTGTAAAGGTGGGATAATGGTCAGCCTTTGTCTGCGCTGCCCTGCCGTGACATGAGAGGCTCTGTGCGCACCGTGCGCTTGGAGCGCGTGTGCAATTGTCACTGCTGCACCCGCAGCCTGCGCGCGTGTCACTGTCTAAACGTGCGCGCGTGCATGCAGAGGCGCCTGAGTGTGTGCAAGCGTGAATGTACGTGTGCGTGCGCATGCGTGCGATAATGCCTGTGTATGTGTGTGTGCGTGCGAGTAATTTGCGAGCGAGCGAGTGTGTGCGTGATCATGTGTGCGTGTGCGTGCGTGTGTGCGTGTGTGCGTGTGTGCGTGTGTGCATGTGCATGCGTGCGTGCGTGTGCGTGTGTGCGGTCGTGCATGCGTGCGTGCGTGTGCGTGCGAGCGTGCGTGTGTGCGTGTGCATGCGAGCTTACGTGTGTGCGTGTGCATGTGCGCGAGCGTGTGCGCGCGTGTGTGTCTACGAGTGCTTGTCAAGGTGTCCAACTCTGATTGGGTGTGCGCCTGCCGTCCCTCCTCTGGTGCCTGCTGCAGGTGGGTCCAGTGCCCCGCCCTACGCCGTGTGCGCATACCGCCGGTTTCGGCAGCGCGAGTGCGTGGTGCCTCTAGTGTGGGCCTGGTACTGAGGTGGAACAGGGCTTACCTAGGTTCAGGATGTCCGCGTGGAATCCCGGGATGATCTCCGGCAGTGGGTTTGTTGGGTTGGGAGCTTCTAGCGTGGCCCTTGCCTGTTCGATTGCTGCCTCTTCCGCTACGAGAAGCGGCAGCGGTGGGGCACTCGCAACCGGGTATTCATTTGCCACTGGCTGCGCTTCAGTGCCTACCCTTCCCCCGCGGGATATGCTGCCTGCGCTGCAGCCTGGGCTTCCAGACGTGCTATGCGTGCCAGCAACGCGACCACGAACTCTGCCTGCTGGCCACCCGGCGGCTGTATGGCGACCTGCGCTGGCTGCAACCGGTTGGGGGCGGGCCTCGCTTCCGCGCCCTTGGGCTGCTGTTCGGCGGGCAGCCCGAGTGACCCGGGCTCCGCTGGGCCGCCCTCTGCGTCGCGCGCTGCGGCCGGCCTAGGCCCGGCTCCAGGGGGAGCCGTCTGATCATGGCTGGTGTGCTGCACCTGGGCGGCCTCCGGTGCTGGTGCCCCGAGCTTGTGGGTGTCGACGGTGCCGGGTGCTTGCTGTGCCGGTGCACTGGCGAGCTCTTTCCCGGCCGCCTTGTTGGAGTTCTTTGTAGCGCGCTTGCCACTGGCGCCGGCTGGTTGCGGGCCACCTTGGGGTAGCTTGAGGTCGTTCGGGAGGTTGGTCATGCTGCCGGGGGAGTAGTGGTTCTGAGGCTAGGATGCAGAAGGCGAGGAGCAATCAAATAGAGATGACTACTAGTACGGGCACTATGTGGGAAGTTAAGCTAAGGAGCGATCGAGTGAGGGAGGCGAGCGACTGAGGATGGTGCGAGGAGGCAAAACTCTGCTCGCCCTAAGCGCCCGCGCTCTGCTGGACGCTGGGTGCCGGCCTCTCGGGTTCGGCCGGCCCCTGCACTAATGTTGCCAGCACATCGGTAGCGACGTATATGCAGCTGAGTATATTAACTATATAAAATTTTTTTGACATGGCGATATGGCCGAGCGGTCTAAGGCGCCAGAATCAGGACGTTTGTTCCATCTGGTCCTCACGGGCGTGGGTTCGAATCCCACTGTCGTCATCAACCGTTTTGCAATGTTCACCGGCATGAAGGGCATGATCTCTTTTCGCACCTGATTGGCGTTTTTTGCGCTGCTTAATGAGTGGGCTGGGCAACCAGAAGGGTGTGAATTCGCGCGTACTAACAGACGCCGATTGTACTGACCTGCGATCCTGGGCGGGGCCTAGGCCGCAACGCGTGGGGTTTAGGGCAGGGCGTTTCGCGTCAGGTCGCGTTTCGGGCGCTGCCAGTGCTAAGACGCGTCTCTGCTCCAGGTTCCTTGTCTTCGCAACCTTCCCCTGCTTCACAAGCTTGCACCACAATGTCTGCTGCTTTTACGACCCTCAGAGTTAACTCTGTGAAGGACAAACTGTCCAACACGACACCGCACTTGATGCCCTTCCACATCGGATACTCGGGTCCTGCACCTGTCTCGACATATTTCCGCGTGCGCTCAGCACCCGAACCAACATATGGACGTGACACGGGAGCGCATCCTTTGGAAGCTGTTGTACCGGAATCGCCAGACTCGGTTGAGTCGTCCCAGGCAACCCTCGTCGACTCTGTAGCCCCCACACCTGCTAGCTCTTCAACAGGGAACAACAACTCAGCTTCTACATTGCCGAGTCACGAACCAGAAGATTACTCTCTTAACCATCGCTCCAAACATCGTCATTTTTTTGCCTCTTTCCGAGGGCGGTCCATGCATGGCCTCGAGGTCGACCTCCCCGCGGGATACGCCGGCGTTGTCCTGCGTGCTCCTGATGACCGCAACGGCAAGCGTGCAGCTCCTACGTCCAGTGCCGCGGACGACTCAAAAACGCGTACGCGAACACAGGCCAAGGCGGGCGAGAGGGCCACTCGGAGATCGAAGCGCGGCGAACCTGTCGAGGTCGCGGACGAAGAAACAGGGGACGCGGAGGCAGTGGCCATGGAAGACGAAGGCCCCGTGCGTATGCTGCAGCCGGCTGCGCAGTTCTCCTCCTTCGTGCTGTGGCATCCAGACATCCCCGTGGACGAGAGCCGGGACGAGTACCTCCGGTCGCTCACAGAGTGGACAAAGCTGGCGGCGGAGGTGAGTGCACGGCAAGCCACTACGCTCGTTCGACGCCTTCTCATCAACATGCATCGCACCAGATTCATCGAGTTGAGGAGTAGTTCTGGCGTAGTGTACCGGTGTACGTTTTCTATTCGCATTCTCGGAATCACGGCATACGGCATGGATGTGAAAATGATACATGTATCGGATTGCCGCCTCGGTCCTATAGGGGTCAATGGCCTTAAGTTTAGTGCGGGCTTCACGCCCAATACTTTTTCGCTCTCGCCGCTGACCGATACTCCTGCACTCATGCAGCAGGCTTGCACCCGCCTTCAAATAGTTGGTTCGGCCGGCCGCTCTCTGTCGTCAGCAGCTGGTGGCGGTACGAGGACGGCGGCTATGTTGAGCCGTACTGGGCTGTACCGTCGGGATGAGCACATTTCATGCGAAAACCGCACGCGAGCAGCTCGTCCGACCGGACTGAGTGCACACAAACTGGCATCCACTCCGTCTGGGTGTGCTCCACGTTTCTGCAGAAACCTCACACCGGAAGATGATGCGCATTCGCCGCCCATCAGCTAGAAGTAGCAACGACGGAAGGTCGCAATTCGCACCTTCCCAGGCACTGCCGGCAACGTTGATGCCAGCCTCCGCACGGCCGCGACGAGGCTGTACGCTCGCAAGTTGGGTGCGGTGTCCGTCCGCCGCGTGAGCGACGTACATAGATCATAGATGTCTGCTCTATGCCGTACCAAACGTTCCCTCCTTCTCCTTCCACGTCCATCATCCAACCCGTGCGTTTCTGGTGCCAAGGCCCGTTTGTTTTCTGGGATCGGTCACTCCTCCACATCACTCACGCACGGCAACCATCTGTTAGACTGTAAGTGCAAAGTGTTCAGCACTGGCATACCTGTGGCTGGAGCTGTCCCGCTGACCCGGCTCCCCGTGCGCCTCTTACAGAACCCTTCATCCATAATGCGCGGGCTGAGCACCTACTTCTCCGACGCATTTTCTGGGTATGGTCTCGTCGCGGCGGCCAATGCTGCTGCTGCCCCTGCCAGCGGGGTCACCCCGCTCTCTCCTGGGCCTTCAGACATATTCAAGACGGGGGAAAACTGCACGTTCACGTGGACGCCGGACCCGTCGGGCGTGTGGAAGCAGACGGACGTCGAGCTCATGACCGGGCCCAACCTGGCTATGGTGTTCCTAACCAGTGCGTGTCCCTCCCCTTCTGGGTTCGCGATAGGACGCGGAGTGTTGACCGCCGCTCGTACTCTGCAACAGCCGTCGCGTCTTTCGACGGGACCGATGCCTCGCTGACGAGCTTCAGCTTCCCTTGTCCAGAGGTGGGCCATGCCGCTCTCCGGGAGTAGCGCAGCTCTGACGCGTCCGCGCTCTCCTCATAGGTCGACCCGAACTCGGCGATTTACTTCTACCAGTTCACGTCGCCCGCCGCGCCGGACAAGTTCTGGACGACACGCTTCACCATCGCGGACGCGCAGGGGAACTCGACCCCGCCCCCGAACGCGACCCAGCCGGACGGGCAGCAGATCCCGTGGGGCACGGGCAAGCTCGCGGACCCCGCCCAGGCCGTGCCGATCCCGAGCTACCTCCCCGGCGGCGCCGGCGCGTCGGCCACCGCCAGCACAAACGCAATGTCCTCCACCGCGTCGAACGCGACGTCCTCCACTGCGTCTGGGTCTGCGTCAGGCTCGAGCGCGGGCTCGACGACGACTGCGTCCGGCTCGGGCACGTCCGTCGTGCACGTCACGGCCACGAGCACGGGCACGCCGAGCGGCGGACAGGCCGCGTCGACGAGCACGGGCGGCGCGGGGAGCAGCCTGAACACGGGCAGTGGCAGCGGCGACCCCAACGGCGCGCTCGCGGCGCGGGCGGGGTGGGGCCAGGTCGGGCTCGTGTTCGGCCTCACCGCGCTTGCGGTCGTTGCGACGGTATGAGCTGCGGTCCGGAGGCGCGCGCACGTTATGGCTACACTTGACAATACTAGGTGAATACTTGTTGTCTGTCGTTATCATGAGGATACCCTGCTGCAACAGGTGGTCGTGTAGGAGTTTGGACTTTCATATATGTCGTGTTCGTAACATATGACTCTGTAATGGATGGGAGACAATCGCATTACTGGCATTGTATCCAAGCTGACGGGGGAGATTGGGCCGAGATCTGGTATTATCAGGTATGCACACCTGTCCATAGTGCACCACTTTGTAGAGCGAACCCGTATTGAATGGCAAGGGATCTGGGAGCCTGAGGCTCGGTACCGCGTCGTAGTTTTGCGGCTTCTATACACTCCGACGATGCTGACATGAACGCTCACGGTTCGCATGGTGCCTCTTGTGTGTGCCTCGCGACGGTATAATTCATGCGGGCCCGGTGTCGGAGCCAGGCCTGACGCGGACGTGTGGGCGAGGCGCCCGGTCAGCCCTGAACTCGCATTGGACGGATATGTTACTACACGCCCAGCAGAGCAATCGCAACTGACTGACATACCATGTACTGAGGTTCCAGGCGGCGTGAATGATATCTGCCGAAGTGTGAAAGTGTGTGTAGGGTCTATGCCACTTGTGCACTGGCGACCGGGAGAGACCCATAATACATATGTACTATAGTGATTGAGCGGGGGGAGCTAAGTACATATGAATGTCGTGACAACTTGATGGACAGAGGAAAACAGCGGGCGTACCGCTGGCTGTGGTCGATGGCCCCGCCCATCACCTTAACTGGATCATCGTATGCATATCGCGCAGTCGTCTATGTAGGCAGGAGAAGTTGAAAACCTTGAAACTTATGAGACTCGTTACCACATGCCAGAGTTGAGCGCAGGGCAAAATGTGAATCCGAGGCTGAGATATAATCTCAGCTTAAAGGTGTAAACGATGTCGGGCGAGGGGCCTGCAGATCGTGCGCATATGTAGCAAAGTCATGGGTATTGTCCATGCCATGCATTGCCAAGATATCCGAGGACTTGACTTCCAGAGCTCCAGAGGCCCTCCGCTCCAACGATGCACTCCCCCCAGCTTTGCCACTCGATGTCGGAATCGAACGCACAACACGGGGTGCATTGGCACGATCTGCACACGAACTTCGCGCAACGCGATGTCTCGCAACTCGGCCGCCAGTACCAGTGGTCTCGTGCAAAGCTGCAATGACAGCGTGGTGAGGGCCATGATAGAAATGCTAGCAGACCACTCGGGTGCTGGTTACCTGCACCATGAGTACGGTGGCTGTCGTAACTGCACCAGACTCGATGGCAAGCGGTGTCGAGCGAGCTCAGTGAGCTGGCATCGGTTGCAGCATCCGGCAGGCAGGAAGTCCCCCAGAGTCCAAGCCTTCGACGAAGTCCCTGGCAGCCGTGAGACGGAATGATGAGTGGGGCGAGCTCCACAATGGTCTTGACTGCCGAGCTTGAATATCGGACGTTATGTATAATGTGCAAGCGGCGCGGGGATGCGCACCGGGCAGGAGGAGATCCGGTCATCCCAAGAGAGAATGGTGAACAGAAGCCAGCATCACGGGCGGGTTCTCGTCATACCGGTCGAAAATGAGGGCGGTAGAATGCGGAGGCGGGAGTTAACGAGACGGAATGCTTGTGCGGACGAGGGGTACTGGGGAGTCATCCCGGCTGGGATCATGACCGTGGTATTTGTCGTCTGCGAGGAGCCTCCGCCCACTCGAAACTGTCTTGGCGGGGGGAGCTAATTCTATGCAGACGCACCGACGGTCGTGGATGTAGAGAAGTCTGACGTAGTGACCATCCTCTGGGGGCCATTCTCTAAAGGAGATCTGAATCAAGATGTGGGCCGTACAACGCAACGAAGGGCAGGGTGTAGGGGGGATACGTTTGCAAGGACGTGACCTGGTCTAAGCACGGGTGAGCAAAGGAATCAATGAGGGGACATCTGGTGGGCGATGAACTACGCTTCTGTCCGTAGAGTGTAGGTTGAATGTCCCGTTCATGTCTGTCGTCCGCCGTCGGTAACACACTTGACGTAAGCAGACACGGCATGCCGCTTATTATAGCAAGTGTAGTGATCGACAGGTGCCGCGCGCCGAGGGGAGGAGACGCCGAAGCGTGGCGGGCTGGGTGGCCGTACGCGTGCCTTGTCTTTCACTCTCTCTTTTCTACCCCGTCCTCCCCGACGTTCTCAGCCCGCCCCTCCCCAGGTCGTCGCGTTCTTTCCCTTCCTTTCCCCACCCCCGTCGCTCTTTTGCACTACAGTCTCTTGACTTGGTTCTCCAGGTGCGTATCTTCCGCTGACCGCTTAACCCAGTCCATCTCACTCGAACCGGTCTCACCAGCTCAACCAAACTCATTCGCGCGATCTGTCACTGCAAAACACCCTCACAATGCTCGCATACGCCGCTCTCGCTGCTCTCCTCGCAGGCACTGCTCTTGTGCATGCCGACCCGACCCCCAATGCTCCCGGCCCGGGTGACAAGTTCAAGGTCGGCGACCAATGCACCTTCTCCTGGGAGGTGGACACTTCCGGCACTTGGACAGAGATGAACGTCGAGCTCATGACTGGCGATAACTGGAACATGGCACACCTCAACAGTATGTCCTTTCCAGCACCTCTCCTCGATCAACATGGCTGATGCCCGCTCTAGCTGTCGCTACGCTTGATGGCACTGATGCGAGCAAGACCTCGTTCAGCTACGACTGCCCTGAAGTGAGTTCACATACCTCTCTCCATGATCATGTTACGCAGGGCATACGTGGCTTGTTCATGCCGGCGTACTAGCACGCACATGTGTGTCTGTAACCAATGCCATCCTCTCAACACTGCAGTGCACACATGACCATGCTTCCCTTTTCCGGCATGACAGATCGCTGACGCCGTCCTTCCCCCAGGTTGACCCGTACTCCACCATTTACTTCTATCAATTCAGCAGTCCTGCATCTGCCAACCGCACCTGGTCCACTCGGTTCACCATTACCGATGCGGACGGGAACAGCACGCCGCCCGCAAACGACACCCAGCCCGATGGCCAGAAGATTGGTTGGGGTATCGGCAAGCTCGTTGACGCGTCCAAGGCCGTCGCCGCGCCAGCGTACCTCAACGGCGGTGCTAGTTCTGCTGCTGCTTCAACCGCCGCGTCGGCCACCTCTGGTGCCGCTTCCAGCACCGCCGCCGCTGCTGGCACCTCTGCCAATGCGAACAACGTTGCAAGCTCCCAGAGTTCCTCCAAAGATGCTGCATCGTCCAAGCCGGCTGCTGCGTCCAGCGCGCCCAGCAGCTCCGCCACTACCAACGGCACGGCTGGCGACTCCAACGGTGCTATCAGCGCGCTCGCCGTCGACGGTTACCTCGTCCGCGCGGCTGTTGCTCTTGGCGTCGCTGCGCTCACGTTCGGCGTCGCCCTCTAAACAACTTCTATACCCATGTCTACGTCGTCATCTGATGACATTCACGACAGTCACGACAACATCTCCCCTAATCACTCTGTGGTAGTACGACTCTTAGTGCCACGCACCTGCACTGCCTGTTGGATTCCCGTGGTCCGGTTCGCTCGTCGTGATTGTATATTGTCGGTCGCTTGTGTCACCGGATCTCTTGACTGGGTTTCTGTTGCTATACATGAATATATCCGGAATCTAATCCTATGTCATCCGTGTCAGTCATTGCCTTCATCTCGTCCAAATCCCGACTGCCATAGAACGAAAGGCTCGAAGTACACACTGACAGAGGGTCTTCCCCAACGCTGATGCATGCTCTGACAAGCCAGTCTTAATGTGTAATGACCAGTCAGTCCCCTCCAATACCTCCGTTACGAAATGACTAGCACCACGTACACTGACAGTACTGTCTGTCAGGTGAGTCGCTGCTCTCGGAACTCTGCGTTTCTGATAGCTCAGGGCTCAGCATTCAGTCGCGGGAGAGAGCACAGCATTCTCGGGTTCACGTCGCCGTCTAATTATGTCTGTGATCTCAGCGTTTTCAGCGTGCCCTCATCGCGTTTGTCAACCACTGCGCAGTTCTTCAGCGCATCGCTCATGCACTGACAGAACACACGCCATCAGGAATGCCACCATCCCTCTTGCTCGCTCATCGACACAGGATACTCCCAAGGCCTTCTCCCTTGCTATAGGGTCCATGTTCTCTACTCAATCTCCTCCCGGCCGCCTACCATTCTACCAACCCCTCGAATTTGAGGACGACGATTCTGAGCGCCTACCAACGTCGACGTGCAGGCTTCCCAAACAGCGTCGCTCCCGCACCCTCACCTGCGTCTTCATCGCAGTCGGCATCGGACTTGTGGTTGTCATACTGACCAGTATAGAAACACGCTGGCAGCACGGTTCGCCGCGGCACAGCTACCCTCTGTACGCCCCACCCGAAGAAGCTGAGCCTGCCAGTGCCAGTGTGCAATCGCCCCCAGGGACGCTCTCCGCCTTCCTCGCCGAACACCCCGACCTGCCTTCGCGCCGGTGGGCGCCCGTCAGCGTGAGCACCTGCCAGCCGGGCATGGCCTCGCACCTTGGCCCCTGCCTCGCGCAACGGCGGCAGAGCGCGATCTTCGGCGAGGAGCTGATGTACCCGGACTTCCGCCTGCGGGAGCCGCTCTTTGCGCAGGGGCGCCTCGGGGAGGACACGCCGCGCTGGCGCCGGCTGCTGGACGACATCAGGGACCGCGCCGCGCCATGCATGGACGGGACGTGGGTCTGCTACCGCGGCCAGGCTGGCCAGAACATCGTCAGTGCCCTTCCGTCCGCCTCGGTGTCTAGCTGTGGTAACTCGTGAACGCGCCCGCCAGGTGCTCGCGAACGCGACGTACTTCACGAGCCCACCCCCGGACCGCTGGTCCGAGCTCGCGTGCATGGGCGCGGGCGTGACGAGCGCGGGGCTGCGCACCGCGCCCGCGAACGCGAGCGCGAACACGCTCCCGACGCGCGCCGAGTACGACCGCGCGTTCCCCGCGGACGCGCTCCTGGTCGCGACCGCGCCCGACTCGTGGTCGTTCCAGCACTTCCTCGACCGTGTCACGTACGCGTAAAACCGTGCCGCGCCCTCCTCGCGCGCGCGCACGCATCCCCTCCGTGCCCTCGTCAGCCACGCTTGCTCACGCGCCCTCTCGTTTTTTCTCTCTCTCTTCTGCCGGTTCCGCCGGTGCGCAGGCACATCGTCATGCAAGGCGCGCACCTCGCGCGCGGGCACGCGCCCCCGAGGCGGTCACCGGCCGGCCGCCGGCGCGCGCGGTGGAGGAAATGTGGACGATGCTGGGGCTGGATGAGGGAAGGGTGCACTTTGGCGAGGACGTCGTCGCGGCGAAGGCCGTGATCTTCTCGTGCCGAGCCCCGCTCGTCCACCCGTGGCTCTCGATGCGCACGCTCGAGACGTTCGGGCTCGACCCGCGCGGGGAGCCGTTGAGCCAGCGGAAGAAGGTGTGTGTGCGCTGTCTCCCACGGACGAACAAGCTGATAGTTCACCCATAGGTCGTGTACTTCAGCCGCTCGCACAACGACACGCACAACGAGGGGCGGAAGGTCGTCAACGAGGGCGAGCTGTTGGACGGGATCCGCCAGTTGCTCGCTGAACGCGGGCAGGGCGAGGAGCTCGTCTTGTACCACGAGATGGAGTGGCCCTCCCAGCGGGAGCTCACGAGCTGGTTCCACAAGAACGTCCGGGCGGTGATTGGTCCGCACGGAGGGGCGTTGTACAACCATCGCTGGTGCGTTCCGGCTAGCCAACACACAGAGCCTCCTTCTCGAGCTGACCTGGAGATTGCGCCGAATCTAGGACGGGCCGGGACACGCTTGTGCTCGAGCTCGCGTCGACGGCGTACAGCTCGCTCATGTTCTGGGAGGAGGCCTCGATCCTCGGGCAGGTGTATGCGACGATGCTCCTCCCGCCCGTGGGGGACTCCGAGTCGGGGACGGACATGCAGGCGGACGTCCCCGCAGTGCTTGAGATCATTCGCACACACATCGGTACTCCTGATTCCCGTGGACGGTCGTTGCGGAGAGCGTATGCCTGGCACGCTGAAGAGTTGCAGGTCGAGGAGTGATGGCGTGACGAGCGCAGCGTGTGGACAGGATCAGCACATGTACGTGCGACTTTAACGAGGATACTTGTTCTTCACTGATACCAAGGCGGTCCGCAGTAGTCTCTCTTCAGGGTATATACTTATGCAGTGGTGGTGACACACCCGGTATGCGAAGCGAGATCCTGTAGGAGTCTCCTCGTTCTCTCGGAGTATACGAGATGACGCGGTCATGTGCCCGGTGCGCCACCATGCGCCCGCGATGGATCGAGTGAGCGACGACGAACGCTCATTTCTTTGTCATCTACCGACCCCATCCTCCTCTCCCTCCTGCACATCCGCACTGTATTTGGCCGTGGAGAACCATTAAGTTGGAGAGGTAGGTCCGAGGCATTACTACGCATGAGGAATTACTCCTAGTTAACTCAGCGATGTGCCTTTGGACTGTACTTGCATGCCCCTTCAGCGCTGTTTTACTTGCCAGTGCGCTACCGTTCACGCTTGCGGGCGGTCTGGGCACAAACTCGACTCCACCGGTGTATAAACCACTCAGCGATCACGGGCGTCTGTTCCGGGACGACGGTCCAGCCCGGCGGAGAGATCTTTGGGAACGGCTCGTTCCCTGTCATTAATGGGACGGTGTTCACCATGGTCACCGACGACGATCCATATGTGACGCCGTTGAATCTGACAATGCTGGACCCACACATCGTCGCCGGGCCCGCGCTCTACCAGTCTGGATGAGGTGGGACGCTTGCCAGAACGACCGAGGGGCAGATTGTTCGCAGTCGGCGTGTACCACAAGAAATGTGTCCTTGTATTCCCTTGTATACAGTACATACATGATGCTAAGCCTAACTACCTGTTTTACAACAGACGTGTTTCCAGTTGGGGACCAGCCCATGCTACATGTGCAGGGTATCCCGGATATCCGATATCACCAACCAACAGCAGAGCGAGAATGATTGACGTCCTACCGCCCGGCGCACAAACTATGGACGTCCACGTTTTCGTGACTTGGCATCTTTACGTTTTGCGGCTTTCACACTCTCCCTTGCGGCCCTCACCCTCTCTTTTAACGCGGCGAGGCGTCGAAGGTACTCCCGGCGTGCAGGATTCCAACCTGCGAGCGGCACGCCAACGCACAGCAATTCCTCGTGCTCCCCCTCCCCCTCCGCCGCCGCGTCTGGGGCCGCCGTGGCATCTGCCGCGTCTGCCGCGTCCGAGGGCCGACTCCCCCCGTGCTTCCCCTTCTCTTTCCTGCCACGTCCGTCTTGACTGGTCAGGTGCCGGCGCAGCGCGTCCGCCCGGCTGAACGTCCGGCCGCACCCGCCGACCATCTGCACGCCGTCCAGCACGCGCACGTCCGGCCGCATCCGGCCGCTGTTGATGCGCGCGGCCATCAGGCCGGGGTACATCTGAGCGAGCTCGGCGGGGTCCCTGCTGGGGAGGCCGTAGCACCGAAACCCGCGGTCGGAGTTCTGCTTGGGCATGTGCGTCATCTCGTGCCGCACGAAGTCGCCCATGCGCTGCCCCGGGGTAAATTCCCCGCAGATCCTACACTTGAAGCAGGCCTCGACGGGGTCTGGTTCGTGTGCGTCCTCGGCGGCCGGGGCGGGAGAAGGAGTAGAAGCGGCGGAGGTGGGTGCAAGAGAGGAAGCGGAAGTGGAAGGGGTGGGCGCAAGAGCAGAGGCGAGGGTGGAGGGGGTGGGCGCAAGAGAGAGGGCGGAGATCGCAGGAACTTCGGGTGTAAACGAGGCAGCGCCGGCAGCGGTGGGCGCGGGGGTAGGGGCAAGCCTGTACCGGGCGGCGACGTTGACCGAGGGAGCAGCATGGGTAGCAGGAGAGTGTGTGTAGATGGGAAGAACAAGTGGGGCAGCGGTATGTACGGAGGGGGAAGGGGACGCCGTAGAGGGAGGAGGGTTGAACGCGGGATAGGCGACTGAAGCCGGGGACGAAGAGTATGCAGGGGAAGGTGGGAAGGAGACTCGCGCGGAAGGGGCGGCAGCTAGGTAGTGCGCAGCGGAGGCGGCCCAAGGGAAAGATGAGGATGAGCCGGGCGGGTCCGCGGTAGGAAAGGCCGCGGAAGACGCGGAGAGGCAAGGGATTGCGGGGGAAGGCACAGAAGAGGAATAGGCAGGGGAGGGGGCGTCAGAGGGAATAGTGGAGGAGGGGGAAGGGGCGCCAGAAGTTGTAGAGTAGGCGAGAGAGTCAACGCCAGGAGAGGTGGAATACACCGGGAAGGGCGCGTCGGAAGGGAGTGAGAATGCGTAGGACTGTGCCGCGGGTGACGGGAGTGGATATGGAAAATACGACTCGCGAACAGTCTTCCGGCCCAGGACGCGGCGCATGCGGGCCGTTCCGCCGCCACCGAGATCGCCTTTCCTTGGACGATACGATGGTGCAGAGGAGGTCGTCCAACTCGATGCCGAAGATGAAGGTAAGTTACTCTCGCCGGTGTGCGCCACATGCAGCCCCGCAACGTTAAGTAGCGGCGTCATGTCAGGTAGCCGTGTTATAGGATCGTCTTGCATACTGAAGGGACACATAGCGGGGGAGACATCGTACTCAGCGGCCGGTACCGGGGCTGTATGATTCCCGGGAGTTGTGAAGCTGGGGGTCCCTTCCGCTGTGTATGTCGCGGTATATTGCAATCGGGTAGGATGACAATCTTGCTGTTCCAGCGTCGTATGCATGTTGGACAACATCAGGTGGTTTGATGAAGTACCATTTGAGAAAGAGGTATAACTCATGTCGTTGGTGTCAGGAGCGTAGCCGGAGTCGGACTCGACAAAGGCCGCGGATGGGCCGGTGCCGGTGGCGTTAGGGCAATCGAAGCTATGGGCCACGGTGAAGTCCTCTCCCACGGTACTATGAGGCGGGGGGTCAAGGCTGCCGGATATGAGCAAGGCGTAAACTTCGGTTTGCAACTCAAGAACGTACAGATGCGCAAGACCCGCATCCGGGCCTTCCCAAGACAACGGCTGCGTGTCATATGCCAAGTTCCCTTGAGCCTGCCACCAAGCATTCGACGGCGCCGTGGGGGAAGGGCCTTCCTCCGGCGCGAAGAGATCATTGTTGTCATAATTTCCAACAGCGTCGAGCGGCGCCTGCTCTAGAGATGCAGGTGTATCCGCCACGGGGAGCAGGAATGGGAGGACGGGTGATGCTGTTGGCCATGGGAAGTCCATATCTTTCGGTGAGGTGAGTGTGGAGGAGAACCCCGATGGGAGACGACAGGATATCGGTGGACATGATGGGCGCCAGGTTTTATAGCGAGGCGACACGGAGTGGCCAACCCACGGTCGAATGAGGAGGAGGGGACAAAGGAAGAGAGGTAGAGAGTCAACATGTGCAAGCACACGAGGAGCCTCGAGCTCGATTGGGATGACGATCTGAACTAAGCCCTGACCGGGGCGAGCGCCTGCGAGTCGCACCCTCGTGGGCTTCCCATCGCGGCAGGCGCCCGCGAAGGATGGCAGTGAGTACGATGCGTGGGATGCGATCTCGGGTGGATCTCCGATCCGCCTCCGCCTGGAGCTTGCCACTGGCTGTCAAGCGCCTGCCTCGAGGGCTCAGGGAAGAAGCTGGAGAGTGGAAGTACATGCCCACCAACGCCCACCATCGTTGCAAAGAGCCTTGCGCGCGGCTGCGGCCAGGCAGATACTAGATTAACCTCTGGGGTGGCTCGTTTCCGAGACGCCACCACATGCGCTCACACAAAGCTGCGCTTCCTCGGGGTGGCAAGTGTGCATTGATCCTCAACGCCAATGCATCTCCCGATCGTGCGAGTCTAGTCTTTGTGTCGCCGTGTCTGTCTGTGGTCAACGATCACTGTCTGCTGTGCATTACTGAACTTGGTGAGCAGTAGTCTGAACTTGTTCACCAGTCCCAGTCTACTGCGTCCACGGGTCTGCCCACCAGAAGAAATGACGCATCGTCGACTCCTGAGCTGTTTTGGACTACAGTTGGAAGACCAGGCTCATGATCGCTCTCACCAGGATCTGTCGAGGACGCAGCATGGTGCATGGTGCATGTCGCCCTTCCGCAGCAGCGATTGAGCGTTCGTACCATCGCCTTCGCGGATGCACAACCGCATGGCTCTACTGGACTTCGTCAACCGACCCAAACACATCGCCTTGACCAGTCCTAATCCGTACACTCACCGCATCAAGCATTACAGCAAGCTGCGATGCACATCTGAAGTCCATGCAGCCGCCCGTGGGGGCCACCGGACAGCAACGGCTTGGCAACGATTGAGCTCGTCTACCATGGGTTTAGCGGTGATTGTGAGACAAAGTTCTGCGTCATTGGTGCATGGTGCGTAAGATAGCAATACAAGACAGCGTGGTGGTAAGTGGTATGTGCCCAGGGTTCGCAGCACAGGAGCGGCAACAGCGGGATTAAGAGCATGGACGGGGCCTATGGTACAGCTAGGTTTGCCAGGAGGGACAGGCGGGCGGGGTCACGAGTCGGACCGCGGGCCAGATGGGAAGGCAGGCGGCATGTATTCGAATGCGGTATATCGACGGTCGTGGGCTTGGGTGCGTGGCTGGGGCCGGAGGCAAATGTGCAGAGGGAGCGGCATTATGGCAATGTGCTAATGAGGGACAATCCAAGTAGACGGGAACTGTCGCCAGTGTGGATTCAGCGACTCTGTCCAGAGTGCAGGGGGGAAAAGTGGGTGCTCACCGGAGGTACAAGATCCAAAACCAGCAGGATATATCAGGGGTTATAACTTAAGCAAGACCAGTATCTGTTGGCGCGCGGTGGCGGCGGGGCGGCTATCGTGTTGAGCTGGACGACGGGCGGGAGGAGCTCGCCGCGGGGGCACTGTCGCTCGACGAGCGGCTCTTGTGCGGGTGGATGGCGGACAGGACGGGAACGGAGAAGCGCTGCGTCTTGTGCGTGCCGAGGAACGGCCAGCCGTCAAACTGCTTCACCTCCGAAATCGAGCGCTTGAGCGGCGGCGTCGAGTCGTCCATCGTGCGCAGGGGCGGCTGGAGGGACTGGACGCGACGCGTGAAAATGTTGCGGGGGCGCCACGGTGACGACGACTGCGCCTTGGGTTCCTCATGGAGTTCGATTGTGGGTATGCTCACGTTGCCAAAGGTAGGCGAGGGAGGGGGATTTGAAACTGATGGTGTTGACGGTGAAACATCTTCAGAGGGCGCTGATTCCAAGGTCAGTACAACGTCAACTTGATCAGCAGACATCATCGTATACTCACAAGTGGCTGCCCGCTCGTGCAACGACGCCTGGACGAACTCGTGAACGGGTGGTGGTAGCGGGGGCGGTTCGGAGGCGGTGCTTGCCGCTGGCGTAACCGGCCTCGTTTCCGACAGCTCCAAGAACGATCCATCCTTCTTAGGTGTCGGATTAGGGATATGGATGACCGGTACCTCGGGCACCTGCACTTCAGCAGGGGTCGTCGCTTCGTGGCGGCCCGACCGGCGGCGCACACTCTTGCTCCGGCTCCGGCGCGAGTGGATGGAGTAGATAGACGAGCGGTCTGGCCGCTCCCCTTTCTCCCCCGTAGGCGTCTTCGGTATCCGCAAGCTGGCCTTCGAGGTCCTGCTGCTCCGCTTCCGCGCTGCGAATACACGGCTCGTGCGGTCGCTCGATTTCTGGCCGCCGGGGACAGTGGTGAGCAACGCCTTGGTGGCTACTGCCTTGCCGGTGATCTCGAGCAGCTCGGCGTTGTTCACGCTGTGCATCGTCGTCGACATGCGATCCATATCGTTATAGATCTCCGCCTCGAGCGCATCCGCATCGGCATCAGCATCGTCGTCTTCGTCGCTGAACTCGAGGTCGAAGTTGTCGAGGTCGTCCATCTCCTGCGCCATGTCCTGTGCCATGCTCCATGCCTCCTCCAGCTCGGCTTTCAGCTCATCGTTGTAGGCACGGGTTTCATGCAACTCTGTAGTGCGCCTCGCGTAGGAGGTGTTGAGCTTCCTCAGCGCCATGGCTAGCGCCGAGGCGATATGAAGGTTCTGCACTTGCTGGATCTGCGCCCGCTGGTCTGATATACGCACCAGGGTCTCCATAAGGCGATCACACGACACAGTGAGGTCTGCCAGTTGTGTTGTCAGGCTATAGAGCGCCTCACCGTCTCCGCCGTCGGGGTATTGTGACTGCGACAGAGCAACTAATGACTGGAGTAACATGGTACGCCGGTGCATGCTAAACCTATACTGCGCTTGTGTCGTGGCCTTAAGCTGTGCCACAACCGCTCAGTATTCCATGGCTGAGATAAGAACTGCGTCACGGGCTCACCGAATCCAGGCGCTCGAGCTCCTCGGGCAGTTCGACGTCGAACGTCTGCACGGGCACGACACGGATGAACGACTCGGACGCGGAGTGCCTGATCGCGCGCGAGACCGTCTCCTGGAGCTGCTCCGACGTGAGCGACCACTGCGCGGCCTCGAGCGTCATGCCCTTCCACGGGATCGGCTCCGCCTCGAAGTTGAGCGCGGGCGGCGGCGCGAGCGGCGGCCTCCGGGGCATGATGCGCGAGAGGGCGGGCGTGGACGCGCGAGTCGACGCAGGCGTCGACCCGGCCTCGCTCGGGACGGCTACTGCGGCGCTCGCCTGCACGCACTTTTCGGACAGGTGTCTGGCGTGCGCGCTCGCGAGCCCCGAGGAGGGCCGGCTCCCGACCGAGCGGGGCGTTGGCGGCGAAGGCTCCGGCGAGGACGGAGGGAACGCGGCTGTGGCCGGCTCTTCTCGCGCGTGCTTGACGGGACTCACGGGGCTCGCGGGGCTCGTGGGGGTGGGAGGACAGCTCGGCCCGCTCGGGGAGGAGGGTGTGTGCTGCTCCTCGCGCTCATAGTGGGTGCTCGCTCCGGAGGGTGTGCGCCGGTCCTGATGTCCATCTGCTGCCTCGGGCGGCGAAGGACTTGGGATGAAGGCTCTGAGAGGTGGAGAGTCCGTGCGGGAGTTGGCGGACGCGGTGGGCTCGGGGGACGAGTAGAGGGAGGCTACTTGTGCGCTGAGGTCGAGTGGGATGATATTCTTGGGCGTAGAGCCGGGCTTGCCCGGACTGCGAGGACCGATGGGGCGACGACCGAGCGATCCTGGGGGCGAGCGTGCGCGGGCGACGTCCATGGCCGCCTAGAGCATAGAATAAACGGGGAACAGGAGAGAGAGACAGACGGAGAGAGATGAGGATGAGGAGGAAAAGATGCTAGTAAACGGCCATAGAGGGATGGAAGAGAAAGTGGCAAGCGCATCTCTCGCTAGGATGATGCTGACGGTGGGAACTTGGAAAGCGTCTCTCGACTGATAATCGCCCGTCCTTGCTGGAAGCGCCCGATAATTATGGCTATATGGAAATCCCTCCCAGGGACGCCGTTACCTCACCGCCTCAGGTACAGCATGCACAACGGCACAAAGGTGACAAAGTGAGACAACCCCGACACAGCACGACGTTCGTACAACACCGTACAAATACAGGTGCGTTATTGACAGACAGCACTGCCGAGGTCCTCGACATCCTCATTCCCCGCACAACCCTGACGCGACAAAGGGCTGCAGTGCATCATCATCATGAATGAAAACCAGCTCAAGATGCAATCAAGACCTGTTCCATCCGCGTCGGGATCAGCGCGCGTCGCCCCATCGACGGATTACAAACTCACCGCCGAAGGCGTCAACCCCAGATCCCGTAGAGAACGCGAGAAGTCCTCAGGCGCGAACGTTTTCCTGTCGGTAGCGATACTGTCAGCACAGATCCGCGACGAGCGGGCTTCTAAACGTGAACGCTCGCGGGGATGCCAGCGCACCTCGGAAAAGTAAGGGAGAACTTGACCGTGTCGACGTTGACGGCAAGGGTCTGTGCAGCAAGGAACTCGGCCACTTCGCGCAGGGCTGTCCGACAGCATTAGCTCCGCGGTTCCCATCAGCGCAAAGGCCTCCAGGCGGTGTACGCACGGGCGTCGCTCGGAAGCGTGGTGGTGTATGGCTGTCCGCCGCTAGCCAGCCGGATTTGTAGGCGTGTCTCGGGATAGTCCTTGCCAGCCGTCTTCGGGGCCGTCGATGCAGCCGGTGCCGCCGCGGGCGCGGACTGCTCGGGCAGCGCCTTACCTTCGCGAAGTGCTTTCTCCCGAGCTGCCTTCTCCGCACGGGCCTTTTTGTCGGCCTCAATCTGCGCCTTCACAGCGGCACGCGCCTTTGCGTCTTCCAGTTTCTCTTCGGCAACCATATCAGTACACAATGTACGACCGGTCCAACTCGGTACCGCAGCGTCAGCAGGACGCATACCTTTCCGCTTCTTCTCGGCTTCCTTCAACAGCTCCTTCTGCTTCATTTCTTCGCGGATTTGGTTCATGTCCTGTGTGGAGCAGACATCGCAATATGTCATTTTCGCTTTCATTCACGAGGATGAACGCACGTACCCGTCCGGCTTTCCTGCGAATGGCTTCATTCGCAAGAGTCTCCTTCGCGTCTTCCTTCGCCTTGACCGCACGCTTGGCTGCGAGCTTCTCCCTCAGCTCGGCCAGTTTCTGCTTCTTCTCTTCCTCGGTCAACGGCTTGATCTATGAAGTCGTTCCGGGGTCGGTTTCGGGATCGGGATACGCAGCACGCATGCCTCGCACCTCGTCTGTAGACTCCTCAAACTGGTCATGACCGCTCTTCTCCGCGTGAAAGTTGGCGAGGTCGACGTTCTTGAACGTCTTGCCACACAGCGAACATTTGATGCTCTTTGCCTCCGCCCCCGCACTGCTCCCCGCGCCCGATCCTCCTGCGGACGAGCCCCCGGCAGCCTGCTTCCCATACACCGCCTTGAGCGCCTCGAGATCTTCGTCGTCCTCTTCCATGGGCTCGCCCCCGCCGCTCGGCGCAGGGGCGGAGGAAGCGGAGGTGACCGATGAGAGATCGGGCATGGGCTTGCCCTCATTTTCGAGTATGAAGTCCATCGCGGGCTGTAATCCGCGGTTCCCGGTGGCCTTGAGCGCCCCTACATGGCAGTTTGCATGTCAGTGTCCTCCGGCGGAGAGTAGGGGAAGGAATCAGACATTCAACGCGAGCTGGGTCGAAACCCATTGAAAGGAGGACGTCCTTGTCAGACATCGTATCGCAGTACAACCGGCAGAGCTAGATTCACAAAAAGGCAGCAGGTACGTGGTAGTATGGTAGAAGTGTAGTACTCGCTGCAGCCGCCACCGCGCCCTGGACGCTACCGCATGCCGTGTGTGCGTCATGGTATAATCGTTTCTTCTTATGGGACATACCCCTAACCCTATACACGGAGCCAGTGAGTGTGCTGTTAGTGGGGACTGGCAACGCCTGCAAGCCGTTTGGCCAGCTGAGTCATCAAGCGCTGGCTCTAGGGGTGGTCGCGGCGCTTGAGCAACTCCCGCTGAGCCGCAGTGAGCGCCCGCGCGCGAGTCTCGCGCGGGCGATGCGCGCAGTGCGCGCATGAGCTCAGCCACGGCGCGCCGCGATCGACTTGCCTCTCGCGCATGCACACACTGCCAAGGTGATTACGTATAATCTAGAGCATGATATGATAAGTAGAGTGTCACACTCTCTCCGTACATTCGTCCTGCCGCTTTGCGTTCCAGCTTGATTACTTCTGCGAGAGCTTCGAGTTTCTTGGCCTTCTGCTTCACGTGGGTCTTCATAGGTACGTCTCCGGGCTCCATGCGCATCCTCCAAATGTCGAGCTGATAATCGAAGTTGGCATTGCGCAGACGAGTCTTAGGACATACTCATTAGGTTTGGGTACTGGATTAGGAGGTCTGCATTGCAGCAACGCAGCCCATGGTGCCGTGGTTATGCACTCCCGCAGCCGTGTATAGCCACGTGACCCTGTTCGACGCGTCTGTGGCGGTGGCGCCTACGAGTGCGCGCTCGTCCCAGTACTGGCCGTAAGTCCAGCTTCTTTCCCCCTGAACACCACCGCGCGACACGGTTTTTTTGCTCGCGAATAGCTTCTGACACGTAAATACACACATCGGTCATCGAAAAGTACCCAAATTCTGCTTTGATCCCTCTCATTTGGGCAGTGTCCTGTGCGTTGTAGACGGAATCGGGAAGGTAACTCGTATTTTTTTTGACCGAACATCTCTAATTGCTGTTCTATATCTACATTTCTTGTTCCGAGGCCACCGCGAGCTCTATGTGCAGACCTGGATGTCATACAATTTCGTGACCACTTTTCATGGGCGTCTAAGGGATTTGTAAACAGAGCCAAATACAATCGTGCTCGCAGGCATTGCCAGTCCCCACTGTTAGGCCCAGAGCGAGGCACGAGCAGTGGGCCTAACGAGTGCTTACTAAGCGTGCGTACGGATATGGAAGAGAGCGAATTAGGCGCTGGGCGCTAGTCGCCTTTCGCTCTCTTCCACCACGTCTTCAGCTTGTCGGTGTTTTCTTTTGAGACAATCTTCGCTGAGTAAACTCGTTACCACTTTCATACACTTATGGCTGGCGAAGGAAACAACGGAGCACCTCCCAAGGGGATGGTGAGACCCAATTTGGGCGCATACAGTCAGCGGGACAGAGCGCTTGAGGATCTAGGCGCGGGCGGAGATAGCGCACGGCTTGATCTGACCACCATCGGGGGTCGGGTAGCCGAAAACGAGGCGCGTGCGTGTCGCAACGCGCTGCGGATCGTGAGAAGGGAGGCCGGCGAAGAAGACATGGAACCAGACGAAGAGCTACTGGAACTGGAGGTGGTTGGACAGGACTTGGGTGGGGAGCGCACCGAACCGCGTATTCAATCTTTGGCGCCCACCGCGGAGTTCTCGGGGCCTGCGAGCGTCGCGGAAGCTACAGCGCTCGCGACCCTACAGGCGGCACCGTTCAATGCGTTCATGCTCGTGATGAAGCAGGAGGGTGAGCTCAAAGAGAAAGCCCTCGAGTACTTGCAAAACATCGCTTCGGGGAAGAAGAAGTCGGACAAGCACTCAGGGTTGCTGAAGGAGGGACCCGATCTGCCTCTGGATCAGAGGGGAAGGCGTAGTCGGATCGATAGAAGATTGATCACCCTCTTGAAGTTAGGTTTCCACCTTCCCCTCACTCTGTGCACCAACGAAGCTCTGGAGATCGTTCGGGCGACGCCAGGGCGCCTCCAGTGCAAGACACAGAGCGACATCGACGGCAACAAGGTGATCGTGGTGGACCCGATGGTTGGGTGGCGGGAGGAGCTTACGCTGACGCCGGAGGAGTGGCGGGACGCTTGGACGAACTTTCTTCAGATCTTGCCGGAGGTAGTCCCACCTGAGGCGGTCGCGCGGTTCCAGAGGCACCATACCTACCTGGTGCAACAGACTAGTTTCCACACCCTCTTCCCTGCAATTCTCCGCTTCGACATCGGCATTCGTCACGACTACTTCTGGGGCGGCGAATGCACCCCTTTCCACCCGGGAGACACCGAGTACGTCACGGATCTGATGAGAATCTGCAGTACCATATCCATGGAGCGCTCGATTGGCTATCAAAGCCAAGACGCCGGGGGAGGAAGCGGAGGAGCGCGTTATCACCCATACCAGCAGATTCAAGGCGATCGGGGAGGCACGGGTTTCCATAACCGGCGCAGAGGTCGCGGCGGTGGAGGAGGCGGGTCCGGAGGGGGCGGCTTCCAAGCCAATGCGCAGCGGCCCTTTGGGGCAGGCAGGGGACAAGCAACCGGCGGGTCTCTCTGCCTCATCTGTGGTCAAGCCGGTCACCGCGCGGATGGATGTACGCATACTCGCCTCCCCAATGGGAACAAGGTGTTTGCCACCTTTGCGAACAACCAGCTCGTCATCATCGCGGGCGGGAACCCGCTCTGCATGTCTTGGAACGCCACCGGGAGAACCCCGTGCACCAACTTCCGATGCCCCGGCGCGAACGGGGGTCACAGGTGCTCGTTCTGCGGGGCCACGGGTCATCACGCCGGTAGTCGCCGGTGCCTCTGAGCGAGGTCGAATCATAACAACCTATCGCGCGGAGGCCTTTGAAGAGGAGCTGCGGAGGTGGAAATTGTGGGAGGTGTTCGGGGACCTTCCGACGAGGTTGCGGGGAGGTTTCCCCATTGGGAACATGGAGCCATTGACAAAGACGTTCACACCGGAGAACCACAAGGGAGGGAAGGACAATATCAAATTCATCGAGGAGTACGTGAAGGAGCAGGTAACCCTGGGCCACATGACAGGCCCGTACTCGCGGAGGCGGGTAGAGGAGATCTTGGGATCTCACTTTCGATCATCCCCGCTTTCCGTCGTCGAGAAGGCGGGTTCGGTGGGGAAATGGAGACTGATCCAGAACTGTTCGTTCCCCGACGAACGTGGGGTGTCGGTCAACGATATGATCGAGTCGGACGATTTTCCAACGGAGTGGGGCACGGCGGCAGAGGTCGCGGAGATAGTGAGTTACATTTCGATTAGGGCAGAAGTACAGGTCGCGCGCGATAGCAGCCAGAGGTGGGGAACGTCGGTACGCGCACTACAACGTTGGGCGTAGTGCGCGCACTGAGGGTTACGGGTACAGCGCAGAGGTGAGTGCGGGGGTATGGAAACGAAAGAAGGCATTGTACAGAGGTACGCGCAACAGAGGCACGTCGTGCAGAGGCACGCGCGAGAGCGGGGGAGTCATGCAGAGGTATGCGCAAGAGCAAGGAGTCATGCAGAGGCACGCGAGTGAGAAGGGAGGCGTGCAGAGGCACGCGCGAGAGAAAGGAGGCGTGCAGAGGCACGCGCGCGAGAAAGGAGCCGTGCAGAGGCACGCGCGCTCGGGGAGCGTCGTGCAGAGGCATGCGCGAGAGTGGAGCGTCGTGCAGAGGCACACGCGTGAGGGGAGCGCCGTGCAGAGGCACACGCGCGCGCGGAGCGTCGTGCAGAGGCACGCGTGCGTGGAGCGTCGCGTAGAGGCACATGCGCGGGCAGAGTGTCGTGTAGAGGCACGTGCGCAAGCGGAGTGTCGTGCAGAGGCATGCGCGTGTTATAGGTAGGTGCACATGAGAGGGGAATAGAGACTCGAGAGCGATTTTCATCAGGCGCATAAGAGCAATTAGTGGGCGCGAGGCGCATAGGGTTGCGCGAGTCGTATCGAGTGGAGAAGGGTTTTTTGAGCGGGGGCGAGACATAGCTCGGGAGAGCAGAAGCTCACATGAGTTGTTCTTATTGTAGGTGGCTACCGCACCGCCGGGCGCGCAGATGGCGACCTTGGACATAGACTCCGCTTTCCGATGGATCCCCATATGGCCGGTGCACAAACCGTATCTCGTCGTCCAAGCTAGGCCGGACCAGTTTTTCATCGATCATGTGTGTTGCTTCGGAATCGCGTCGGGACCAGGTCTGCAAGGAGCGGTCATGGACCCCTCCGTCGTGTTGCTCGATGCGAGGAGGTGGGGTCCGAACAAGAAGTGGGTGGACGACCTGAACAACATGCGGTTCCCGACTGGGGTGGGACCAGCAGGGGAGTGGCTCTACGCTCACTCGGTCGACGACATCTTCGAGCTAGCCGAGCGCCTAGGGGTGCCGTTGCATCAAGAGAAGTGGACCAGGCACGCGCCCACGGGCGTGTATGCGGGATTCGTCTGGGATCTGCCGAACAAGACAGTCGCACTCGCCGAGAACAAGCGGAAGAAGTACGTGGATCGCTTGGATGCCGCTCTCGCAGACGCGAAAGATGGCGCGGGGCGCGTTGATCTCAAGTCCATGCAGAAACTCAACGGTACGCTCTCCCATTGCACATTCGTGTACGTTTTGGGGAGGTCATATCTCGCAGGGCTCTCGTCCTTCATCGCGTCGTTCGCGAATGAGTACGCGGGGCGGTACCCACCAAAGTCAGTCGTCTCAGACCTTAAATGGTGGCGCGCGATCCTCGCGAAGCCGAGCATTCGGCATCCGCTAGTACCGCGAGGGGAGATACGCGATCTCGACATGTGGGTGGACGCGTCGTCCGACTGGGGTATCGGGATAATCTTGGGTAATGAGTGGGACACGTGGAAGTGGGCGGCGCCATATGGGGTCTGGCACTCTCAAGGTCGGGATATAGGCTGGGCGGAGATGGTGGCGATCGAGCTGCTCATGAGAAGACTCGAAGAACTGGGATGGGAAAACGCGGATTTCCTCATCCACAGCGACAATGAAGGTGTCATTAAAGCGTTTCGGAGGGGGCGGAGTCGCAATTGGCAGGTTAACTTATCTATTCGCCGCACAGAGCTCCTCTGCCTCGCGCGGAACATGTTCGCACACCCAGAATATGTCAACACAAAGGTCAACAGGGCCGATCCGGTGTCACGTGGCGCACCGGACCCCGCGTTGAAGCGTTTTCGGAGCGGTTTTGAGATGCCGAAGGAGCTGAGACCGTACTTGACTCATGTCTAGTACACCCATGGAAACGCCCTATCAATCGGGCGCGGTGACTGGCGGAGAAGTGGAGTCGGCGGTCCGGGTCGGGACCATTGCATCAACACTCTCGTCGCGAACGCTCAGTCAGCGCAAACCACGTTGACCTCAACATCAAAATAGATTCGCGGCATCCCCGCTTAGACCTGTTGTGTTGGCGGACGACCGCATCACACAGTGGACCTCTCCGTACGTGATTTGCTTCCAGCAAGAACTCGATTCTTTCATTTCCCCTTCAGCATCGTCTCGTCTCTTTCTCATCATCTCAAAGGGTCTCGATATTCGAACTAGGAAAAACTACGGCGCAGGACTTCTCAGGTTCACGCAGTTCTGTGACGACCTTCGTATTCCGGAAGCGGCGCGCATGCCGGCGCCTGAACCTTTGGTGGCAGCCTTCGTCGCGCGACACGCGGGGAGCGTTTGGCTCGACACGATAGGCAATTGGCTGACGGGACTAGCGGTGTGGCACGCCATCAACGGCGCAAAGTGGCCGAGTGGGAACATGCTTGCATACGCCAAGAGAGGCGCGAAGAAGTTGGAACCTCAGCCATTAGCGAAGCGGCCTCCGGTAACGCTCGAACACATGCACGCTTTGTTCACGGGGTTGAATCTTTCGAACACATTCGACGCGGCGGTGTTTGCTGTTGCTTGTTCCGCATTCTGGGGATGCCGGAGATTGGGAGAATTGGTCATTCCGTCTAGGTTCAGCTTTGACGCCGGAAAGCATGTGACAGTGGACGTGGAAGTAGGTGTGCGAACGCTACCAAGCAACGTTCGTTATGCAGTATTCCACATCCCGTGGACGAAGACCACGAAGCGGGACGGCACAAACATCATTCTCACGGAAAACTCTGATCCCACGGACCCGGTCACCGCCCTCCTGCATCATCGAATCGTCAACCACGGTCTTCCGCCCGGAGCACCGTTGTTCGCGTTCGAGACGAACGAATCGTCGGGGGATGGGCACCGATGACGTGCGACTGGTTTCTTAACCGGTGTAACGGCGTGTGGATGGAAGCGGGCCTAGGAAAACTAACAGGGCATTGCTTCCGCATCGGTGGAGCGACGGAGCTGTTGTTGCGGGGCACCCATCCTGACATCGTGGCGACGCAAGGAGGCTGGAAGTCCAAGGCATTTCTGGAGTATTGGAGGAAGATTGAGTCGATTTTACCTTTGTTCATTTCGAAGTCTTTTGATCGGTCTCGGGTCCAGCTTTTGTCGAACACCATGGACGAGTTTCGGCGTAGAAACGTTATGTCATCCCAGGAATAGTTGTATTTATATCCTTACGGTTCAGAGCTCGCTTTGTGTGGGGTGAGTCGGGCGCGCGCGCGCACCCGCGCAGGGGCGCGAGGCGAGTGAGCCCGACTGTGGTGCTTCGCTCTTGGGGGCGAGTCGGTCTCGCCACCTCGCGCTCGAGCGGGAGTCTTCCGGCTTTCGCGTTACCTCGCGGGAAACGTCTGGTTTGAGCAGCGCGCGGTCTGCCTCCGCATGGAGAGCGACCAAGCGCACCAGGCAGCAGCGAGGCGCGTCCAAGAGACGCGACGCGTAGGTCCCGTGCCCGCGTGGGTCACGTGACCAGCCCGGAGGATTTTCGTCTCCCCCCACACCCGGAGATTAGCACTAAACTTGAACTTAGGAAGCGCTGAGCGGGAAACGGGTTGTAGTTCAAGTTTTGGATTCAGTTCCCCTCTCGGTCCTAAGGGAGCACGCCATTAGGAAGCGTGTACAAGAGCAAGAAAACGAGAGCCAGTTGAACCTGAAGTCTCTCATCTCTCATTCACGGATACTATAGTAGCTGGAGCACAAATACGCTGGACCAAACGGAAGCCAGAGGCATGGCGCTGACATGCAACGGGCCAACGGCAACAGGGGCAACCGACTGAACCTGAGGCTACAACGGTGGGGTATCAAGTATCATATCATACAATCTTCAACACTCCAGCGTCACGGAGAGGCTGCTGAGGATGGCCAGAACCACCATAGCATCTTCCACAGTATCCAGAGCGCGATGAAACCGGCCGCGCAGTAGCCTATTGTGCGCCATTGCTTGACACCGCCTGGTCCTATCCCAAATGCCTGTCCCGCGCGACGCGAGGATTGAGCCAGAGATGAACCGAACGACGAGAAGGCGTCCCGCTAGCGAGCCCCCAAACGATGGAAGGTGAGCATGGTAGACACATGTAGTCGGATAGTGCGCAGTGCTTACGGCGTTATCCAATGCAGAGTTCTGCCGTTCCACGTCGTCGTAAATGTCTGTAGTAACCTAGCACATTTCATCAATACAAACAGGAGAAACGTACGTGTCATTGGCGTACACCGCGTAATGTCCGGAGCTTGGAATGCAGGTCATCCAAACGTTGGTCATTCTGCAGCTCATACGTGTCTTCCACACGATCTCGGGACGAAGACATTGTGCGATGCAATGATGTGATAGAGCCAGAAACCCTGTGGTTGGGGTGAGACCGAAGAGTTAAGAGAGCGCAAAGACGGTGGCGGATGCGGAGAGGGTGTCCTTGGCGCCCATTCGCAGACGGCGCTACCGCGTACGCAGCAGGCGCACGTGGTCTCCGGGAATAGCAGCAGCGCGACGTGTCAAGCAAGCGCGTCAGTGCTGCAGCAAGCTACGCCCAAACTCCTTCCGCTCTTTCCTCCTTCATCCTCATCCTCATCCTCCCCCTCCCATCCTGGTCATCGTCCTCGACGCGCGACGCGTCCCAGACACCGGCCATGCCGTTGGCCTACTCCCTACCCAGCGACCTATCGCCGGCCACGGTGACAAACACGTCCTCGCTGCTGCGCATTGTCGCCCTTGCTCTCATCTCAGGTGCCGCGATTGCATCCCGGTTGTTTGCGGTCATAAACTTCGAGAGTATCATCCATGAGTTGTGCGTCGCGCTACAGCCACCTGTATATGTGCTTCCGCTGAACCATCCTATAGCGATCCTTGGTTTAATTAGTGAGTGTGCCGAGTGTTTCAAGCGGTGACATCACTGAACGAAGGTAATCCTCAGCCGGGCTACAAAGGTCTTGGCCGAGAAGGGTTTCTATGTGAGTACTAGACTACCGGCGTGGGCTCATATTTTCCCGAGCTGAACAGCGTTCGGCTAGGAATTCTGGAACTGGTTTGACCCTACTGCCTGGTATCCCCTCGGCCGTGTCGTAGGAGGCACCATCTACCCCGGTCTGATGGCAACCAGCGGCGTCATCTATAATGTACTGCACGCTCTGCACCTGCCCGTGGACATCCGCAACATTTGTGTATTGCTGGCGCCCGGGTTCAGCGCGCTGACCGCTTGGTCGACATACATGTGCGTCTTGTGACGCCGTGTGGTGGCAGTGACTGACAGTATACAGGTTCACCAAGGAGATGAAGGAAGAGAGCGCAGGGCTCCTTGCTGCCGCGTTCATTGGCATCGTGCCCGGCTACATATCGCGTTCAGTCGCGGGGTCATACGACAACGAGGCTATCGCGATATTCTTGCTCATGTTCACCTTCTTCTGCTGGATCAAGGCTCTGAAGACTGGCAGCGCGTTCTTTGGCACGTTGACGGCACTGTTCTATTTCTACATGGTCGCAGCATGGGGTTTGTTCGTGTGCCTTTCCTGGCGCTCAAGGTTCTGATGAGCGCGTCCCTCACAGGTGGATATGCGTTCATCACCAACATGATTCCCTTACACGCCCTCACGTTGATCCTGATGGGCCGCTTCAGCAGTCGCCTGTATGTGGCGTATTCCTCTTGGTACGCGATCGGCACGCTGGCCAGCATGCAAGTTCCCTTTGTCGGGTTCCAGCCTGTTCGTACCAGTGAACACATGGCGGCACTTGGTAAGCCTAACGATCGTCGCCGTCAACTGTGCTGATCCGCCGTGCTGTTCGCCACAGGTGTTTTCGGCCTCCTGCAGATCATCGCATTTGCTGAGCTGGTTCGTACCCATGTGTCCTCCAAACAGTTCCAGTCCATTTTGTATGGCTCGGTCATAGCCATCGGCTTCTTGGGAGTGCTCGCCTTTGCGGGTCTCACGTACAAGGGCTGGATCGCCCCCTGGACAGGCCGCTTCTACTCGCTTTGGGATACGGGCTACGCAAAGAAGTAAGTCCCCCGCCATCATCTCGGGCCCCTGGTTTTCACACCTCCGCTTTATAGGTACATTCCCATCATCGCCTCGGTCTCAGAGCACCAGCCTACGGCATGGCCGTCGTTCTTCATGGATCTGCAGTTCCTCGTGTTCGTGTTCCCTGCGGGTGTCGTCCTCTGTTTCCGGGAGTTGCGTGACGAGCATGTCTTCGTCATCATCTACTCCGTGGTTGCCAGCTACTTCGCTGGTGTGATGGTCCGGCTCATGCTCACCCTCACCCCTGTGGTCTGCGTTGCTGCTGCCGTCGCGTTCTCCTCGTTGCTCGACACCTACATTGACCCGGTCGAACCCGCGGTTCGGGATGTTACTGCGCCCCCAGCGGACGTCGCTGCCACTGCGGACACTCCCGCGAACAGTGCGTCTGCCGGCACGGGAGCGACAGCGTCTACTTCGGGCAAGAAAGCGAAGAAGAGTGCCGCTGCGGACCCGCCTCCCAGTGGTCTGGCTTCTGGCCTACTGGCCGCCGTCTCGCCCTCGGGGAAGAACGACCGGCCTCGCGGTATCTTCGGCCTCGATACCCGCACGCTGGTTATTTTCAACGCTCTCGGGATGCTCCTATTCTTTGTCCTCCACTGCACTTACGTCACATCGAGCGCGTACTCGTCCCCCTCTGTGGTCCTGGCGTCAACAAACCCTGACGGAAGCCAACATATCATCGACGACTTCCGCGAGGCGTACTATTGGTTGCGACAGAACACGCCCAAGGATGCCGTGGTCATGAGTTGGTGGGACTACGGATACCAGATCGCCGGGATGGCTGACAGGCCGACCCTGGTCGACAACAACACATGGAACAACAGTGAGTGCATCGATCTCGTAGACAGCCTCCGTGGTGCTTGACGGTTGATATCCTGACGTCCTACACGTTGTTAGCACATATTGCTACCGTCGGCAAAGCCATGTCGAGCTCCGAGGAGGTCGCCTACCCCATACTGCGCAAGCACGACGTGGACTACGTCCTTGTCATCTTCGGCGGTCTCATTGGCTACTCTGGCGACGACATCAACAAGTTCCTGTGGATGGTCCGCATCGCGCAGGGCGTCTGGCCGGACGAGATCCAGGAGCCCAACTACTTTACGCCCAAAGGCGAGTACAGAATCGATGAAGCGGCCTCGCCTGCCATGAAAAACAGCCTCATGTACAAAATGTCGTATTACCGGTAAGCTGGCGCGGCCTCAATACCCGATTGCTGGGCGCGTGCTGAGCAGGCTGCGTGTAGCTTCGCGGAGTTGTTCGGCGGCAACCAGGCCGTCGATCGCGTGCGGAACCAGCAGGTGCCCAAGGCGGGGCCCACTCTCGACCACCTAGGTGAGCTCCTGAGTTCGGCGCGCTGTTGCCACGATGATGACCGCTCGCCCGACCCATAGACGAAGCATTCACGTCCGAAAACTGGATCGTGCGTCGCCCTTCCCCCGCGCCGTCCCCGTGCCTGCTGTGTTGACTGACATGTGGTGGTACAGGTCCGGATCTACCAGGTCAAGAAGGAGGACACGCTTGGCCGCGACCTCAAGAGTGCGAATGCGTTCGAGCACGGCAAGAAGAGGAAGAAGTCGAAGCCGCTCGTCCGACGGAAGGCGGTCGTGTAGTTTGCCCGTGCCTGTCGCGCCGTCGCTTTATTTATACAGATAGTTTTTCTGTGCCATCGCGCCCCCCGACCACCGAGGTGTGGCGGTCGAGGCTCCGGTCGGTAAGTGCATGTGTGTGAGCGGGGGGGCCCATCGCGCTTTCACCGAGCTTCGTGCTTCCGGCCACGGGTCCTGATAATTTATGACGACAGAGTGGGCTTCTTGCACTAGAGTTTGGTACGAGGAGGCGGCTCAGATGCTGCCGTCGTCGCCAGATTTTCATGGGCAATTGTTGCCTGCAACACGCCTTCGAGCGATCCGTATCGATTCATCAGTCAGTCAGATGTTTGGTAGTGGATGTTACTGTAACGGTGCAGGACGTCCCACTGGGTCGCTTATAAGCCGCGTGTGCGTCAGCTGCGGGGTGGCACCGCCTGACAAAGGAGGCTCCCGACGCGTAGGCCCCACCGCGAGCAGGCATCGGCCCCTCACGGACAGTGGCACGGTGAGTCCCAGCCACTCTCGAGCACTAAGTAGCGGCTGTTTGGGCTCCAGATTGGCCAGTGGCCGACGCGGGTATGGGCGAATGCGCGCGGTGCTCGCTGCGTGTCCGTACGCGCGAACCTGCACGCCCGGCTCGCGTCGACGGTTTGTCGTCCGAACGAACCCTCGCGCCTCCCCCGTCCGAGTCTGTGCGGGCCGGCTGCGCGCCGCGCACGCCTTCGAATGAGTGCTATCCGGCTAAGGTCGTACTCCAGAACGCTCGATCTGCACGCGATCTCAGCCCGGTGGGGGTGGCACCATCGCGAAGCCCGGGATCCATGCGGGCGTGCGTGCGGCCGCCCTGAAAGAAGAGGGCGTGGGCTGCGCGCTGGGGGCACGCCGTGCGAGGTTTGTATGCAACACGGATCGGCTGGGGGTGCAACATGTGGTGGGAGGCTCGGGCTCGGTGCGACGGAAGGACACCAGCGCGGTTGCGCTCGACATGCACACGGGAGACGTTTGGGGCGACTGATCGATAATATTACGCTCGGATACGAGATACACGCGAGTCGGCTATGCGAGATGAGAGCTTTTGCGGAACGCAGTACATGCGGTGGGAAGGCGAGCGGACCGAACCTGGAGAGCGCGGCATAGTAACATCACAGCAAGAAACAAGGACTCCGGGCGGAGGCAATCTACACGTGCGAGAGCGAAGCAGGGGCATCTGGTGGTGTTCTATCAGCCTGTGCATCGCCGACACCGTCATCGCTACGCACTGGGACATCAAAGCCAGAGGCGGGCATGTTCAGGCGGTTTCGTTGTCGACATCTCCTCCCTCCGGCGCACCAATCCAGGGGGAAGGGTCCTCGAGCATCGCACGCCATTCCTCTTCGTCGATGTGGCGGAAGTAGATGGAGCCGTCTTGCCAGCCGCGCAGGAGGTGCTCCAGCTTCCCCAGGTTGGGCACGTCGCTGAGGTTCTTGAACGGCACGTCCGCCAAGGGCCAGCCCTCGATGCGCACGCGGTAGCGGGTGACGACGTCTCTCATGTAGGACGCCCTGCTCCACCGCATCATTGCGGAGATCTCGCCGGTGATCTCGCCTGGGGCAGCACGTCAGAAACGGGCGGAATATGGATGGTGCGACGTGTACTGACAAAGCTTCTCTCTGACGAGCCGTCGCAGCTCGCTGCGAGTCTCCGTCATACGCTCCGAGTACGACTTCGTCGGGTTCAGACGGAACTTGTGCTGGTGCTGGAGCTGGTCGTCGTTCGGGGTCCTCGGGGCCATGGTCGATGTCGGTGTGGGTGCGGAGTGTGTCGGTGAGGAAAAAGGCGGATGGCTGCCTATGGTGTTGGAAAACGCAAGTGCTCTCTCTCCTCTTATACTACTCCGACCGCATCACCCAACCGTACTTGATTGGATCGCCCTCCGGGGAGACGTGACCTGGGACATGGAGATGGCCAGTGGTAAGTCGAGGATCGGCTCGACGGGCAGACCGTTGCGGGCACTGGTCGGGAAGGACGGGGGGAACGGCTTCGTGGCACACACATCCGGCAATGGAACAGCCTTGAGAGGAACAGGAGGGTTGTTATATGGGACGCAGGCGGTGAGACGCGCCTTCTGCTCGCAGATGAATTCTCATGTAGCGCATCTCAGCGCGAGTCGCATGGGGAGGGACCCTGAACACTTGGTCAGCAGTACGTCTTGGACGGCGTGAAATAACGTGTGTATTGTGGACGCAGACCTCCGTCCACGACGGCAGGGCGCGGGTCGGCGATCGCTCATGCGGGTCGTGAACATCGAGGCCATCTGATACGCGGCGCTGTGGACATGAGGCCCGTTCTTCCACGACACCCGAGGCTGAGAGACGCGCCGTTGGGTCACATCGGACTGGGCCTGCGAGGGCGAGGGGAAGGCGTAACTGGCCGGAATGGCGGATACGCCCCGAGCGGGTGCTGAGCGCTGACGCCAAGGATGAGAGGCCTTACCAGGGCGGATTCGCCTCCACGCAGCGGAAGATCGCATCTGCGCAGAACGATCAGCAATTGAGCCTCCCGCGTTGCGCCAGTACGGTGGAGGGAGTTGCCCTGCCTGCGTGGGCATGTTAGATAGCACTGCATGATGCAACGGCACACACATACCCTTTAAGTTGCAATCTGGGTGTATCAGCTGGTAGCGGGATAGGTCATGCTCGGACGAGTACCTCCCCTGCCTTTGCGGGGGCCGTGACCGGCGTGAATAGCGTGTCACTCCTATCTGCCGCACACACCTCTCCCCCTCAGGTTTTCGACCCGGCGGCTGGATTCATATCCCACAGCGCCAACTGTCACATATCTCTTTTCCCTTTGAGCTCTAAACCGCCTGTCACTCGTTCACACAGCGCCTGCGGGAATCGATCGTTTCCGGACCATTGAGTTCTTACCCTGTGGGAAACAGTCAACGGCGCTCCTCCCCCTCACCTCTTCTCATACGCGAACATGCTGCGGCACCGCACCTTCCCGCCCAGATGCGGAACCCCTACGCAGATCAAGGAGAGCCCCCGCTGCCACACTGCAGGAGGAATAGACCGTTGTTCGGCTTCAGGATCCGGGACTAGAATACACCGAAAAGTCCGTACCGCCCACACAGCGAGCTTAGCGGGATCACACAGGCTCGACCAGACGATCAGAGTTCATCCGCAACGTGTCCCCGCGTCTCTTCGTCGGCAGCAGCGTCTGCGGCGGGCGACGAAGATGGCAAGTCTTCTGCCTCCGCCGTCGGGCTCGCAGGCTCGTCTGCCGCTGGCGTCTTGGGGTGGCCAGTCTCCGCGGGGTCGAAGACGACCTGAGCGCCGTCGCCCGTCTGCGCCATCTTTGGTTTCTCCTGCTCCTTCCTCGCCTCCTCCTCCTGGTGCTTCAATATCCGGCGGATGGGGTCTTCGTCCTTTGCGTCTGCTTTCGCATGCGAGTCCGCCGCCTTAGGGGTGTCGCCGTGAGGAGCGCCGTGGCCAGCATGTCCGGCGCCATGGGGGTTGATGCCCGCCTTCATCGCCTCCTCAAAGTCGATGAAGTCGTTGTAGCCGCCATGGGCGAGCTTCATCCGCTGCTCCTCCTGCTGGCGCTCGATCTCCCGCTCTTGCTCATCCAAAACTTCCTCCGCAGGTGTCGCCGTCGCCAAACTCGACAGATCAACGGTGCCGTCCAGGATGGAATCAAAGAAGGCGGACAGCGGCTCGTGCTTCTGGACACCTGTAGGCGACAGATGAGCGAGAGGTCCACATTGCAAGGAACCATGCTGTGCGCACCGTTATAGCGGACATAGTCTTTGGATCCAGGAGGGTAGTACAGAACTTTGGACGACTTTGGTGCACCCTGTTCGAGGCCCATCTCTATAGAACTCTTGCCGCGACGATCACGGTGTATACCAAACGTGATCTGGTCCTTGTACTTGTTCCCAAGTGTTTGCCAAGGGAGCGGGATGTGCTTTCCTTGGTTCAGAAGCAATGCTCGGGGCTTGTCGATGTTCTATTCGGGAATAGATGAGACAGGAGGTCGGCGAAGGACATTACACTCGTACTCACCGACTCAACCCACGCTGGGAGGTCCTCGAGATGGTAGATCTTCTTCACTCCGTGGGGGATGTTCCGTGACGCCCAGTAGTAGAACGCACTGGCGCTTCGCGTTGGGTAGTCGAAGTCGAGCGGCTTCATGCTCTTGCCGCGCGGAAATAGCTAGGGTCACGAAGAAGCGTTAATGGGGCGCTTGCAACAGTACGTGCAACGTGCGAGACATGCCTTGAGCGTCGGGAAGCCTTGCACGCCCTGGTCCGCGCAGAGCCGCTTGTTACTCTGCTTGTCGCAATCGACAGCGTAGAAAGGTATCATAGGGTACACTCCGACTGCGGCCTGGCTGAACTCAGGAGCCATCTTCTGACAATGCTGCGAAGCTGTGAGCGTCTTGAAATCTCCGCCTTCTGGATTTGACCTACCCCACACCATGGTGCGACGAACGCGACTACCGAGGTTGCCTGCAAGATGGCTCGGGTAAGTTGGAGACCAGAAACCAGCAGAGGGCACCGCGCCTCGGCCACGACCAAAGGGTGGTTGCCCTGGCAGCCGCGGTAGCCCGAGGAATTCGCCGCCACGAAATACCGTATAGGCGGCGACGGTGCGCTGGTCCTGAGAGCGCGAGGAGTGCGGTACGTACGTTCTGTTTCATGACTTTCTTCCAGTCCTTCGCGTCCAGCATCTTAACAACGGTGTCCTTCGGAAATAGTGCCGCCGACGCCAGTGAAGGCGTGAGGACGATAGCGAGTGGTAGCCAGAGATGCAGCTGCATGATGAGTAAAGGGTGTAGGATGCGAGCCGACTAGGATGGTGAGCGACCGATGCGGGACGCGTCCTTATACGCGCGCCGCGGCGCGTGGGGAATCAGCCCGGGCGAAGCTGACGTGGCCAATTGAGAGTTGGGTGTTTCCCACCGCTCCGACGGTGGGCTCTGCGTTGCCGACGACCATCGCGACTGTCCAGGACGACGGATACCCACGAAACGCACTGCCTGCGAGTTCTGAAGGGCGAGAATGGGTGCGAACGCGATGGGATTGAGCAAGCCGGGATGCGCACGTCCGCGTTCTCTCACCCGCCCGACGCTCGTGTACGTGGCAGGCTGCTCGGGAGCTGGACAGAGCCTGGTTATTGCCCTTTTGGGAGGGGCCACACCTCTGTTTTTCACGCGAGCCCACGTTGCCCAGCTTGTGCTCTGGCACACTTCATACAGTCCATGCACGTCCCCCGAGCCCACACTCATCCTTCGACTCCGATGAGAATGCCATTTTTCCGCTCATACACCTGTTCATATGCATGTTGATTTCAAGCTGAACGTCGCACATCCCAGCTCTCTCGACCCGCCCACCTCAGCTGACCCCAGACGCAAGTCGGCGACAGCATGTCGATGCGCCCCACACGTGTTGTACTAACTGCACGCCTCATGTGCATGGCGAGGTGCACAGGAAAGTCCGCGTTATAAACCAGACCTGGACTTCACCGTGCGGTTGCGTATTGCACCACCATCTCGTCTGGCGACTAACCTCAGCTCGGCACTCTCATACTTCCTCACCCTCAGCTTGGCTCGATCATGTTCCCTCTGAACGACTTCAACTTTGTGACCTGCGCGCTCGCGACCGTCTCGGCTGCAGTAGGCTACAGGGTTTCTCGCGGGCGGGCCCGCGGCGCGAATGGGTATGCATTCTGTCGACGGCTGTGGGAAGTCACTCATCTACCGGCCCGTTCTATCCAATTCTCGATTGAACCCTCTGTGCACGGGCCGGACTTCGCACAGGTCTGCTGAGAACGAGCGAGCGGTCCCGCACAGTCGCTTTCGTTTCCTGGATTTTCGGCGGAGGAACAGCACTACGCATACCCCGCGCGAGACTAGCACTCCTGAAACAGAGTACGGTGGCACGGAGCCTTCGGTCTCCGAATCCAGCTCGCCCCGACCTACCGAATCTGAGAATGTGAGTAAGGTTGATATTCAAGTCAGAAGGGCGATGGCAGGAAGTGGTTCAACAGGCCGCGCGATGGCGCGTCCTCTAGCCATTGCTGCCGGCGCGCCGATTTCTAGGGTGCCGTGTACTGACTACATGAGATCGTACAGTTTGTTGGCGAAGTTGAGGAAGGCTCCCTCAAACGCAAGCGCTCAGCATCCCCAGGAGTTACCGTAGGTCAAATCGGTACAATGGGTCCGAGCGACGCTGATCGGCCCTTTGCAGCATCCAGCTAGTCCCCCACTCAAACGGCGCAAGACGCCGCTCCGAGAGGAGAGCGACGAAATACCATCAAACACTGAGGTGATACCGCAGCCTCTGACTCCCTTTCAACCTATGCTCTGCGAGCATGAAACCGTTCCCCCGAACAGCAGTGATGAGGCCCAGGAGAAGGTCGATTCCGACAAGGTTTGCATTCAGGATGCAGTTGCTTGCCATTCTGCAAGTCTGGCTCAACGGGCTTTCCGCGTCGGTCTCTCCAGAGTCTCCCATTGGGCCCCTCGAACCAGCTGACAGCATCAGCCACCACCATGCCGACTGGGTTGACGAAGCAGTCACCCGTCAGATCGGCTCCCAATGCCCCCTCATGGGCCAACGCCAGCGCCATCGTAGCCGTCAGTCCTGCGATCAGCCGACATGAACTGTACTATTGAACACACTCCACTCTGCAGGCCCAACCTTCATCCGCATTTCAAGCTTTTTCGGGCACGCCCTCTGCCTTTGCCAACGCGTGTACGACGTTCTCCCAGGAGAGTCCGGTCTGGTCCGCACCTGCTGGTGACATCCCAGCCTTGGCGTGCACACCTGATCCTCTTGCTGCGCTGTCGTACGCGAGAAGTACGCAAACGAGTACGTGGTCCTGACTGGCAGCATCCCGCGCGACGCTCACCGCTACCGGTGACGTAACGCATCGCGCAGCCTTAACAGGCGAGGAGGATGAGTCTGTCGTCGCCGAGCTGAAAGGCGCGAAGGTCTTCATCAAGCGCGGGGACCACGAGTTTTGCGAAGGCATCCTGGGGAACGTGCGCCTACTGAAACACAAAGAGAGTGGGCGTGAGCGCATCTGTGCGTCCGTCTATATCCATCCTCGCTACCCCATGTGCTGATCCCCGCAATGCAGTGTTTCGTCGAGAACTGGTCTTGAAGGTGTCGATGAATGTCCGGCTTCACCCCGTCGTACGGTGCTCTCTCGATGACACACAGGGCCTGCTGCGCATCGTACTCAAGGAACCCGTCGCGGATTCTGCACAAGAACAGCAAGTCGTCGTCTACGCGCTCAAGGTTCGTCTGCCTACTCAAGAACCTGTCGCGAAATGCGTTCTCAACGTTCGCTCCGCCCCATCAGCGCGGGAAGGCGTCGCGGACCGAGTTCGCGGACTTTGCGAAGGCCGTGACGGAGAGCGCGCGGTTGCTCTCGCAGAGCCAGGCGATTGCCTGAGTTGCTCGACAGGCGCCTGGACGCCTGACCGTACTCCGCGCGGGTCGCGACGCGGGTCGTTGTCTTTAACTTATCCTCTGCTATTCTGCCTCAAATCTGTTGTTGTGTCTACGGTTACTCTGTCATGCTACTATCATGCCCGTCATGCATATACCCATTCGATACCATCCCTGTTACCCCGAGTGTCAAGCTAGGCGTGCGTGTAGCCTTGCCGATAGCAGGCTAAGGCTCATGCGACGGCTGCTGAGATACGGAACAGGCACCGGCACTTTGGAGAATCGGATCGATAGGAAGTGCGCATCACAATAGAGCTGTGGCAAATTCATCCGTCCAACGCTACGATGCCCCGCCCACCCTATCTAGTCCATCAGGGGGCGACCTAGGCGAGGGGCGGAGGAGGGATAGCTCGCGAAGAAACAATTGCGTGGGTGCGTGTCGGACCGCTGCACGCTGTCGCGACATTGACCCACATACGAGTCGTGCTCCCCCATGCAATGATAGGGCGCCAGATAGAAGAGAACGGGCCTCATGTAGGTCAGGCGAGTCCGATGGAGGTCCTCCTTATTGTCTTGCAGGACAGACGAGCACACAGGATGTTGTTCTGCAAAAGGCAGTTGTTGTACTTTAGCGGGACCCCAGAGCACCAGTGTGGCAATGTGGCAGTAAGCAGACAATAAGCAGGCGTCTGCATGGTGGCACCGGTTTCTGGGGTCTCGTGGTACCTGTGGCTGTGGGCGTGCGTTGACGGATTTTGGACGCGGGGGGGATTGGCGCCGGCTGTGTTTATAGACGATGTTGATGTCGCCAGCCGAGGACAATTGTCCCTCCTCGGGGCGAGGCGGGCACACTTTTGTCCATCCGTTGCTCTTAACCATCTCCGGTGTCGAGCCAGACAGCCATCGCAGCTAGTCTGTCGCTCACCGCCTCCATCTCGCCGCTCTCCGCCGCCCTCTGCATCTGCTCTCTTGACTAGGACATATCCTCTGTAGCCTCAGCCCAACCTTCGCATTCGTCTTAAAATCATTAACTCTGCACAACTACGAACCTGTTTCAGCAAGCCTCAACCATTCTCGACTTTTTGTGAGTAATATCCCTCATACCATCTGAGGTTGCGTCCAAGACTCATGCTATGATTCACCAGACGTCCCTCGCATTCACGCCCCGTTACCCCAATAATTCCATTCATGTCTGCCAGCTCTGCCCACGAAAACTCAAACAACGTCCCCGTCTTTGCGCAAGTACCAGCCCAACCTGTGCCCACCTACGCTTTCCTTGCCTACCCGCCTCCGCAGAAGAAGCGCCCGACTCAAGCTCTCCCCTCGCCCCCGCCTAGGCAGCCCTCTTCCCTGTCCTTGTATCCCAGGCGCCGCTCTGCTACAACCTCGGCCGTTGCGGCGTGGGTCGCCGCAGTCCATCCCGGTTCTCCCGCCCCCCGCTCTCCCCGCAGGCGCTCCTCCATCTCCAGCGCCCGCCGCTGTTCTTGCGGTTCGCCCTGCGTTGTCTCGAGACGTCCTTCTATCAGTTCCGGAAGCCCCCACCCCCACTCGGCGTCGTTCTTGAGCTTCGCTGACACCCCGTCCACCGCGTCAAGGCTCGTCATCACGCCATCTGTCAGGGACTTCAAGCCTGACCTGACTGCTGTTGGCTACACGTCCGTGTTCGTTCACTTCCCGGAGACACCGCTTTCGGCTACCGTCTTCACCAGCGGGACCAGACCGACGTCCCGTGCGCCCCCGCGCTCTCCCTCCAGCCCAGCCAAGCCCGCCAAGGGACTTAAGTCCTTCCGCTCCCTCTCCGCCCTTAGAACCGCCCGACGTGTGCGCTCGAAGTCGACCACGATGCGCGGCCCACCTTCTCCCGCCCTTGCTGGCAGTAGGCGGTCGCCGACGCAGGCCAAGGCGTCGCGTGCCCAGGCCAGCGCTGCAGTGAGCGCGTCCAAGAAGTCCAAGTACGCCAAATTCCGCCCGCCTCCCCTCGCGACGGAGCTCGCGCTCGCGCAGCTAGCAGACGGAGGCTCTATCGAGGATCACATCCGACGATTCGCCGAAGCACAGGCCAAAGCTGCAGGTGCCACGGAGATGACCCGCGACGGTCGCCTTGTAGGCGTCTCGGATGTGTACCGTGACGGCGTGGGCGGTGTTTGGCGCGACCAGGACGAGGAATGGGAGTACGCGCATCTCTTGGGCGGCGACGAGGAGTACTGCGTCAGCGAGGACAGCTGGGTGCGATTCGGCTCGCCAAACAGGCCGCGCAAGGCGTCCGTAATCGTGTCTGCGGAGGGAGACAGCGAGATTCGCCGGGGCAGCGTGTCGAGTCAGGACTCCGATTTGGACCCCCGCTACGCCATGCGCGCCGAGGACGAGCGCGACGACCTCGCGACGTTCGGCAGCTCCCTTGCGCCCGCTTGCGCCCGCCGGCCCGGTATGTCCGTCCTCGCAATCCCCGCTAGAACGCGCCGCACAGCAAAGCATCTCCGCAAGCCCGAGTTCCTGCTAGACGCCTTCCCCGTTCCAGAGGGTGCCTCCCCAGCCCACGCAACATCTCACGCCTTGTCCGCCGCGCAAGCCAAGGAGAGGCAGGCGTCTGCCAAGCAGCGCAAGCGGCCCGCGCCACTCACCCTTACGCCGCCCAGCCCCGCGTTCAAGTGCCCCACGAACCCGGCGATGGACGCGGAGCGCGTGCGAGATGACTTCCTGTCCTCCTCGTTCGCGCCTGCGCCGGCTCAACACCCGCGCCGGGCACACCAGGTGCCGGCCATGCCGAGTTCTCCGCGGCCTCCGCAACATGCCTCGATGATCCCGAACAAGAAGACCGTGAATGCGAAGCCCGGCGTTATGAGCGTTCGGGGCCTGTTGCGCGCGATGGGCGGACGGAAGGGTGATCAATAGGCGGCTCCCTGGGGTCCCGCGAAGTCTTCTGCGGCTTTATGAACTTCACGATGTGTGTTATTATTGGAGGTTCGGCCTACTGGCCTGCCGTGGATGAACGATGTACGTGTCTCCCTTAACGACCTGATCGTCGTCGCATGTATTCTCTTGTCGCATACATGTATTATCCTGTAATCTGTGTCTCCGTAGCCTCGTTCGACACTTGTCTGCGTTGTAGCAAATATATTTGGTTCTTCTTCATCGCGTTGTGTGCTTACCATCCGTGTGTCTGGTCTTGAGCTGGCTGCTGTCGTGTAAGTGGCACTTGCGAAGTCTTCTTTCAGGCGCTCAACAAGTGACTAACGCCCGACAAACAGGTACAAACGCGTCACGGTGGCGCGTGAGCGCGCGTCGACGCGCCTGTACCCGGCGTGCCGGCGCGGTGAGCAACTCATCCACCCGCCTCCCACCGGTCTTACTGTCGTCCGCAAGATTTGAAGTCAGCGGGCTGAGAATGTCACTAGACTTGGGGGTTCTGCGCGCCGCGGCGTATGAAGTAGTCGTCAAAGTCGTCAAAGACGGCAAGCTCCAGTGAGTAGTAGGTCGCTCCCGGGACCTGGTTGCAACCCAAGACCATACTCGGAGTTGCTGACATCTTATCAGCGAGTTTACGCAGGGATTGTACCGGAAGAAGGTTGAACAGACCTTGTCACTTGAACCGGGCACCCTTGACGCTCCGGAGTACAAGAAGGTAGTCCGCAATGTGGCTAACGACTACATCGTAAGTTGCACCGCCGCTGTCTGCCCTTATTGGTGCCTGACGACGCATTTCATGTAGACCAAACATGAGGAAATTGAGCAGGAACATCAAGACGGTGACGTTGAGGAGGCCGTCGAGCAGGCTAAACCCTCCGGAGCCGCTCGGGAACGGGCGCAGCCCTCGAAGGCGCAGAAACAAGACGCCGAGGCTAAACCTCTCTCGATGAAGAAGTTGTCGAAAGGAAAGAAACCCGCGAGATCTTCAGTAGGTTCTCAGTGCCTCTCACTTCATACTGACGGCACACTCATGCCTACTCAATCCCTGGTTCCGACGTCCGATGAGGAGGCTATTAGCGGTACCGAAACGAAGTCATGGGGGAGCAGGCCAAAGTCCCGGGCGACGGCTCTCGCTCAAACGAAACGTGTCGACAGCGAGTCCGAGGTGGTGGCCACTCTACTAGAACGCCTATCTATAAATTCTCTTCTCACACGAGCCGTAGGGTTCCAATGGTAATCAAAGTGATGGACCCCCGTCAAAGCGTCCGAAGGTAGCCCCGGATTCACCACGACACGCCGAAGCAGGCACCGCCCCTGCCGCGTCATCCCCGCCTGCCCCAGCAGGCCTTGCTCAGGGTTCTAACAGCTGCACTACTGAAGACCCGGTTCGTGCTGTCGTAAACCTTCTGTAATGTATTGTTCACCATTGATTTGTTTACAGAAGAGCGAATCTGAGATGTCTGTGCTCCTAGACGGGCCGCCTACGCGGAAACGCAAGAAGACAGAGAGCAGGGTGCGTGTGGGTCCATGTTGGTGCATGGTCATGTATTGACTGCTCTCTATAGGCGCCGCAGGTCGGGCATATATTGTTAAGCTATGGCTAGTAAGTTGACAGTAACGTCAGGGTTCGAAGGCCAAGAAGGGCAGAAAGCCTAAGGAAACGGGGAAGGAGTTGTCGAAAGATGAGGAGACTGTGAAGCGACTTAAGGTCCGAGAAGCATTTCGCTGCAATGTTGCTCATGCTGACGGCCGCGAAACCACTTAGTCGCTGGTTGTTGCATGTGGCGTGCGCAAGGTTTGGTCGAAGGAATTCAAGGACCTCGAGAAGCCTGCGGACCAGATTCGCCGTCTTAGGCAGATGCTCACCGATCTCGGCATGACCGGCCGGATGAGTTTGGAGCAGGCGAAGGCCATCAGAGCGAAGAGGGAATTTGATAAGGAGCTAGGTATTACCGCTTTTTGCGGCACAGGAGACGTTTTCTAATGATAACCTAATCACAGAGGACGTGCAAGAATTCGCAAATAAGATGGCCCCCAGTTCTTCCACGCGGAGGGACAGTGATTCCGAGGTAGATATCATTCCCAAACGGCCCGTACGTCCTCATGCACACGGTTCATCTCCCGTATTGATCACCTTCCATGATCAGACTGCTCGGCAAAGTATCATGGCATTTCTGGGAGATGAGAGCGACTAATATCTGGTGGTACACCAACCCGTTCACTTCGTTTGATAGCACCCCCTCCTGCAGTCTTACTGTGCCCGCTCTATTTGCTATGTTCTCAGTCAGCTACGCATACATGTTTTATGTGAATTCTGACTACAGCGTATGAGTTGAAATGTGCCGTGCTATCCGTTCCGCCCCTTCCTGGCGTGTGCGTACAAACGCCGCAGTCCAGGAACCAGCTCGGCGAACTCTTGAAATGGCAAGTCACCTGCATGGTAATCAAGAAGCTTCAGTGTGGCGCACGGGACCGTTGTAACCGCTTCGCGCGGCGTATGCACAGGAAGCGTGCGAATGTGCAGGCTACTTCACTCCCGGAAACGGACATACCCTTTCACCAGCCCCGAAAAAGGTAGCTTACCCTCAGTTGAACCGTTAATAGATCTAGTCACGTCGTCACAGCGCATTCGCCCAAGCCTGGAGGAATTCAGTAGTATGGCGGTTGGCCATATCCAGCGAGATGCTTTACGTTTGGCTCTGGGTTGTGGACCATCAATCCGGCGCTTTTGTCGAGTCGCCGACTTGGCGGATTCAGTCGACGAGAGTAGTAGTAGCATATCCACGATTGACTGTTAACGTTCAAGATACTGGACGTATGGGCGGACGTACGGGCGCTGAAGACCTTCCTGAGTAGAGATCTGCCCACCTTACCTGGGATGCGGGCGCCGTAGTGTGCGTAGTTGCCGAGTGTATGGCCAGATGCACCGGGTTAATAGGTGTGGAGAAAGAGCATTTCTTTTCTCTGCTCTAGGCCGGAAGGCCTGGGTCAGGACGGGTATCATTGCAGCCCTTGGTTCAGTGTGGCAAACCTTCCTTATTTGACCTTTTGTGCGCAATGTATTCCGCTCACAGCGAACCCGAGTTGTGCAGAGGAGTGTTCGTGCTCATCCAAGGCCGTCTTGGTGACTCGTAGCGGACGTATGACCCGAACTTGTGCCAGGGGTGTTGCGCCACCGTGCGGATGCTGAGTCGTCTGGGCATGCAGTCCTCGTGTCTTGCAAGGCATTGATACACGCAAACCGCCGAGTTGCAGCACAGCTCACGATTGGGTCTGAAGATAAGAGACGGTCTTCGAGGGGACAGTCCATCTTGAGCCCATGAAACGATGAGGATATAGAGATATCGGTGTATCAGTCGATGGTGGGGTAATGACGAACCGCACGATGTAGTTCCCTTTCCGTGTAGCTTTCCCCCCGGCAGAACGCCCCTCATCAGGAAAGTGCGCATTGACCACATGGAGATGGGCGCCTCCAGGGGACCCAGGGCCTCCATCTGTCCGTGCGGTACCATATGTCACCCCTGGTCCTGGCGCGTTTTCCTGATGCTGATGTCCTTTCAAGGTGGCCGAGACTGGGTTTGCCCCACGAGTTGACTTTACGGCGTACAGTTCCCAGAGATCAGAATCAGTGTGGATGGGATGGGACCCTATGCGGCGGGCAGGAGGCAAGCGGGCAAGACTCGGGGGTTTAGTGTGAGACAGAGTATGTGAATAGCTCGACTACACCAAAATGCGCATGCTGATTTCTGCAAGAAAGACGCGGGTCATAGCGGGTCACGATGGGACGCTGGTGACGTAGTGATGTACGCCTTGTACGGCGAGGAGACGACTGCAGACGGTGAGTGCAGAGGGAAACACCAGCATATGAGGGATGGTTGGGAGGACTTCCAAATCAAGTAAAGGAGCACGGCCAGCGCGAATTCGCGGCCGCCTCTGGACGGCGTCCACCACGATGGCAGCCGGTTTGACCCCCACCAGCATGCTTAGTCTTCCCAAAGCTTTCTGGGACCTGCGGGATCTCTTCGTCAACACATGACGAGAGCACAATTCTCACCGTTGACATGCGGTGCGGTAGCATACTCTGTTACCAACACCGTGACCTGGGAGCGGGTATTCCACCCTCTTGTGGCCTGCCAGGAATGCAAGGACCAGTTGCGTATTGACGAGGTCCGCGTGTTACAACCACTGGCAATGGGGTGGCAAAGTCAGCGATCGCTGTACAACATTACCCCAGATACCGCTGGCAGTGGACTTGTCCTGGATCTGTGTTGCTCCGTCGGATGGGCCTTCCTTGTTCAAGGTAAGCCCACAGAATCACGTTCAAGCGTACCAGTGACTGATTACAGGTCCTTGCCAGGATGACGTATCTTGCTATGGATGCTTCTTGAGCTCTGAAGTATATCATCTCGTGAGACCCTGATACTACGGCTACGACTGCCCCCCTTACCAGCAAGGGCCCGAACCGTCGTAACGCAACCTAAGGATATCAGTCTCATTGTCGTCACCTGTGTGCGACAGATCCCTGCTACTGATTGATCTGTGCAGTGAGCTAACCAAGTTGCCTACATCGCACACCGCAAAGTCATACCCCAACGGGGACCGTTCTGTGGCACAGGGTGAGTTCTCTGACATCAACATATTGTGGACGATCTGGCTCACGTCCCAATCGTCAACGCACCAGTGATCCTCCGTCTTCAGTCTGGAAAGTCAGCCTGGGGCGGCGTGGAAAGTTCAGAGTCAGACAGATCTAAGGTCTGCACAGTCGACTGGAATTTGCGTTTTCCAGCCATGCTGCGCCAGGATATATGAGCGGTGGGCATCTACCGGGTTTTAATTTGAGTGAGCCGCCTCCATTCCAACAAGATGCTTCAGGTGGGGACTCGTCCTACCAGTGGTCACCACAATGAACATCGCGGGGTCTACGAGCCGGGCGACCGGTACGACTCGTCCACTGCCACCAACCGTGTCCCAGGAAACCGGCGCGGCATCACGGAGAGCGGCGATTCACGCCACAGCCGCAAGCTCAAATCGCTCGAAACTGATCCCACTCACATTGCCGACTTCCTCACCCTATCCACCCTCTCAGGTTGCCAGAGAAACTCCTGGTTATCGATGCGCGACTTTCTTGGGCTATGGCCGGATACAAGGTCAATCGCTGCGCAGCGACCGGCTTTGCCGGTGCCTATTCAGGACCTCCGCCCCTCCAGGGAGCTCGAGCGTCTCACACTCCCTCGATCCACCCGTCCCTCTACGCACCTCTGAGGCTGGTGAAAAGCCCCATTTGCCGCATCGGCAGCTCTGTCATCCCATACATGACCCATACCAAGCACACACGCCCAGTTCAGCAGACCCTGCAAGCGCAAAAGCCACACCGACGTAGACACTTCGCAAAACCAGGATGTCGGGGGACGTGCCATCCGAGTAAGATCGACGATGCCTATGCACTTTGGTCGCGAAGGCTCGTTTCGGGGTACGCCCGCCCCATTCAACTACATGCTCGTCCTCCAACATTATGGTGCCCCGCCGTCGTACAAGGGCCCTCCAACCAATTCCCATGCTTATGTCGACACCTTCACGATACCCCAGAACTCATCAGCCCGATCATGACACAATCATTGTGCGCATGCAAGGCAAATGTTGGATGTGCGCAATCGTTTGTTGTGCAGGCGGACATGTTGCCGCGATGATGGGCGATCGATTATATTCTACCTTGTGCGTCCCGGACATCTCTCCTGTACCTACCGACATCCAGTCTAGGTCATCTGCTGTAAACCAGCAACTGCCTGGCGCAATTCGCAACGCATCACCCTAGGTAGGTCCGTTGGGCCACTATCTCGATACCCACCGGGCACGCACGGTGAGGGAAATGGTCAGCAAGTAGTATTGGTACGGACGCCTGATGGGACCAGAGTTGGATTGAATGACTTTCATTACCAGCTGTATCTTCGTGGTCTTCGTATGCCAACGCGGGCTATTATGGTCCACAAACTCCGTCACCACGGTACCGTACTTGCCGACTCGGGTAGATGTGATTGCAGCGGGATAGATGTTACCCAGAGCAGCACCAAACTCGTGTCTACTGCACATTTCGGACAGAAAAAGTAGCGTGGGCCATCAATGTGTGCGGAACGTTAGCAGGGGGATTCTGCGATAAATTTCTTCATATACTGGTCATGGGAGAGAGTGCCATGGGCGCTTGGCTGTGTTGGTCTCTCACCCTGGCCGGTGCACAGCTTAATGCGGTCATCTCCCTCTGCTTGGCAGTGCTTGTTCTGTGTCTGGCGCTGCCTCCCCCTCCACTCTCACGAACTTGATCATATATACCGACTGCCATCGCTCGATCAGTGCAGGATCCGTTGTTAATTGTCCCATCACGGAGGACTTCAAGTTGTGGGTCCATGATTCTCCTGGGAGATACAGCCGCACTGATTAATCACGCTGATCTAACTGGAATACCACCAGGAAATGGCACTTTCAACCCACCAGACATCATCCGGTGCGCTAGGATGCCAGCCATGACGCATTTGGCCGACCAATTCTTACCCCAGGAGCTTGTCAGGCTTTCTTCTGCCCTCAATCCACGCAGCGCCTCCATTTTTTACGTCAGGCGTTTTGCTGATGCACAGTCTCGCCATCGTCGCACTGACCACACCTCCATAGGTTGCAGCCCAATGCGGGCACACAGGCCATCGTCTCGCAGAACTGGACGCGACTGATCCTCTCATACGCCCCGCATAAGCGGCTGTTTGTGCTGCGCGCCGAGGATGCGGACGCGTCTGGTAGCGAGTGGGATGAGATCCTGCAAAACCCTCGGATCAACCGTGTGTGCCCTCTACGTACCGTCGCCACAATACAGATGTTCTGATGAAGATCTCGACAGGCCGGCTGCTGTCGTCGCATCTGAGCGCGATCCTCGCGGACATGGTCGCGAAGGGCGATGCGGTGTACGAGCCCCCGCGGCAGACGTCCTCCGTCCTGCTCTACTGGCGTTCTCCGGAAGAGTGGGCGCAAGTGCTGTACGACTGGGTATGCATCTCGTTCTCCATCTGTCGATGCTCTGTCGCACGGACATTGACGCGATGGTCTGCAGGCGAACGCGACGGGACAGATGAACACAATCATGACGTTCTACGAGATCGTCGAGCCGCCAGTGCCGTCCGAGCTGTCGGGACTCCCGCTGCCGATCCTGCGAAAGGCGGTCGGTGTGCTCACCAAGTCGAGCCGTGCCCAGGTCATCGCAGTGCCTGATGGCGAGGGCGTTCGATTCTTAGCGGGGATCCCGGGCAAGTGAATTGTCCGGCGGTCGCGGGTGTAGGGATGATGACGCGCCGAGGGTGGCGGCGGCCTGGGGCTGGTCTCTCTGCCTCGGGGCGCGCAGGTTGTGTATACTATCTAGGCGTCGGCAAGTGCGATGCGCGACCGTTGTATTGTACTGCAATCGGATCAAGTATGGGAGGGCACTGTTCGTTATCCGACTGCGAGGGTACGTTGCGACTGGATTCTGATATACAGGCTATGAATACAACATTTTACGAGGTCATCCGAGTAAACGTTTTTGTGGACGACGGAGAGACGCGGGGAAACGGAACATGGAGTCTGATGTACAACACGAGGATGCTGGAGAAGACGAGTGGGGGAGTTGTGGACGTCGGAGCCTATTATGCATATACATAGGGTATCGAGGCAGGGGCGGAGCGCACAGGCTGACCAGACGTGGATGGGGGAGGCTAATAATGTAGGTTCGTAGCGAATATGCAAAATGTCTGCGCACAGCACGGCGCTCAGAGGGTAAGCGAACCTTCGAGGTAGCTCGCGAACGCCCTCTCGGGGCTGGTCGCTATGGGCGCGGGGATGGTGGGGGAAGCCGAGTGCGACCGCTTGATCGGCCGCTCTAGGGCGTCCTCTTGCTCCTCGGATTCGTGTTTCCGTTTCCTGTCCAGGCAGTCTGGGCATTCGGAGCAGAAGCTCTCGTCGCTCATCGCGGGAGAGGGCAAACGGTAGAGATTGCGAGACAGCGGTCTGTGCTCCGCGCGGGCAATGCTCGGCAGCAGTCCCACCTCCTCCGGGTCGAATTGCGGAAGCGGGGGCGTGCCGGAGCGAAGTTCGGCGGAGCGGGGCGATGGGGGACATGACGGGGTATCGGGCGGGGTCTCGGGGGAGGATGTCCTACACAGCGAGTGAGTCGGGCAAGCGTAGGAGTGTTTCAAGCCGAACTCACATCTTCTCATCGTAGAGCTTCTTGAGCTCATTGTACCGCGTTTCAAACTCGTCCCGCTCTTTCTTCATCTTCAAGCCGAAGTCACGGGCGAGCCTCGCGAGGCCGACAAAGCCCATAGTCGCAGTTGCATGCACCGCGGCGCGCTTGCGCCACACATAGCAACAGTTCTTCAGGGACGCGTTTTCCGCGAGAAGGCGCTCGTACTCGGAGTTCGGTGTCGGAGACTTTGCGGGGACGGGTATGGTAAACTCAAGCTGGAGCTTGCGAACCGACGGCGTAACATGCTGTCGGAGGTGGTGGGGCACCAAGTTGGGGTCAACGGTGCCTGCAAGGATGGAAGAGATCAGTCGAAGAGCAGTGGCGCTAGTTGCTTGAATACTCACAGGTGGTATACGGCTGCTTGCATGTGGGACAGAAGTGATTCGTGGTGTAGGGACTTATAGATCGGACGAGGCGAATGACACAGTCATAGCAGAACACATGTCCTTCATGAACCGGGAGCTGGATGAGCGCCATGACATTCCGGGCAAGATCTGTCGGGCGACTCACCACAGGGGAGGGCAGCTGGCTCCTTCAGGTTGCCTAAGCAGACGACACAAGTAGGCATAGCAGGTGGCGGAGCTGACTGAAGATGGGCGGTGGAGTTTCAGGACGCAGGCGTTGGCGCGGATGTTGATGACCGGGACGGAAGGGTGGCAAAAGGTCTTTTATACGACATGGGAATGCACGGCGGGCGTAGGATGCGAGTCCATCCGTAACTTGGCGGAACTCGTATCATCGGCACAATCGAGACTGACCGATGCAGTATGCAAGGGGAAGTTGCCAGATACGACTCATACTCGTTTCCGCGGGGTGCGCGCAGCGGTGGGGGCAAGACCCGGCGAGGGGCAACGACGCACCGCTTGCGGGGGGCCTGGGCTGAGCGGATGGTACCACTCCACACAGTATACATGTGGCTGAGATCTAGGCGGCCTGCTCCGCATTCCATGCCACATTTTGCCGCTTGTGCAGAATATCCTCTGCATAATTTACAACATACGCTTGCCTAGGCAACCGTCTTCATACCGTCCCCGGCCTTCTGAGCTCATAAGGGCTGGAGAAGAAGGAGAGAAGGAAGGGGGACGCGAACGTAGTCCAACAAGTCTGTTTCACGGGCGTTGAGTCGGCTCTCGCTCTCGGCCGCTCCGGGCTCAGCCTGCGAGGACCGCGGCGGATCGCGCAACGATCTCGCCCTAGGCACCGCTTTTCGGCCCGGCCCGGCCCCCGGTAGCCGGCACCGCTCCCAAGGACGCCTCAAAGACTCGCGGCATCCAGATCCAGAGCGGAGTCTGCGCTCGTCGGACTTCGCATCCATACGCACGACAAGCCCTCGTCGGGACAGTATATACGCGCATGGTATGTCAGTCGCAATAGCCATATTCGAACACCTGGGATGAGTAAACGCTGCATGTGTCACGACCGCTTACCTCCATCCTCGTTCATGGCAGCGAAGACGGCTCACCTCCGGCCTCGATGTAGGGGTATAGATATAGTAGCACAGGTTGTATAGGATCACGTAGCAATCAGAAACAATGATACAAGTAGCTAGACGGACACACTTCTTCGCAGCCATCCTTCGGACATTCACATCTCGTCATCGTCGTCATCGCCCGCCTCCCACACCTCCGAATCCGTGTTCTCGTACTCGTCCTCAATCTCGTACTGAGGGACAAGCCGGTTCGCGACCCACGACCCATCCATCTCGTCCTCTATCACGCTCCATCGCTCGGGCCTGTCGTACATGTCCGTCAGGATCCAGTCGATGTACTCTTCGCCCGTCTCGTCGTCGGGGTGCAGCTCAATGTTCCATCCAAGGCGAACAACGTTCTCGTCCTCCACGACCGCGCTGAGGCCGTTGTCGTGCGTGTAGCTCATCTGGAAAAGCTCGATCATCTGCAGTGTCGCGCCGCGGCGCAGCATCTTGAACTCCTCCGAATCAGAATCTATGAACGGATACTCGTCGGCAGACACGTTGGCCGAAGGCGGGGCCCAGCGAGGGTGGACGTAAGGGCCGCTGTACCTGTCTTCGTCTTCACCGGTACCATACCCGTCAAAGGACCAGTAATCGTCGTCATCGTCGCCTTCTTCATCCTCGTCTTCCTCGTCATCCTCCTCTTCTTCCTCGTCCTCATCGGTACTCCAGTAACCTTCGTACTCGGTAGGGTCTTGGAAGATGCCCACCCATGGATCCTCATCGTCAGGGGGAGGCGACGGACGCGGAACGCCAGGCGGGGCCTTGGCTTTGTCGACAGCAGATGCGAGAGATTTCACAAGATACACGGGTATTGGGCGGCTCTTCACGACAGCGCGACAACAGGGACATGTCTTCTTGCGATAGAGGATCGCGTCAGGATAGTCCTCGTCCATCATCTCGTCCTCTCCAGGAGGGGCAGACTTGAACCATTCTAGGAGGCACGTCATGCAAAGCACGTGTCCACAGGGCGACAACCTGTGCGTGGAGTCGGAACCAAGCTCGAACTGGTGAAGCGACTAGTGCTTACCCGTATGGTTTGAGCAGTAAGTCCATACATATCTGGCATGTCAAACCGCTTTCCACCGTCGCCACAAGCTATCAACGGTCGTGAACAAACGCCCTTCTTAGCGTGGGTAATTTGCTCACCTCCTCGGACTTCTTCGATTGAATCTTCAGCTTCTGCATCTCGACATGTTGGGTCTTGTGGGACTATCGCGACATTAGGATGTCTACATGTGTTCGAGACATTGGCCATACCTCGGTCGTGGTAGTGAGCTCGGTCCTCAATTCGTCAATGACCTGCAACAAGCTTAGAGACGCGCAAGTATGGTAATCTCATACTAGGTGTCCGACCTTGCTTTGCTTGTGTATAGTCTTCTTGGACATGACCAGTTGCTAGCCGCGCTCATGAACATCGACATGTCTTCGTGGACCATCGTATGATGTACACACCTTGCGCAGAAGCTCGACTTCTTGTCTCATGCGATGATAATCGGCTTGCGCCAATGGGCCAGTGTACAAAGGCTCATCGTCTTCCTCAGCACCATCCGGACTTAGCATCTTGCGAGCGTGACGCGCGGTTTCACGCGACCGAGAGCGTTCCTTGCGCTTGGGACGCGCCGGGTGCGCAGCGGGAGCCCGACGGACATCCTCGGCGACGTTCGTGACGATTTGTGGATCCTCGTCGTCGACCCACACGCCGAGCGGGCGCGGCTTCGTCTTCGTCTTCGCTCGGCCGCGATCTCCGGCGTCTTCATGCAGAGAGGAACGCACCACGACCATGCTGGACCCGTTCGAGGACGAGGGCTGCAGGCTGGGGCCCACGGCGGTCACAGGCCGCCTCTTCCTGCGCGAGAGTGAGCCGCTGCGGGCGGCCGTGTCGTCCACACGTGCCTCCGGCGAGCGAGACTTGCGGCGACGGCTCGGCCCTGCGTGGTTCTGGTTCGAAGTCTGTGTGTTCTGCGTGCGGTTCTCCCTTTGCCGAGTGGACCCGGAGGAGCGGCGACTAGCAGAGGAGCTGAGGGAAAGGGAAGGAGGCATGGCGGAGTTCTGGCTACAGTGCTTGGATGTTTGTGCTACGCCCAGCTTAGACGGCCAGCTCTTCTTCCAGATAGATCAATCCAAAGCTCACTGTATATATCAGTCTCTCTCCCTCGTCGTCCTCGTATGATACCTTGAAGCAGCTGGAGCGATGTAGTTGGCGGTAGAGGGACAAGGATGACACCGCCAGGCTGAAGCGCGCGACTTGCATGTAACGGAGTCATGTGCGATGTTAAAACCCCATATGGTTACGTAATATATTCGGTTATTACGGACCCCCGTTAACAAGCCAGGCTTGATCGATAGATACATAACAAGGGCACATCAGTACAGCACCTGCATTCGGTAAGTATGGCTATGCGGCGACCAGTCAGGATATGTCGTAACAGAGTACCGCCGTAACTCTGAGCAGGCCACAGCAGGTAGTGTCGCTAAGGGTAATCAACTTGCGCAGCGATGCAGGGGTGGGAATGGTGAAAACAGACGTGGGTCAGGAGGTCATAGCCTGATATGTTGTCTTCAACTTGCAGGAGCAGCTCTGCAGGGAGACGAGCCTGCAGTGCCAAAAGGAACCCGGTCGCGTCTCTTCAGTGTGACCGTAAGTAGTACTTAGTGGCTTTCGCGGTACTCCGCGATGCCGCGGCAATGTGAGTTGACGGACGCGAAGACTCTAGGCCCTTACCCGCGGGTACTCTGCCATGTCCGTGAACTACAGGTATTGTGTAGTGATAGAGTTTGCAGGTAGCCTTGGCGACTGTTCCATCGTCCTTATGTGCGGGGTGATGTCGAAGATTGGGGCTTGCGCTTGTATGCATTGCATTGTGTCCGAGACTACGTCGCGTATGTGAGCCGAGAACACTGCACTCACTATGTACTTAGTACGGTACACCCTGTGAAGGAACTACAAGTAAAACCCGAGCATGACACCTGCGGACACTCTAGTGCGAGCCATGAGCCTTGCGTAGATCCATCCTCCTCTGAACGACCGCCCTTGCCGCCTCCCCCGGGTCGCATTTCGTGAGCTTGTCGTAGTCATACCAGACCACTACTGAGTCCGACTCAGTCACTATCCGCCGCTGCGCGTATGACCAGATGGCCCCCTTGACATGGAAGTGCGTCCTCGCCTGACGCCCCGTTGTGACCGTCGGGCTGTTGACCTTGGAAGAAGTGTGGAGTGGTCCGGGATGAGGCTGGTGGGCGACCAAGAGCGTGTCGGGATAGACAACCGGACGCTTGTAGTCAAGCGAGATGGACTTGAGGATGAGCGAGACGCCCTTGCCCTTGATCATGGCGTCGGCTCTTTCTGGGCCCCCGAGCTCCTGTCCGAGCGCGCGCATCCAGTGAATGCGCCCAGACTCGAGGAACCGCACTGCAATCGCGTCGTCAGCATTCGCGCAGGGTGTTTGGTACAGTCATAGAGTGACGTACGATAGCGCACATTGTTGACATGCCTGTACGAGTGTAGTTCAGCAAACGTAGGCACAAATTCTATGACTCCAAACTTACTGGAAGGAGTCGTGGTCTCCCCATACCACAGGTTGTTCCCAAAAGCTGTCTGGGTCGAACCCCAGCTCAATGAGCTTCGCACGGCCTTCGTCCGCAGGGGACAGCTCTTCCGGCAACGGATCCGGTGATTCAGGGCCCTGGGTACCAGGAGGGAGGTGGAACGGTGAGGTTGGGTCCTTGAATCTATCCCGGAGGGCCTGGAATTTGTGGTATATCAGAGACAAGGCGTGTACTGCAAGCAAAGGCTAGATGGTAGGATACTGACTTTGATGGACGAGTGCCTGACCGAGGCTAGAGGACGGAATACTCCCCAGTTCGGGTAGCGGGCTGAGCGTAGTAATACATTCATCTGTACCTAACTTCCGTGCACGAATGAGCGAGGGGTGGTGCGGCGCGTCGGAGGGCTGCGAGGTGGCTCTGACTGAGCTGAGGAAGGGTCATCTGGCACAAGCATGGCGGGTACGCGGTGGCCGGAGCGAGCGGAGTGGCGAAGGCGCGCCGCGACGCGTCCGGCGCCGGGTGCACTTGCTTCTCTTCGATCACTCACTTGCATACACATCGCTGCACCTTCACTCTATCTACGGTCCTAAGGCCCCGCAGCCTTTTGCACCTCTTCCCGTATACTTGTCGACCAGCCGAGTAGTCCACTACGCGCTTCAAGATGAGGCCTTCCCAACCGATGCAAGTCAACTTGTCTGGCTATGCCCCGCTGAGATAGGCTGACGTCTAGAACGTAGTACAGCTAACGTCTTCGTTGTCTCTCCAGACACACGCTCAGAGAGAAGGTTTGACCTCGGACTCACTGTAGGACAGCTGAAGGTATGTTTGATCTCTCCTCTGTCTGTGGCGCTCGTGCCTGATGCATGCTCGACACTTCGCAGAACAAGCTCGAGTTAATCACTGGCATACCCGTACAAAACCAAGAGATATCTGTTCACCCTTCTGAAAATGCCACCGAGGCATTAGCTATCCTCGCGGACGACAGTAAACCGTTGGGTTTCTACGGGATCAGCGACTGGCAGGTTTTGAAGGTCAGTCCCCGTCCAGTCCTCTCGTGAACGTCTTACCCACTACAAAGGTATACTTGGAAAGGTCACCGATCTCAACCCCGCAGCGTCCTTCACGGGACAACTAACGGACACGTCGCAAGTGGATAAGTTCGAGCTTACGGAGACGGAATATGCGCAGAGACAAGGTATGCTCATGAGCCTTCTTCGATCATAACCCGGTCGCATAATATCCTTCCATTGATCAGATACGGTGCTCGCCTACAAGCAGCGAAACAAGATAGGTCGCTTTGCAGATAAAGCGGAGGGAGAACAGCAGGAGACGCCGTCTGTCGACATACCGGTTGGAGCACGCTGCGAAGTCGAGTCAGCAGAAGAAGATTTTCGCAAGCGTGGTACAGTCCGTTATGTTGGTCCCACCGAATTTGCCAAGGGCATTTGGGTAGGCATCGAGTATGACGAACCGATCGGGAAGAACGACGGGTCGTGAGTAGTTACTCTGGCTGACAGGGGCGTTGCACCAAGTATTCACCTTACGCCCAGTGTCAAGGGAAAGCGATACTTCCAGTGTCAACCAAATTGCGGTGTCTTCGTGAAGCCCGAACGGGTGAAAGTGGGCGACTTCCCTGTGGAGGAGGTCGATTTTGAAGATGAGGAGATGTAAAGTGCCACCTCGGTTGCTCACAGTCCTTCCGGAAGTCAGGTCAGTCGTTCGCTTACATGTACTGTACTCCTGGTATCCCTGGCTTACTCTGTTATTAACAGTGCATGGATCCACCGCTGAATTTACCGTGTACTATTAGTCATGTTGAATATGGAATCAGACAGTTTTTCGATACCATGATGTCTTCACCCCGACCTGTCCCTGTCGGTATATGTTCGAGAGCGGAGGAGCACATTATGGATCCTGCATAACGCCGCTACCGCAGCATATGTTTGTCACTTGTTTTTCCTCCCAGATAGAAGGCAAGCGTGCACCGGCGCCGGCGGCTCAAAACAGCAAATGTTGCCCCATATGGCTCGTGGGAGAGTCCTGGAACTGTCCGGAACTCCGGGAGGTATTCCCACGCCCCGGAGAGTGACGCGTCGAGTAATGATGAGGGGACGCGCGTCGTCCTTGTCCCCAGACTTCATAAGCCCACCTCCGACCTTGTTTCTTCACCCTTTCCACCACATCCTTCACGACTCTGAACGACATGGCTGACCCTAGCGGCGCACCTCCTGGTCCCGGCGAGAACGATACTAGCACTGCTATTCTTCGGCAGAAGAAATCGTGCGTACGCATATCCTGTAATCGAAACTTACTCTGACCGTTATGCGTAGGCCCAACCGTCTGATCGTTGATGAGGCGACTTCAGATGACAACTCTGGTGAGTACATGCATATCAGCGATGTGCTCATATGGTATCCTAAGAAGTATACAGTTGCAACGCTTAACCCCGCGACGATGGAGACACTCCAGCTATTCCGCGGGGACACCATCATTGTCAGGTCAGTGCAACAATTTCTTCACAGCGGGATTTGACTTACTCATAAACATGCAGGGGTAAGAAGCGGCGCGACACCGTCCTCATCTGCCTGAGCTCCGATGATGTGGAGGAGGGCAAGATTCAGATGAACAAGGTTGCCCGTAACAATCTTCGCGTCAAGCTCGGCGACATGGTCAACGTGCACCCATGTTTGGACATCAAGTATGGCAAGCGCGTGCATATCCTTCCCTTCGATGACTCGGTCGAGGGTTTGAGTGGCAACATCTTCGACGTATACCTCAAGCCTTACTTCCTTGAAGGTGCAGTCCCTGCTCCATACAGCTGCCGATTATGTGCTCATGCTACCCCACAGCATACCGTCCCGTACGCAAGGGTGACACCTTCCTGGTCCGCGGTGGTATGCGGACAGTGGAGTTCAAGGTCATCGAGACAGATCCTGCAGAGTACTGTATTGTTGCGCAAGACACCGTCATCCATACAGGTGTGTCATCAAGTCTGATACTGCCTAGATAGCATGACTGATTGTGGTTTCACAGAGGGCGACCCTGTTAAGCGCGAAGACGAGGAGGCGAGTCTCAGCGAGGTCGGCTATGACGACATTGGCGGTTGCCGTAAGCAGATGGCACAAATCCGTGAACTTGTCGAGCTGCCCCTGCGTCACCCTCAACTGTTCAAGGCCATCGGTATCAAGCCTCCGCGTGGTATCCTCATGTACGGCCCCCGGGTACGGGTAAGACGCTCATGGCACGTGCGGTGGCAAACGAGACTGGCGCGTTCTTCTTCCTCATCAATGGTCCGGAAATCATGAGCAAGATGGCTGGAGAGTCTGAGAGCAACCTGCGGAAGGCGTTTGAGGAAGCGGAGAAGAACTCTCCGTCAATCATTTTCATCGACGAAATCGACTCGATTGCGCCGAAGCGTGAGAAGACGAATGGAGAGGTCGAACGTCGTGTTGTCTCGCAATTGCTCACCCTCATGGACGGCCTCAAGGCGCGCTCGAACGTCGTCGTCATGGCCGCCACCAACCGCCCCAACTCTATCGATCCTGCCTTGCGTCGTTTCGGTCGCTTCGACCGAGAGGTTGACATTGGCATCCCCGATCCTACTGGTCGTCTTGAGATTCTCCGTATCCACACGAAGAACATGAAGCTTGCCGACGATGTCGACCTTGAGCAGGTGTGTGAAGTGTTGTTTGTTATAACGTCTGCGTACTCACAACATGTATTTAGATTGCGGCGGATACGCATGGCTATGTCGGGTCTGATCTTGCTGCTCTTTGTTCGGAAGCCGCCATGCAGCAGATTCGCGAGAAGATGGATCTCATTGACCTCGACGAGGACACCATCGATGCCGAGGTCCTTGACTCTCTCGGCGTGACCATGGATAACTTCCGCTTCGCTCTTGGCACCTCCAACCCGTCGGCACTGCGCGAAACCGTAGTCGAGGTCCCCACCGTCAAGTGGGAGGATATTGGTGGTCTCGACAAGGTCAAGCAGGAGCTCCAGGAGACGGTGCAGTACCCTGTCGAGCATCCGGACAAGTTCATCAAATACGGCATGTCTCCCTCGAAGGGTGTTCTATTCTACGGTCCTCCTGGTACTGGTAAGACCTTGCTGGCCAAGGCCATCGCGAACGAGACCCAGGCGAACTTCATTTCTATCAAGGGTCCCGAACTACTCACGATGTGGTTCGGTGAGTCCGAGGCCAACGTCCGTGATGTCTTCGATAAGGCGCGGGCGGCAGCTCCCTGTGTCATGTTCTTTGACGAGCTCGACTCCATTGCGAAGGCGCGCGGTGGCTCCTCTGGCGATGCTGGCGGCGCGGGCGATCGTGTCCTGAACCAGATTCTCACGGAGATGGATGGTATGAACGCGAAGAAGAACGTCTTCATCATCGGCGCCACGAACAGGCCAGACCAGATCGACCCTGCCCTTCTCCGTCCAGGTCGTCTTGACCAGCTCATCTACATCCCTCTCCCTGACGAGCCTTCTCGTCTGTCCATCCTCAAGGCTGCGCTCAGGAAGAGTCCCGTTGCACCGGACGTCGACCTCAACTACCTTGCGAAGAACACTCACGGCTTCTCCGGTGCCGATCTTACCGAGATCTGCCAACGTGCAGCGAAGCTTGCGATCCGTGAGAGTATCGAGGCCGACATCCGTCGAGCGCGGGAGCGGAAAGAGAAGGAAGACGCCAGTGACGTGAAGATGGAGGAGGACGAGGCCGAGGAGGAGGATCCCGTCCCCGTGATTACGAGGTGAGTCTTTTGGTGCCGGAGCGTTAACACGGGGCAAGGTTGACATTGTATGCAGGGCACACTTCGAGGAGGCGATGCGCTTTGCCCGTCGTTCGGTCTCAGACGCAGACATCCGGAGATACGAGCTGTTCGCGCAGAACCTGCAGCAATCACGTTCGTTCGGATCGAACTTCAAGTTCCCCGAGTCTTCTGGCACGGCCCCCAACGACACCGCTCCGGCGGCGGCGAACGCTGGGTTCGGCGAGGACACGCAGGACGACGACCTGTACGCGTAACCGGCCCTTAGCTCTCACCTGTAATGTGCCCATGCGTTTGACGGACGATGGATGGTGTGGTCTCGAGTTAGGATGACGCTCTGTAGGTTTGTTGCAAAATGACTAGATCGTTTGGCCACTGTAATATATCGAATTGCATCGCTTATGACCCATGTTGTGTTGCATGAGCTGAGCGGCGGCTGGGTGAGCCTGAGGCGTGAACGCGGGGGGCGAGTCCGAGGCAGAGACGCGGGAGTGACGCCATAGGGCTGGCCTGCTGTGGCACGCGGCCAAGAAGGCGGAGGAGAGCAGCGTAACGGGTTGTCTCACCCAGCTCCGTACTACAACGTCCCTTCCTTGCCCTAGATTGTGTCTCTCTTTGGGCTTCCGCGCGCGTTCTCGCTGCTATCTACTCCGCTCGTTGCTTTTCCGCCCTGTTCTGCCTTTGACTACTCCCGGCGACGTGCGAAGTTGGCCCACGACTACGGTGGACGATGGAAGTCCGGAAAGTATTCACCTCCGCCACACGCAACGTCTCCTCTTCCGCCCTCCGCGAACGCCTCAGCAGCTTCAGCAGCACTATCGCCGCCACGCCCCTCAAGCCGGTCGCTAACCTCCGCGCCCAGATCGAGTGCGTCTCCCATCCATGCCTCACGCGTCAGCGCGGCCCGCGCAGCGCTAGTCATTGACGTTTCCGTTCCAGGTTCGTCCCCGCGAAGATCCCCAGAAAACGGAGGCTGCAGACTCTCGCTGTAGCAATATGGTCCACGACGATCGTGTGGTGCATAGCCGTGTTCCTACTCCTTTGGTGCGTCCGCGCGCGTTGTACTCCCCGCACGAGCTCAGGCTCAAGGATTCTCCTGCGCAACCAGCTCTTTCCCGCCATTATGGCCCCTGTTGGCCGCATACATGCTGTGGGTCTACGTTGACAAGAGCCCGGAGCATGGTGGGAGGTTGAGTCCCTGGTTCCGCTCGATGGCTTTCTGGCGGTATTTCGCCGATTACTACCCCGCATCGTGAGTGTCGCCCTGCTCTACACGACCGCCCCGCTAACGTTGGCATTGTCAAGTTTCCTGAAGGTAAGTGGCCCATACTGGCCTTTGAGGGGACGCACAGCTAAGGCGCACTCGCGGGACAAAGACATGTGAATTACCACCGGATAGGCCATACGTCTTCGGCTACCATCCACACGGTACGTCAGGTCACCGTGTTATGGCATGACAGAAGCACTGATGTCCTTCCAGGCATCATTGGCATGTGCGTAACGTCTGTACATGGAGCTGCAGTCTGACATCTGACGCGCGACGTAGGGGCGCGATCTGTACATTCGCTACTGAGAGTGTGTCCCCGCTCGCTCCCCGTCTTCGCTCAATTATTCACTGTCTCTCGCTTCTAGGCATAGGCTTCTCTGACGCATTCCCGGGTATTATCCCGCACTTACTCACACTCGCGTCAAACTTCCGCATGCCGTTCTACCGCGATATCATACTCGCGATGGGCATCTGCTCCGTGTCGAAGCAGTCGTGCTCGAATATTCTCAAGAAGGGCCCCGGGAACGCAATCACCATCGTCGTTGGCGGCGCTGCGGAAAGCCTGAGCGCGCATCCCGGGACTGCAGATCTCACCCTCCGCAAGAGGTGAGCAGAGAAGACGTTGACCGTCTGGCATCTTTGCTGATCCTACGAAGGCTAGGTTTCATTAAGGTTGCCATTCAACACGGGTAAGTCTTCAACCTCGTCTTCCCGGCATCCCGGTGCTGAAGTCCGGTTCCAGCGCAGACTTGGTCCCTGTGTTTTCATTCGGAGAGAACGACGTATGTTCTTCGGCCATGGTAGCAAAGTATGTATGCTGAGCTTTGCGCTCCTCAGATCTACAAGCAGATGCCAAACCAGAAGGGCACGACGCTGTACACACTACAAAAGAAGTTCCAGAACGTGTTCGGGTTCACCCTTCCCCTCTTCCACGGCAGAGGCCTGTTGAATTGTCAGTTCTGCCTGCTTCGCTCAGCGGAGATACCTCTTGACTGTTTTGCCTTGGCAGACAACTTGGGCCTGATGCCGTATCGGAGACGTATCGTTGCCGTTAGTGAGTATGACCAACCGTATTCGTTTGGACAACTGACTGAGAACCACGATCATCAGTCGGGCATCCGATTCACGTCGTGCAGTGCGACAAGCCTACGCTAGAAGAGATCCGACACGTCCAGCAGCAATACATAGACGAGCTCATGTGGTCCGTCGGGTTGTTCCTGTCCCGCGCACTGTGCCTGTTGCTCACCCTTGTCTGCAGGATCTGGAATACCTACAAGGACGAGTTCGCACGGGCAAGGAAACGGGAGCTGAGCATCATCGAGTAGGCCCGGTGGTGGCTATGTGTCGATACCGGGTGGTGCTGCCTCGCCACTCCTGGACCAGCTTTGTAATCATGGTCAGCGGTTAATTGTTGTTAGTGCTGCTTGGAATTGCTCCGGACATGCATCTCGTGTACGACACGGATAAAGACCTATGCGTACACATCTTTCAGCGCGCACGGTGATTTGGAGGTATAGGCGTCGATTTCGGTATGCTTGGCATCAGTACTACTTTGCCCCCTTGCACTACCACTGTCCTGCCCTGTGTAGCAGTATTGTACAGCAACCCTACCGACTCGAGGAATGTACCGTCGACTCTTGAGGGAAGTGGGGGTCAGGCTATGTTGAGTATACAGGCGCGTTCGGCGCTCAGTCGACTACAGCACTTTCTATCTCGGGGTGTATGCCGATCAACCGCTCGCGCAGCGCCAATTGGTACGGCGTGTATACGAAATGGACGGACGGCGTTTATTCCACGTCTCTGAACCTCACGGAGCTATCAGAGAACAGCGAAGGCCCGGACGCATCGGTGCCACACCTGCGTATGCACCGCGTCCTGTCGCGCGTGTCGTTCCGTCCCGAACCCTCAGAAGGATACTACGGCGTGAGCGAAGACGCACAGCTCTGCCCGCGGACGGACTCCGAGCGCGCACTCAAGGAAAGCGGGTTGCTGCGAGACCATCCGCTGTTAGAGCGGAGCTTCGCAACGAGCGTGCCGGTGAATAGGCGGCGTCTTGACCAGGTGGCCGGCCGCGAGCTCAGGTGTGATCTGGCCAAGAGGTCCACCGGGGTGACCGTGTTGGATTTCGCCAATACCGTTCATTGCGAGTACGTGCTCGAGTTCTGACTTGGTAGCCCGTGGCTCTGATGCCTCCCAGTCTGGATCTCGACCTGACGGATTCAGAGATGGATGGACAACAACGGATCGTTTGTGCGTCTCCCTTCGGGATGGGATAAAGACACGGCGTATGAACAACTTGAGACGCTTCGCGACGTTCTCAACGTATGGTGTGTCATGACATAGTGTCAGCAAACAGTTGTTCTGATGCACAGATACTTCACGGCCTTATGCATGACATCGACTTTGACGGGACTGTCGTCGAGGATGCCCCGTTCTTCTGTTTGACTATCCAAGGCGATTAGATCGACGGGGCGTCCTCTCCCGCTTTGCCAGATATCACGTACATATCAACGGATACTCACTGCGATGGACGGCGAACACTGCGTAGCGAGACATACATCCAGCGTATCCTTCGGCCTCCGCGTGCAGGCTAGTGCATACGATCATTGAAGACGTTATTACGTAGCTCATCGACTGTCCCAGAGTGAGTCACCAGGAGTTGGATTCCGCCGCAGGGTGGTCTCCGGTTGTTCAGTACACACCCTGGCTCCAATATTCAATGATCGGTGGTCACGACTCGCGGGTGTTTCTCTGTCATGTTCCGAGAGAACGCGCGTCCGGCCATGTGGCTCAATTTAGACCGTGAACAGGAATGTCTGTCCTAGTCGAGGCGGTTGCCTGACATCTCCGACGTCCGCGGGCTGTTGTGCTGTCTATTCATGCCGACCCGTGGAGCACGCCCGCGGTGTCACAGATGGCCGGTGCAGGCTGGACCGCTTCACGACTTCTTTCTGCCCTGTTCTCTCCCGAACAGGACAGGTTCCGCCGATCCATAGCCGCACAGCCAGGACAGGTCCGTAGACACCCGCCGTCCATGCTTCTGACCGCCATGTCCGCTCGGCGGCTGTGGCCTCGTACAGACATAATGAAGCAAACGTCGAGGATGTCGGTCACGCCCATCCGCTGAAATCTCGAGCTGACTGGGATTGCACAGTCACGCCCTTGAGCTGATAACATCACGCAGCACGCCATATACGGCCTCTATCCCTTGTGTGCCGCATGGCGGCCCCTTTCGTGGGTGGCTATTTCCGGTCTTCCTTCCCTTTCTTCCCCACCTTAATACACTGAGCCAATTATCGCGAAGGAACGTGTCTATTTACGCCCGGGGCTCAATGCTGCGCTCGGGGGTGGAGAACAACGTTCGTGCCTAGCCCTGCGTGCACCCTCTTTACCTATAGTAACAGGTGTTTCTTTGATCGGGCGACCAAGCAGTTGTTTCCGCTTTCAATACCAAAGAGTCGACTCCGATCAAACCACCCCGACCGCATGTTCAACACCGGTTCTTCTGGCCGGTTACGGGCAATTGCACGGGCTCAGTTGACACGTCTGTCGGGCCTTGACACGGTTGTCTGAAGGAAGCATGCGGTCTGATACATGATTGCGAAGGGGTAGAAGATCGACGCAGTGTTTGGCAGACGAGCTGTGGCCAGACTTGGACGCCATCTTGGTATATAAGTCAGGCCCCTCTTCCGCCCTCTACAGCACCGCCCCCGCTCCCTGCCCTTCCCCCGCGTTCTGCACTATCTCTTCTGCACTACGCCCGCCGACCTTCGATCACAACTCCCATGGCCCCTTGCACCTTCGCGTCTCGCCGCTTGCAGCTCGCGGCCGCTGCGCTCCTCGGCTTCGGGCAGCTCCTGTCTGCCGCCCCCGCCGCCGGCCCAGACGGCGTCGCTCGCCGACAGTCGATCACAGCGCTCTCGAACGCCCAGATAGGGTCCTTTACGCCCTTCACGCACTACGCCAGCGCGGGGTACTGTGCCGCGTCGGCGACCCGGACCTGGAGCTGCGGAGCGAACTGCGAGGCGAACCCCCAGTTCATACCCACCGCGAGCGGAGGCGACGGAGATGATGTCCAGTTCTGTAGGCTAGTCAGTCTTGATAGTTTCCAATAGATATTGATGCGATCGACAGGGTTCGTTGGATTCGATCCAGTATTGAACTCAGTCATTGTAGCGCACCAAGGCACTAAGCCGAGTGACATGTGCGTCATATGTTGTGGTTTTGCATACCGGGGGCCTCGCTCTGATCATTCAATTGTCAGTGTTAACCTCCTCACAGATGGAGACATAGTGCGAAGTTCCTTGGACTCTTCACTCTTCCCAGGTTTGAGCTCGGCGATTGGTGTTCACGACGGGTTCCAGGACGACCATGCCGAGTGAGCTCAACCTGTCAACACCGGTAGGGGTAGTCACTTATCCACTAACACCGCAGCACCGCCCCCGACGTCTTGCAAGCTGTGCAGCAGACGATTAACGAGCATGGGACAAACAGCGTTGTTGTGACCGGCCATTCTCTCGGTACGTTTCTCTCGCACTCTGGGCGTCTGGACTTTGCAGTATGAGCACTCACCTCCTGGCAGGCGCGGCGCTTGGGCTGCTCGATGCGATCTTCCTGCCCCTGCACATACCCAACATCGACGTCAAATTCATCGGGTACGGCCTCCCGCGCGTCGGGAATCAAGCGTTTGCGGACTACGTCGACGCGCAGCCCATCTCGGTGACGCACGTCAACAACGAGGAGGACATCGTGCCGATACTTCCGGGCAAGTTCCTCGGGTACCACCACCCGTCGGGCGAGGTGCATATCCAGGACTCCGGCGCGTGGCTCGCGTGCCCCGGCCAGGACAACCCCAGCGACGAGTGCATCGTAGGTGACGTCTCGACCATCTTCGATGGAAGCACTAGTTTCCATGACGGTCCGTACAATGGGGTGAAGATCGGGTGTTGATACGAGTACCGGATGGGGGCACTGTACTGTAACCATATGCACGCTTTGTGAGATATTATGATGGAGGTTGGGGTTCGATGCAGTGTAGCCCGCAGTGTGGAAAAAATGCAAGACGGCACTGTTCATGGCCGTGCACGGTTTCCATCCATTGGGAAACTGTGAATACACGGACAGCGTGATGGAGGCCGGTGATGGCGACAAGGATCTCTGACGGGATCGAGGGGCTTGAGAATGTTAATTCGTTGACGCGACCGACTTGGCTTGCGTTCTGTGAATCTGGAAGAGTCAGAACCAGATTAGTATGCGGTCATTCATATGTATGGACGCATGGCAATATGCAGTACGTCGTGATTACGTGTGGACAAGCGCATATACCGAGCAGAGAAGGCAACTTCTTGCCTGTGGTAAGAGTTGTACCACTTTCTGCACAACGAGCTCAAAGTCAGAAAACGTGTGAGAGCCTCACTTCGCACCGTCTTTCGCTTACAACACATCATGCTCTTGTTCGCCGAAGACGCTGACGGTGAGCTTACCTAGAACTACATCAGGCCTATACAAGCACTCATGTACTCGGTAGACTCCTTCGTTGCCCCTGCCTACCCGCCCGCGCCGTCCTACGGCCCTCAGGTGACGGCTTCAATGCGATGGAAACGCTCCGTGCTGCGAGGTCATCGGGGAATTCACGGCATTCGACAGGCATTCGAGAACGTAGAGAACGGCATCGAGCTATATCAGCACTACTCCGGCGAGCCCGCTCTCGTAAACGCAGCGCGGGCGGCACCCGCGACGCGAGCGGCGATGGTGGTGGGCGGAGGCAAGCAGAGGTCACTTGACGCGGTGCCCGGTCGCGTGCAGACGCGTCGCGCCCACGCGCAGTCATGCGCCGCGCGCGTCGTGCCTCTGCAGCTTGTGCGCGCCCTGCATTCTGCGTCCATGGACGCCTCCCCCCTGCATTCGAGAGCGCGACGGCGTGCGCGCGGCACGTCGCTGCTGTCCGTTCCATGCGCTCCCTGCTCTGATAGAAGACCGCTCGGAGAGAGACGCCTCAAGCTCGTAGCGGACGTGCCGGCACCGCCGCTGGGCCCGAGCAGCACCCGCCGGCGGGCCTGACGCGAATAAGCCACAGGTGAAGGTATATAGCTCACAGACGCGGCCGTGGTTGGGATTCCCCCCAGCGGCACGTTTGACTGCGTCCCCACCCGAGTCCGAGTCGTTCTGGTGATATGCGCTTCCTTCTCGCGGCCGGCGTCCTCGCTGCTTCGTGCATCCTCCGAGCGGCTGCGGCCATCCCGGACAAGATCTACGGTGTGAACCTCGGTTCATGGTGAGTGCACGACCGAACCGCTTTAGGCGAAGCGTTGACAGTGTGATATCGGTAGGCTTGTCTTGGAGCCGTGGATGCTTCCAGCGGGTAGGTCCATGTTCCGATGCTGGGTCAAAGGCGCTCTCACTGACAATATTCCGAACAGAATGGACTGCCATGGGAGGGGAGACTTGTGACTCTTGCGGGGACTGCATCGGGTCCGAGTTGTAAGTGCATGTGTCGATATCAAGGACACCGAGCGGAGCTGACGGATTGTTCAAGTGCGTTAGCCCAGAAATACCCTGATACGGTTGACAGACTCTTTGAGAAGCATTGGTGAGCTATCTGTGAACGAACATCTTGGCACGTGTAGCTGACACAGCGTCAGGTCGACGTGGTTCACGCAGTACGACGTGAACCAACTTCGCGATGCTGGAATCAACACCGTCCGCATACCAGTAAGACGTTTTTCGTTCGTCAGGGCAAAGCGCGAACTTCTGACTTCGTCTGTTAGCTTGGCTACTGGATAATTGAGCAACTCGTTGACCGTGAGACCGAGTTCTACCCTCGCGGTGGCATCAGGCATCTCGTACGTGTTTGGCTCCTATGATGGTAATAGCTCAGTGATGATATCCGTCGCCGACCACAGCAAAATGGGCTCAAGATGCTGAAGGAAGCCGGCATCCAAGCTATCTTGGATCACCACGCGCCCCCTGGGGTACAGACCCCGAACCAGGCGTTCACCGGCCACTGCACCACTGACGTCGAGTTCTATGTGGGTGTTTCTTTTGGTGTATTGTCGCGTTGTGCTGAACCGCTGTCCGTAGACGGACTACAACTACCACCGTGCACTTGTTTGGACTGCGGTCATGACTACCCTCTCGCATCTTCACCCCGACTTCGCATCTGTCTTTTCTATTGAAGCTGTGAATGAGCCTATCATGGACGCGAGTCAGACACCGGGGTATGGTGATTGTGAGTAGCCAGGATCCTGCTTGCCGCTTGCGCGCGTCTTGACGATGACTTTGCAGTCCAGAAGAATTTCGTGGAAGTCATTCGTGCCGTCGAACTAATTCTCGGCATCCCCGTCCCCGGCCTCAAGCTCGATGTTCAAACCCATACTTCCAACTTCACGTCTGCGCTCAGCACTGCCGCCGGTGCGAGCAGAATCTTCAACGACGCAGTGAAGTCTGCTCTTTTAGAGGCGGTCCCCATCCTTGTCGAGCTCGGCTGGGAGCTGGCTATCCCCACGATTTTCAACTTCAATATGGCAGCAGCGCCGTTGCGCAACTCACGGGAGCCTCTGGTGACGAGGTATGCGCCCATTTGTCTGCATACCATTCATGTCGAGATTTACGGGTGATCTCCCAGTTTCATGGACGTCAACTGGCAATACAACAATCCGTCCAACCCCGCGGACGCGCAAATTGGGCCCCAAGGATATGACAATCACCTGTACTATAGCTTCGGAGTGAGTCTCAGCGCACATGATCACATGCCCAAGAGTCAACAGTTCTAATGACCTCACAGGGCGTTGCTGACGCCAACCCCGATGCGTACCTGGCGAGTATCTGCAACCTTCAACGCGTGGAGAACGACGCCGCGGTCGGCGACAGCCCGTTGTGGTTTGGCGAGTGGGGCTTACCCACCCAATTCGACGCGACAGACGATTTCCTGTTCAAGTGGGCTGATGCGCAGAAGCTCGCTTACAGCAAAGGGAAGGGCTGGATCGTGAGTACTTGAGCTCTGAGTTGAGACAGCGACGACAGTTGCTGACCAGTTGTTGTCGCTAGTTCTGGAACTTCAAGGTCGAGATCTCTGAACAGGCCGGAGACCTCGCGCGGCAATGGTGCGTGCCGTATATGTTGGGCACTGTTTGTAACGTGTTGACGTGATGCTTTGTCCAGGTCGTATCTGGAAGGCTTGAATCGCGGGTTCTTCACCGCTGACCCATCCCAACTGCACGATCCCAACGTATGCGCCCCATATGTGTACTCGACAGCATCGTAGAGTTGGATGGGATGCAATCTGTCGCGCTCTCATGGCGCCCCGGTCATTTTGGCCACATTACTTATGATTATCTCAAAGGATGTTGAATTGTCTCACTAATTGATTTGTTCATATGTCTCCTGCAACTTTGGTGGCGATTGGACGGGCGCGGCGGTTTGGTGGTTTGAATGTGCCCCAAGTCTCAAATGGGCAGGTGAGTTGCCTTATGCGTCGTACTCCTCCTCCCGCCATGCCAGCCTATTCGCCTCCGAGAGTTCTGGTGACGTTGAGGCTGGCTGGGGTGACAGGGTATATAAGACCCGTCGCGGTCTGCTTTTCGCCCACTTCTCCTTCCTCTCCTTCCACCACCCTATTTCGCTCTCTTGACCCCGGTGGTCGTTGCTATCGTTGCTTTCGTCGCTTTCGTCTTACGACTGTGTCGTACACATTTACCTTCGTACACACCACGCAGCGCGCATACAGCCTCCTTCCCTTCGTCGAGACACTTGGTTCATCATGGTCGTCCTCACTACCCCCGCTTCACCCTCCTCGCGGCCCTTTCTTCAATTGCCGCGGTCTCCCTTGTGCCAACATCGGTTGAGGCCGCCGCGATTCAGGTTCAGAACCGGGAACAGGTCGAGCAGCCCCTTGCTATTCGCCATTCCGCCCATGGAGAGAGCGCATCTGGTCGCAAGCATTCGGAGTCATCGAAGTCTGAGTTGAAGGAATCGGTGTCAAGGGACGCCGCGTCGCACAAAGTCGCAGCAGACAAGCCACAACGGCATCCCAAGCCTGTCGTTCCTCTTCCGGCACGTGTAGCCCAGAAGAACGCGCACAAGGCTTTGGCTTCGTCCGAAACAGCTCACGGGCGTGGAGGGAGTCATTCCGAGGATGAAGAGACGAAGCATGCGGAATCCAAGGTGCGCGCACCACTACGTCGGGCGTATATGGCAGTACTGAGAGCCTTACAGAGAGCCGCTTGGAATCCGGTCGACTCGATCTCCCGCATGGAACGGCTGTGGCTTGGAGTCCGGGACGAGTCCGGGCCCTCAGCCGCCAGTCTGCTCAAAGGGAGACACCACCACCATGACCATGACCGCGACGGTCGTACGAAGGTTGTAGTGGACGGTGACGACAATCACGTCAATGTGCACCACCGTTCTGTTCCACGAGGAGATCACGATCGTATCGAGGTCGAGGGCCACAATGACCATGTCCACGTTCACGACCATGGGGATGATGATCACGACCGTGTAGTTGTCAAAGGTGACGACGACCACGTCCACGTTCATCGTCGCTCGCCCTCGCCGCACCATCATCACGACTATCAACATCAAGAGGTTGAGGTCAAAGGCAACCACGACACAGTTCACGTTCACCGTCGCTCGCCCTCGCCGCATCATCATCATCACGACTACCATCATGAGGAGGTGGAGGTCAAGGGAGACCACGACACAGTTCACGTCCACAGGTCGCCTGCCCCTCACCGCCGACACCACCACCACCATAAAGTCGTAGTAGATGGTGACCATGACCATGTTGACGTACATCGCCGCTCACATTCACCCCGGCATCATCATCATCACGACAAGGTCATCGTCAAAGGAGACAACGAGCACGTTCACGTCGGTCGTAACCCCTCGCCTCACCACCACCACCACCATCCTCACGACGATAGGGTGGTGGTGAAGGGCGATGATGACCGTGTCAACGTCCACCAAAGGAGAGCGCGGCGGTACGCGACAGCATCGCCTATAGTCTTCTCGGGCCCGAACGGTGGAGCGTTCCTCCTTCATCATACTTCACCTCAGGCGGCGTCCTCTCAGGGCGGCCTTCTCGACATGAGCCTACACCTTCGACGAGACGGCCAAATCAACGGAGTACCTGGTTCTATTGAGATCATGGTAAGTCTAGGTATTCGTGGTTCATGCGGCTCATGCTCACGGCAACGTACAGAGCCAAGTGGCGAATTCTGCTGCCGGCCAACGGATTGCTTCTCTCGTCCTAGCCGCTCCCGGCAATGGATCAACATCAGACAACTCCACTAGCTCATCGTTCGTCCTGAATGCATCTGGCTCGGATCGTACTCAGATGTACTTGGTCACTGCATCGAGTGCGGTAGAAGCCTCCTCACCAGGGAACTCGTCTTCGACCAACACCACTACACCGACTTCGTTTATCAAGGTGGCTCTCCAGATGCCTGTGTTCGATGCAGCCAGCGCGCAGCTTGCACCCTACTGCGCAACGTTCGACCCGCGACCGGCTGCCCCAGCTCCCATGACAGTCGAAGCCTGTATGGACGGCTCTTCGAACGAGGAACACAAGAGCCAAGTTTTCGCGTACGAGCCTGGAACGGGCGTCATCCGTCCGATGTGGTACGATGGCGAGGACGACGGGGCTGACGGGGACGATCCGGACTCAACGGCTCCTTCTGACGATGGTTCTGACGACGACCAAGGCGGCACCGCCGACACTTCCAGTGGTACGAACTCCACGACGGTCGACCCGACTACTCCCAAGAGTGACATGGTTGCAAGCGTAACCAGTTTCGAGCAAGATGCCTTGGATCAGCAGTACGGAGACGCCACCCGTCCTCCACTGGCTCGCGTAGCGTCTGCGAAAGGCTTTTCGGCAGAGGTCCTCTCGACCGCCCAAAATGTGACGCTACTTTTCAGTCCTGCCGCACCAGAGGTCCCTCAGGCGAAGGTTGTGGCGCCATCCCTTGCTACCGATTCTCAGACTACGGCGTCCGGGACACCAAGCTCTGGCACTGAGACCTCTTCGGCGACCTCTAGTTCTGGGAGTTCAACGTCTACGGCGACATCTACCTCTGTGCCTGAGACGACAAGTGCAACCGATTCCTCGAGTGCTACGGATTCCGCGTCCACGTCGGCCGTTGCCCTCGAGGCCCAGGCTAGTCTGACGTCGTCTTCTGGGTCGTCTTCAGGTTCCACGTCTTCGACCCCGACCAGCTCCAGCTTGTCTGCCACTGATAGTGCTGCAGCGACAACCCCTCCTGCCTTCGAGGTCAAGGTCTACAACCCCTATGCAGAGTCGACCGGCACGGACACGTCCTGGAGTTCTCTGATAACGAGCTCGTCGGTTACCAGTTCCTCGGCGACATCGACTATGACTCCGGTCAGCACGGCACCCTACGAGTGGATGTTCAAGCAGGGATCCCTCACCGACCTGGAGTGACACGTCCGTGGTTGAGGGACAGGGATTAGTCTACTGCTGTTGGTCTGTACGATAACCACATCCTATCCTATTTGTAACATTGGTGGTGGAAAGACGCTCCGTGTGATATTCGAGAACACATAGCTGAGATCGTTGTCTGAACATCTGGTCATTGAAGTAGCATAGGCAAGATATTGCGAAAAGAAACGACCGATTGATATCGAGCAACGGCGTACTATTAGGGGTATATCTCTTCAAAGATACCCACGCCCACCCTCCCAGGTCCAGATCACGCCTGTTGCTTCCGAAGGTCCGCAAGATACTGGTGCGCGCGGCCGAGCATCCAGATCGTGAACGTGAACTTGAAGTTCGGGTACGAGATCGCGACGTTCTTGTTGAACACGCCCTCGATCGCCTCCTGCGGCCACGAGCCGTCCTGCGCGCGTCGTCGTCAGTGCGCCGCGCGTACGTGTGGGCAGCAAAGAGGCGAGGCGGCACTCACCGGCTGCTGGCGCGACATGACGAGCTTGACGGCGCGCTCGATCGGCTCCGGGTGCGGGTACTGGCCGTACATGAGCGCCATCGCGGCCCACGCCGTCTGCACGACCTGCGTCTGCTCGTGCTCGACCCACTGCGCGACCTCGCACGTCTACGCGCACGGGAGCAGGCCCAGTCAGTCCACAAGCACATCACAGCATACCGGGGGGGGGGGGGGCGGACCTTGTAGCTCTCGCCCCAGCCGCCGTCGGCGCGCTGCTTGGAGAGGAGGAAGTCGCAGGCGCGGCGGACCGCGGCGCTCGTCGCGTACGTCTCGCCCACGAGCGCGAGGGACTCGAGCGCGAACTGTGTTGCGTACGTGAAGCAGATCCCCCACGAGCCGAACCAGCCGCCCTCGGGCCGCTGCGCGGCGTGCAGGAAGCGCACCGCGCGCGCGATGACGCGCCTTGGGGGAACGCGTGAGCACAGACGGGCGCGGACGGGGAGGGGGAACGCACTCGATGTCCCGCGAGCGGTATTGCGGGTTGTGCTTCCGGAAGATGGAGAGCGCGGTGATGACGGACGTCGTGCACTCGGGGTAGTTGTACTCGATCATGATGTTCCCTGCAGACAGCCGTCGTGAGCACGTGTCAGGCCGCGGGGGAGTGCGCGGACGGACCGAAAACCTCGGCGGGGTTCAGGTACTCGAGCCACCTCGGGCCGCGGATGAGCTCGTAGCTCGCGAACCCGCCGTCGCTGTTCTGCATGCTGAGCAGGACGTCTACCGCATCACACAGGCGGTCCTCGGAGATGAGCTTCGGCGCGCCGCTGTGAACACGCTCCGTTAGCACGCACGCCCGAATTCCGCCGGTACGCACGAATCGCGTACTCGACATGGTCCTGGATGTACAGCACGGCCTTGAGGCCCTCGCCCGTGCAGTCGCTCACGGTGTACCCCTGCGTCTTCGTGCTGAACGGCCACGCGCCCTTGGTCTGGTGCCGGTACGCGCGCTCCATATGCTGCGGGTTCCGGCGGATCTGGCACTGGTCGAGCCAGCGCAGGATGCCGAGCACGCTCGCGCGGAACTCGGGCTCGCGCCCGAGCCCGGTCTCGATCAGGGCCTGCGCGGCGAAGCCGAGGTCCCAGAGCTGGGAGCCGTTCGTGCCGCACATCATCATGCCCTCGCGCGCCATCCACATGAAGTCGCGGCGGCGGGCCATGTGCCGCTTGTACGCCGCGCTCTCGCGGCCGTCGACGTGCGCGCGCACGATCAGGTTCATCATCTTCGAGACCGGCCCGAGCGTCTGGTAGTCCGTGTTCTCGTCGTCCATCACGACAAGCTCATAGCACCGCCGGAGCGCGGCGCGGCGCAGCGGCGGGAACGCGCACTGCTCGTACGCGCCCAGCACGCCGTAGATGAGCTCGAGCACGGGCGAGTGCGGCGCGTAGACGTCGACCGCGGCGACGTGGCTCCGCTGCGCGGGCCAGTCGATCGAGTAGTAGTTTTGGGTGTAGATCTCCTGGCGGAGGGGGCGGGAGGGTCAGTCGCCGGACGCGCGGCTGGGCGCGCACACCCACCTCTCGGAGCGCGAGGACGAGCTCGGTCTCCTCCATCTTGTAGCGGATGCCGTATAGGTAGCCCATCGGGATGTACACGTTCCGGGTGTGGATCCACCACTTGTGCGGGTGGAACGGCAGCCAGTCCGGGAGCGCCCTGCACACGGTGGCCGCGGTCAACGACTGCAGCACGCACCCACCGACAAGGGGGGGTTCCGCACCAAAGGTCTGCCGGTACGGGGTTGTTCCCCTCCCAGTCGTACACGTTCAGGATCGAGAGCCAGAACTTGCCCCAGGACGGGGCGCCCGTCGCGCCGCCGAGTTTGTGCAGGCAGCCGCGGGCCTTGACCGCGACAGGGTGGTCGGCCTTGACACCGAGGATGCGCATAGCACAGTAGTTGAGCGCGGTGCCGAACACGGTACTTTCACCCTCTATGTGGCTGGATAGTCGTCAGCGCACACCCTCGGGACGGGCGCCATCGCATGCAGCCCCGAGCACTCGCGTCTGCGCATGCGCCGATGAAGAAAGGGGGACTCACATTCCCCAACCGCCATCCTCGTTTGTGTGGTTGAAGAGGTAACGGATGATCTCGAGCCGCTCCTCGAGCTGGAACGGCATGCCTGTCACGTAGGAGCCGATGACCAGGCCTGGGATGAGAAACATGGGGCCGCCATATTCGCCCGGCCAGTGGCCATCCTTGGCCTGGAGGTGTTGGAAGAACCGGTAGCCGTTGCGGGCAGCGTCGAGCGCGTCCTTGGGCTCCGGGAGCGCGGGGAGGTCGAGGGGGATGCCGAGCCAGTACTTCTCGCAGTCCGACTGGGGCTCGGTGGCGACTTGGGCGTCATCGCGGAGGTAATCCCAGACGTGGTCGCCCTCGTCAGAGATGCGGAGGCGCCAGCGAGAAAAGTCGGTGAAGGGGATCTTTCCGGACGCGGGGACGTCGAGGGGCGCGTATGCTGCCATTTCGCTGAGGGCTCCGCAGGCGAGGGAGGCGACCGTGGCGCTGCAGGTTAAGAGGACGGCGCTGGACTAGGTGGGGGTGAGAATCACGAGGAATTGGGCGAGAACAGGAGAGGAGGAGGAGGATGAGGACGACATTCGGGCGCGGGAGCGGGGAACGACGCTGGAATGGGCCCACTCCTCCGCATTTCGCGTGGCCCGCTGACCGCGATACCGTGACGCGTCGCGACGCGTCGGAGAGACGCCTGACGCTGAGGAGGAAAATAAATATTGAGACCCGTAGGTCTACCACTCCGGGAAAGCGTGTCATCCTTGTGCAGGGGCCATGCTAATCTTCTCTGTATCGTTCCAATTTTTTCGTATGTCACCCCGAAGGGGACAATACGGCAAGTGGAGGAGATCATTCCATTGGCACATCTTTGCATATTGCTCAGCTCGCGGGTCAACTCGCACGCTAACGCCCACTTCAATTTCCTCTTCTCGGAACCACCCATTCAGCACCACCTTCGAGCCTGCGGCTGGCACATGGCCTCGCACATTTGAGCAACTCTCTGACTCGGAGGACAGGACAGACACGACGGTCGCGGCGCCAGCGGGCCACTTCTTCAGACTACCAAGTCGGCTGTAGTGAGTTTCTATGATCATCAACTACTCAGTGTTACACGTACAGTAGATTGATGCTTCTCCCGAGAAGTAGGCCTTTGCATCCCAGGTACCACAGGCTTGTCATGGATGGCCTGCTGTGCGACTGCCAGAGACGCAGCTGTACATGCTGGACCTCTAGAAGAACTTGGCCGTAGGTGCCTTTTTATTCATCTCCGAGTCCATCCGCAGTGGTATCCACGTGGTCCGAATAACCAGTCGCTCTTGAAAAGGGTCGCACTGCTGCAGCACACTCAGTCACTGCCCTAGGCAGGGATGTGGCGGCTCGACACGCGCACCTGCTAGCTACGTTGCATATCAAACCTGGCGCGAGCTCCATATGCCATCGATCCCCCGTCTGGCATTTCACGTCTGGATCCATGGCAGAGAGCAATGTCCACAACTTCTCGCTTTCGTCCTGAATGGCCTCAGCCGCAATATCATGCGCCGTTGTGACTACGCGCGCGTCAGGGGCTGTGTGTATGTCTGCATCGACACTTGCTGATCGACCAGACCAACAGCGCAGATCTCTCCAAAGCCACCGCCTCCATGTTCGGGTGGAACTCCTGCGCATCCGTCCGCTACGTCTTTCTATCGGATGCCTCTGCAACCGAGAACCCGCGCCTCATCCTTCCGGCGCAGTAATTGGTTCAGACGGGGCTTGACGCTCCAGGAACTGGTCGTCTCGAGCAAGAGTGTGTTCTTGCAATTGGACAACAACTGGCGGACCATCGGCACCAAGGAGAGCTTGGCCAGCGTTATCGAGGAAGTCGCAGGTGTCGACCAGGAGGTGTCGCTCAAGAGGCGGCCGCCACAGTCTATCAGTGTCGCGTGTGGTGAGGGTGGACATTGCCCGGGGTGGGGAGACTCGTGCGGCTCATCAGGCTGAACCCCCTGGGACGCGACCCATTAAGCTGATCCCCTTGGGACGCGACAAGTACCGGTACACGCTCCTGCTCATGCACAAGTCATACGTGATCGCGGTCGTGGTGTACATCTGTCCATGGCGACGCGGCCGCGCATCGCTACCGCTCCATGTGCTTGTACTGGGAGGAGGACAGCGGACGTGCCTCATATGAGCGCCCGAAACCTACACTAGACCACGCACTTGCGGCACCACTAACAACCAATATCAAACTCCTGTGAGGTTCCGCTGCAGCCCGAGCTCCCTAAGACGTACGATGACGATCATGTCAGCGGATGGGCGGCCGACCGCAGGCATTCTTTCGCAATCTCAGAAACATTCCCTGAAGCTATTTTGCGCCTCGGACGATTCCTATAGAACGAAACTGCACTGGGGCCAGCGCGGCATCTACACGCTTGACATACGTCTTGTTCCCACTCGAATTGGCTGAATACCTCGTAGTAAAGCACACTCACAGGCCATGGACAGGGATACTGGCTTACCTTGTGACTACAGGGGCATGCAGTTTTTCTGACACACATCCCGCCGGGGCAGCTACCTCGATCTCATATCCACCTCATTGAGCAGTGCCGCCAGGATATCAAAAAGCCTCCTCGACACGGTGCTCCTCCTCAACCGAGGAGGCCATCCGTCCATTCCAGGCGGACACGCCCCCGCCGCCGAGTCGCAGCCGCAGTCTTGCGCCAGACCACGGCTGCATCGGACGACGTGTCCCGGACCGTCCTGTGCCGCCTCCGCGTCTACGCAGAAGTCGAAGGGCCCCGCGTTCTTGACGCTCTTCTCCGAGTGCGCCTGCGCTGGCCGGCATCCTGCGCGGCCCGGCCCGTCGCGTGCCGGGCTGTGCGTCCCTTCCGCGCCGTCGACGCCCCGGCGCCCATGGCGGGGGGTGCCCGCTCGGGCCGCTGCTGCCCCTCCGAGTCCGCGTCGGGTGGGGATGGTGCGAGTCCGCGTCCGGCCTCGAGTCCGACAGGCTTACCGGTGGATGACAATCCGGCGGGGGGGATGGGCATGATCGCCCGCATCTGCTCTGCGGTGAACGTCCCGCCTGTCGGCGCGTCACTGTCGTCTTTCTCCGCGCAACGTACCGCGAGTCCCCAGATCGTGGACCGTGCCCCGGACAGTCCCTCATGGTGCTTCTATAGTCCAGCCAGGCTTTTGTCGCTGCCGTGGACGAGCATCTCTCGCGAAGGCTAGTTGGGTGGATTGGGTGAAGCTCTGTTTTCGCGTAGGGCTCATATACCCTCACGTACGCGGGTCCGAACCTGGATTGTGGTATTTCATCGAACGCGCCAGCGTGGATTGCCGAATGAGCGCTGATGAACGCGGTGGGAAGCTGCACGGACGGATGTACGCGGGGCGGATGGAATCAGCAAATACATTGCAGCGCGAAAGATACGATTACAGAGATCTAAGGTCACATATGATACCTGTTGTCGTGCATCCAGTGCTTCAGGCCGTTTCCAATGGCTCAACAGATAGACAAAGCATGCTTGTGAGATGCGTAGGATGTGCGAAGCGGAATGCATGGATGGATTGCAGGACAAACGGGATAGTCAGCGGATACAATCGTTCATGAACGCCACGAAAGCGCCGGGTTGAGACGGGGGGAGTGCGGGGGAGAATTGTTCTGCGAAAAGTACGTGGTCGATTGCGACGGGGACGCAAGCGAGCCAGGAAGGTACAGAGGGATCGTGGGGATGAGCTCAAAGACGTGTTGCGCGATAGGTCGGCCCATCCTTGAGTTCGGTCCGAGAGCCGCATTCTCAGTGGAGTTCATGACCCCGTGCACGCGAGGCTCTTGAGAGATCATCTCTGGACCAAAGCCCTCTGGCACCGATGGCGTTGGTGGTACACCCGTAACGCCGCGTCCGTCCCATATGCATCGCACGTCGTTTCCCGGAATGATTTGGGCGAGCCGACCGGTCTCGACGTGGCGAATTTCGATGAACCGCGAGTCGAATAGAAGCACGTAAGGCGGATGCCATGCGACGTGTTCTGCCGTGCCCTCCCATTCAATGGTGCCAATAGAACGGCTGGGGTCGCCATGGCGGTCCACATACAGCCCGAACTCTGGAGGAAATATGTTAGGCAAGGCATGTCGACTGCACGTAGGAGGTTGAGCTTGCCATCGTAGCACAGGAGGAACTCATCACTGCTTGAACGGAACATGCCCATGGGCCTGCACGACTCGCAGCGCTTGGCGAGCTTCTCCAGTCGAGGATCATCACGTTGAGGGATGGTAACACTCTTGAAGCTGTAGAAGTGGTTAGTATCCCATCGTCAAGCCCAAAAGACAGTAACGTACTCAGTAAGGTCCATGATCTCGAAGCCCTTCGTGCAAAGGATAACAATCTTGGCCTTCAGGAAGATCAAGTCGAACGCTTCAGACGGGAGGAAGAAGTCCTGCAGAACGATGTCAGCTAGGATTCAGCCGCAAACAAGGGCGGTGCTAACCCTGTAGACGCGGAACCATTCGGAACGCTGAGAGCGCAAGCCCAGTCGGGATCCGAAAGTCTGCGGCGCCTTGGTGCGCTCATTGATCTTTCCTACTACGGGTTCCAACACACGGAAAACACTGTCCAGCTATTTACATGTCAGTCGAGGCGTGTCAACTCATCTAGACAGGACAGGACATACCCCCTTCTTCTTCATATAGATGACGAGTGTGCGGCCATTCAGGTTACCCACGCTGAAGAAGTGAACGTCCTTGTTCCCGCTGAGCTTCTGCGGCGTCTGTGATGTATGGGCGCTTTGTGGGGACGATGGCACCAACGCCTCGATGTGGTACGCAAAGAGCGACTATGAAACAGTTAGCACATGCTTCAGGAGAACATGTTGCACCTATACAAACTTTGTCGGCTAGAACAAGGAAGATGCCGAAGTCCTCCAGCATTGCACATTGGGTGACCATCTTGAGGTGGAGCACCCGACGTAGAGCTATAGGGAGGTTTAGATATACGCATCAAGCATTCAAAAGTAAGCCTTACACCGTGAGTCGTGACGGAAACCAATCCATACACCCTCGGCGCATCCCACCGCGACAAGTCCCCGACCGTCGGCGGTAGCTAGCGTGGTAGTCAGCACCTCTACGTACAATATTTACCATTGTGAGACTCACTGAACGGCACAGAGCAAGTGACCTTGCCCGTAAACGCGTTCTCGTGGCTCCATGTTGTACCCCCAGAGCTGGGACCGATCGATGGCACGAGGAAGGTGTCGGCGCTGAGCGTCTCGATCTCGAAGACCTTGTTCGAGTCCTGCACGACCTTGCGCAGCCCAATCGCCTCCTCGAGTTTCTGCTTCCACTCGTTGCGCGCCTGCGCCGACTCCGCGAAGACGGTGTACAGGCCGCCGAGCCGTCCATTGTGGTGGATCGTGCAAGGGAACACCAGCCTGGAATCGGTCGAGGAGTCGGGGGATTGCTGGGTGCCCGTTGGTGTTCCCGCGTCCCCTGCGTGCCGTTCTGACCGGCCAAGGCGGAGAATGCTGCTTCCTCGTTGCGTAGGCGGGTCTGTGAAGTTCGCCAGTGTCAACAGATCCAGAGGAATAGGCTGTGTTGCACTGTCAACTCCATTCCCAAGGCGCATGTGGGAGCACTTACGCGTCTGTAGACGTGATACTTGGTTGTGCCTTCCTTTTCCTTGGGCTTGGTCATCACCACTAGTAGGGCGGACACATGGTGGTGAGCCACAAGATGCCGTGAGTAGATACAGACACCTCACAGTAGTTGTCGAAGAGCAGAACGAAGAGCTCAGTCCATCCGTTCCATTCGAAACCAGTGTCAGGCTGACGCAGCAGCTTTCCGGTATGGATGAGGGATCGGTTCTCGTTGAGCAGATCCATGTCCTGGGACGTTCAGTCAGCATATATCCATAGTCTAATCAGGCCGATGTTGCTCACAATGACTTCACCACTCTTGAAGACCAGATTCGAGTTGTACCGCCACACCTCGACCTTTTGCTTCGCCGAGACGACGCCAGGCTCGGTCTCCTTCCCGAGGGCCTTGATCACGTCCAGCACCTGGGGTATGTAGTCCCGGTCCTCATGTCCCTCGGGAGTCTCGTCGAGAATGTTCTTAAGCAGCAGTTCGTACCGCAGGAGTCGCGGGATAGGCCGATTGATGAAGTTCTTCATGTCCAGGCGGTGAGCGTCTGGGTGACGTGTGCATTGCTACGCCAGCACCATTGTCAGCACCTGTTGCAGAAGAGGCTGTGCACAGACACTTACATCCACAAAGGCCTTGAAGGCCGGGTTGTTCGCCATCTCGTCGTCGATCCGGTACGCAGCGATCGGGTAGTTCGGGATGTACTCCATGTACGCCTCCCTGAAGTTGAGCACCGCGTCGTAGATCGCGGCGGTGATGCTGCGGATGACGGGGTGCTCCTCGCGCTGAACCTCGTGCAGCTTGTTGAGCATCCGCCGGTGGTGCGCGTGTAGCTCCGCGTAGTTGTGGAACACCTCCTGGATGAAATTCTCCAAGCGCTCCCGGGGGATGATCGGAGGATCCATCTCGCGCAGGGGAGACACGTACATCTGCACGAACGGCATCAGCAGACCGCCGTACCGTCGAACGGATGGACACTCACGACTTCGATGTTCTCGAGATCGCGGACGTAGTCCATTTCACCCTTAATTGTCTCAAAGATGATGCTGCAATGTAGCATAAGTGGCACTGCTGTCAGTAAGTCAGGTATGTGCTTACTTCTGGCGCTTGACCTCCTGCTTTGACAACCCGGCCATGACTTCGTCCGAGACAAGATTGTGCCACTCGAACTTGCCCGATGGACCCCGGCCCATGGCCGATTGCCATGTCCAGAGCTGTGCAACGGACTGCAGTTTCTTGATGGCGTTGATCGCCTCCCGCAGGAACTCTACGTCAGGGTTGCCCTCCGTAGTCTCGTTGCTGATCGCCTCGAGCATGACCGGATACTTCTGCAGGTGCTCGGACGGCCTGCTGAGGAAATGCTTCAGGTCCAACCTGTGTGCGTCTGGGTGTCTTGAGCATTGCTATCATCACGCTTAGCATGTGTCCCCATTGTGGATGACGAAGAAGACGGACCTCGACAAAGCGCTTGAACTCGGCGTTCTTCTCGAGCTCGTCCTTCATGCGCTTCTCCCCCACGGGTAGGTTTCCAACATAGTTTGGATAGACGACGCGGAACTCTGTCGCAGCCTCGAGGAAAATGTCGCCTATCCCTTGGATGACTGGCGACTGTTCCCGCTGGCGCACGTAAATCTGTTCAAGCAGACGGCGGTTGGTCTCGCGCAGGTCCAAGATGTTCCCGAAGACCTCGTCAATGAACTCGTCGATTTCGCTTGGTCGAATGATGGGAGGGTTCGCGTTGCGTAGCGGGCGGATGAAAAGCTACAACAAATGTCAGTTTGCCATACTCTCGCTTCCGGTAACAATACTCACAGATTCTACGGTGTCAAGGTCACGGAGGTACTGCTTTTCCTTCATGATGAGTTTATGAATGATGCTGACGCGGCGTGTGAGTTAAGCCGTGGAACACAGAGGAGACACTCACTTCTGTCGGTTGATCTCGCTCTCGGGCAAGGTCGCAAGCAGTTCCCGTGGCACCGTTCGGGTCCATTCATCCTATACAATTTCTGAGCATGTACAAGATGCGGGTTGACGAGGATTGAACGCACCTTGTCCTCTTCCTCTTTCTTCTCGGAAGGGCTGAGGAGAGGCAGTGCGCTCCTCTATGAATCTATGAGTCATCTGAACACGTTGCAACAGATGTAGTGTACATACCCGTCGTGGACATGTGAACGAGTAGCACGGGTTGTCATCGTCACAGCTCGACGCATAGCAGCGCGTCAAAAGCGTGATGACTGCTGTGGGCAGCTCTTCCCGCTCCATACGCGCGTCCGAAGCACCCTCCTGGTCATCCCAGAACATGTACACGTCCTCCACACCATCTTGCAGCGGCCGGTCACCCCATTCGACCTCGTAGAAGAACAGCTGGCTCTGCAAGCTGCGAGCAACCTGGAGCGCAGCACGACGGTCGTTGGTGGAGATGCCGTGCGTCAAGAGGAGTTCTCGCTGGATTTGCGATTGAATTGTTGACTATGGCAGACATCAGACATAGTTCGCGATGAGACAACGAAAGATCCACATACCACAATGTCCTTGCCGGTGAAGGCGCGGGGATAGGGTATACTGCCCTTCACATGAGTTCCACGAGGGACCTTGTCTCTCAGGCGCACAGCGATATGACTGAGGAGCGCAGGGTTGAAGAACCGGTCGTCTCCATCCTCTGACGGGTCTTCGTCATAGAAATCGTCATCTTCATCTACGTAATTCTCATGCAATTCAAGCGGACGTTTGATATCTGCAATGGTGCGCAAAAGGTCTGGGTCGCGCCAGGTCGAGCTGGACGAACCCGTCGGGCCCTGCATCGAGGGCGCCGAGTACATGTCCTGTGCCTGCTGGTAGTAGTAGCCCTGCTGAGGCTGCGCCTGCTGAAACGTCCGGGCGACGGATGGCGGTGAAGTGGCGGACCAGCCACCATCCGAACCCTTGGAGGCATACGAGCCCACAGAATTGCCGCGATCCACAGACGTTGCCAAGGACGAGCTGGGTGTCGCGACAATGTCGCTGTCAGGATAAGTCGACGACATCGTAGTGCGCGTCGTGAAGGAAGAGTTACGGTCCATCCCATCCGGGCCGTTCTGATACGAGTTGACGGAGCCGGTGGAAGTCGACCGGCCGAGACCCTGGACAGCTTGAGGGTCTGCGTGGGCGACGTGAGCATATATAGCCTGCAATTCAACATGCTATCACGCACAGCTCTGGCTATGTGGCAGCTGCTGCATAGCTCCGAGAGAGGACGTGGAGTGTTGTGAAGGGGAATATGGCCTCAATGCTGGACGCGCTGTCTGCTCACCGCGTGTCGAGTATCCGTCCGAAGGTGAGCTCGGTGGTCGCTCGTCCTCATAGATGCCATTGTAACCAGGAACCTGTGCTGGCAGTGCGCCAGGCGGTGGTCGGCGCGAGTCGCTTGCCGGCGGAGACGGTCTCCAATTGTATGCGTCGCCTGTGTCGGGATATGGGATCGTGTACGGAGCTCGTGCAAAGCTGTCAGATGAGCCAGGGCGGGTCCCTGAGGACCCGGGGCGAGAGTCGGGATAACCATTCGATGATGGTAGCCGACCGAGCATAGCTGGGTTGGGTGGTGGTTTCGCCGCGTTGTGATATCCATTGGATACGCTTGCACCTGCTACAACAGGGGTCGGGGGAAGTCGTCGACCGCTAGAACGATGCCAACATCAGTTGTAGCCACGTGCGCGAGAGGACTGTGAGCGTACGATTCTGAGCTCGAATGCTTTGGTCGCAAACTGGGACGGTCCTCGGCATGATACGGATGAGGTTCGGGCATGCCGTACATCATGGGCGGGGGTGGGGGTGGAGGCACAGGCACGGTGGTACCTGGAATACGGGGAAGTGGCCTAGGTGGGCGCTGGGAGGGAGACTGGGGATTGCTAGGAGGCGCAGGCGGGAGGGACGGCGGCTGTGGTGGACGTGGAGAAGCTGGAAGGCCGTAGTGAGGAGCTGGGGACGAATGAGGATCAGAACAAACTGGCAGTGCACGAAAGACGCACAGTGGGGGGCGGTAACCGACCGAGCCGATGGCTGAAGTCGATTCGCAGTTGGCGTTGCTTCGCCGTCCTGATACTGTCCATAGATAGATTCCGCATCGCGATCAGACTGCTGAGGGAGACTGTGCAAGGGCTGCTCCGCTGTGGGGGACTCTTCCGCGAAGCCAGCCAGGACTTGGTGGTAGAGTTGCGCGAGATCTTCGTCGCCAGGGGGAAGAGACTGAGACATGGCGGCAACAGAGGACATTCTGTGTAGCGGGACGGAGGCGAGGCGTGTTCAGTCCGACATGAGCACAGACAGAGACGAATCCGATGAATTGACGGAGAGGTCGAGAGCAAGCACAGCGAGCGCTGCGGCGGCACTGGCCAGGCTGCCTCTCTCTGCCAGTGCCGTCACGCCCGGTACAAACTCGCCCTCCAGCGCCCGTCGCCCCAATATGGCATCCGGCGAATCTCCCTCTCCGACCACAGCAGCCCTCGGCTAGCGCTCACCCATCTCACACCGTACGTACACACGCCCGTTCGCATTCAGTAAACCACATCCAGCGCTTCACAGGCAATGCCGGTCTCCGACCAGCTCCCTGCACCCCTGACAAAGTCGCGGGTCCCCAAGACCGCCTCGTCCGTACACGACGTCTCTTCCGAAAAGCCGCCATTTGGCTCGAGGTCAGTGCTGATCGCAAGCGCAAATTCCCCTCACCCATCTTCCCGCCAACAGATTCTTGACACACGAGGCCGACGTCTGGAGCCAGAACGCCTGGGATCATGTCCCTCCTCCGACCGATCAGGACGAGGTAATCTCGGCAGCGCTCAGCAGGCAGAAGAGCGCCCCTGTACCCGACGAAGAGAAGCAAAAGTACAACGAGAAGCCCGCGAGGCATTGGTACGCTGGCGCTCGAAGACTTCGGCTGTGTAGCCTCACATGCATGCAGGGACAACTTCTACAAGGCAAACGCCAACAACTTCTTCCGTAATCGGAAATGGTAGGCCCCATAGCAGAAGACTTAAGGATGCTCAACTTGAGGTATTTCAGGCTACACCTAGAATTTCCTGAGCTCAAGCAAGCTGCAGAAGCTGATGTACATATCTTCCGAATATGTTCCACTTATGACATGTCGCTAACTCCCCTTAGGCTGGTCCCATGGTCGTTGCTGAGATTGGCTGCGGTGCGTCATGCATCATACCAGCTTAGTCCAAGGCTCAGTGTCGACAAGTCCGTAGGTGCCGGAAATGCAGTGTTTCCGCTACTGGCGGCCAACAAGAACCCTCAACTAAGCCTGAAGGCATATGATTACTCCTCTCATGCGGTCAAACTTGTCCAGGTAGGTCCCCCTAGTAGCCTATGTTGGCATAGTATTGATAGAGTTGTAGAACAACCCTCAATATCTCACACCGCCGCTCGGAACGATAGAAGCCGCGGTCTGGGATCTGACGTCGTCAGAGCTCCCTCCCGGCTTGGAACCTGGAAGCGTTGACATCGTCACGCTTGTGTTCGTGATGAGTGCCCTGCACCCGCAGGAATGGGCAAATGCCGTGTCGAACATCCACAAAGTCCGTATGTCCCTCAATCTCTGTGAGTGCTATGATCCTGATCGCCAGGATAGCTCCTGAAGCCAGGTGGTCTGGTCCTTATGCGGGACTATGGCCGCTATGACCTCACACAACTCAGGTTCAAGGGCGGCCGTCTTCTCGACGACAACTTCTACATCCGCGGCGACAAGACCCGCGTGTACTTCTTCGAGCTAGGTGGGAACGTCTGCGCACCATGTCTCGACAAACACTGCTTATCACGCCGTGCAGACGAGCTTGCACTGTTGTTCACAGGCTCCCCGGCTCCCGCTGCATCCAAAGCCGACAACACAGTGCACATAGACGAGGAGGCGGAAGAGCACTCTGACCCAGACCCGACCGCAAGGTCAATACCCGAAGCATCCTCCGCAGCCGTGTCCCCCAACGGGTCCACGCCAACGCTCTCCGAGGTGGAGCGGTCTTTCTCCTCTCTCTCAGTCGAAGCGTCCGAGAAGGCTCCACAAAAGGCCGGTGCCGTGCACCCCATCCTCGCCCAAGCATCCCCGTCAGACGGACATCATCCCCTCTTCTCGATCGAGCAGCTTGGTGTCGACCGCAGGCTCATTGTCAACAGGAAGCGGCAGCTCAAGATGTACCGGGTGTGGATGCAGGGCAAATTCAGGAAGCTGTGACCGGGGGCGCGAGGGGTGCCGGGGCCGCGTCTGCGATGAGTTGTCGTATCCGATTTGACCGTAGATCTGTATCGATTAGCTGATTTCTATCCTCTCGACGTCCAAGCTGTTCCAAAGGCCGCGCCATACCCGCGCCTAGCCCGTCATTTGCGGTGGGAACGGCTAGGGTGCGCAGGTAGGCCTGTGCCACTCGGGACACTGTCGTCTCGAATGCGGTTGCGGATGCCTCTACTAGGTGTCTCTACGCCTGAACATACGGAAGAGGGTTTCTTGAGGTTCTGGCGCGTGTGTGGGCGAAATGCTGGAGTGGAAACGCCGCTGGTGGTGGGTCGACGTGAGGGAGACTGAGAGGGGGCATCGGGCGTCTATTGTCCCCTTCCCCTCCCCCCGGCACCGTTCTCCCACGAAAGGATAAATCTCGACGCGCGCGAGCAGCACAAAGAGGTGTCCCTCCCGCCTGGTTCTAGACGGCCCTCCTGGGCTCATGCGTACCTCACGGCATGGCGTGCCGTGGGCCCTCAGGCCGCGGCACCTCTCTCCCCCTCCTCCCGCGATCATGCCGCGCGCTTCATCACCAACGGTGGACAATGCGAGCGTAGGGGTAGAGCAAGAGGGACGAGCGTACCCAAGCGTCCTCTCCAGCCGTATTTATACGGCTGCGTGGCAGGGGAGGGGGCCTTCATCCCAGCAACTACCGGCCACCCCATACCCACACCATGAAGATATCTCTACGCATTGGCAAGATGAAGATATCCCTACCCATTGGCAGGAAGGCGCCTCGCGACTCCATGCGTGACCGCAATGGCGTCCCAGGCGAAAATCCATGCCCTGCAATCGTATGGGATACCGTGCCGCAGCCGGCTGTCCCCACCCGCCACAACGCTGTAGAGGCCCATCGTGCCGACAGGGAGGCCGCGGCGGAGAGCGGCCGAATGACGACCGCGGACGCAGACATCGTCTCAAGCCCTTTGAATTCGAGAAGCCAAGATCGTGAGACCCTGCAGGTAAGCGAACGAATTTTCTTCAATGATGTGGTCGACTCACCGCCGCGGTAGGAGTCGAGTGCTGCGCTCTCTACCCAGTCCGCCGACCACGCCCCTGGCCAATTGGACGGGGATTGGTCGGTGGCAAGACCAGTCCCGCGCTACAGTTACGGTCCGCCTCTCTATCCGATTCTCGAGGAGCCCGAGGACTTTGAGGCAGACGGAACGAGATAGAGGTTGGTCAAGGGATGGTGCGGGACGCGCCCGGCTCGAATGCAGAGCACGGACATGGACTTTGGTCTTTATATAGGTTCACAGCGTATCATCGATTACCGCACTCGTTACAAGGCCAGCCATTCTTTTTGATGACGGACACCCTACCTTATTACCCCGTATGGACACTCTTGTTCTTCAGCCATTGTACCTCTTTCTTACTCGACTCCATACCCGTTATGAATACCTGAAATCTCTATGATCATCGATGTGCAGACGTAAACCTGATGGTACGATGAATGGCAACTCGTGCTTTGTTCTTTGTTCTATTCGGCGCCTCCCACTTCGGTCAACTCCGCGGTACGACGGTGGCAGTGGCCCAGGCAGCGGCGGCGGACATGATGGCAGCCTCGTTGTAAAACGACAGCAGAACGGGACATGTCTTTCCATCGAACCTCGCGGATGAGCTGTATTTGCAAGTGCTCGAGGTCCATTTCTGTGAGCCATCCGGTAGCGCATACTGATAATATAATTATGATCTGCCACTGGACTTGAAGAGGGCCACAGATCGAGGAATCAGGTGCCATCACCTCCTAGGTTTGTCCAGGGTACTGACAGCGACTTTGGAATTATTTCGTGTCGCCCAGAGCCGGTGGTACAGCCCCGTGGTCGCGCCGGGGCGCCGCAACAGGCTGCACGAGCAGAGCGATCGCACCCTCCAGTGCCGATATCTCGCTTTCTCACTAGGAAGACGGAAACATACCAGGGACGCGCGCAACTTTCTCTGAGCATCACTTCCTGTAAGACCGGCTCTGAGAACACAAAGTGTATGCCATCAATAACGCTTCACAGAGTCCCTGCCGCCAGTCCGACTCCTCATGAGGCTGACCGGCGCTAAGGCTCCTTCCGAAGAAGGATCGATCAAATGTGAGTGCCAAACCCTAACCCCAAACATCACTGGCCGAACCTGACACAGACCACCACCACCCACCACGTATACGTCACACCCGTCCACTGACAAGTTTCTATCGCGACCGAATTTCAATGTGTGATGTAATATTCCACATAAACAGTGCAGGAGCGACTGGCAGAGTCGTAGAGGAGTCAAATTCTGAGTAATTCGCGACGTTGCGGCAAAGATGGAATGCAAACAAGTACCAGCTCGGGCCGCGCTGACTTAAGGAAGGCAAGTAAAATGTTCTTCGACATTTTCATACTTTCTATTAACGATGCCTAACTACAATTGGGGCTGACAGGCAATCCATAATCCTGAGGGTGACCTGTGCCACTCGTTGGTGACACGAATGATGGTCCAGCAGGCACTATGCGTGAGTCCCCACACGAATCTGCGTGCTCTACTTTGCACAGCAATGACTTCGCCAGCCTCGATCAGCAATATTCATTCGAACTTTGCCCGCAAGCCAGGCACGGGATGTTGATGGTATGCATGTGGTCTACCTGAAGTGGACGACCGGTGGCGCGCATCAAAGTCAGTCCAAGCGTGCCCCTCGCGCCAGCTCGCTCTGCGCGATCCAGCATTCACACATGACTGCACATACTGCGACGCGTTGGCACACTGTCTCAGTGCGCTACGGCAGCTTAGTGGTGGAGGTAGGCTCACACACGAGTCAAAGCGACTTAGCCATCGCATAAATCTCTCCCTCCCGAGGGCGGGCGATGTACCGACAAACACACACCTCTACCCACTCACGACTACCTTTATGTCGCCGCCGACGGGGGCGCCAACCACGGACATGTCAGCCCGAGGGTCAAAGCACCGTTATCATGGCAACCTAGAGTTGAGCCCGCCTTCTGCTACGCGTCCATTTGGCTGGACGCCGGGGGGGAGAGCGTTGGTCTTCGGATCCCCACCCGCCGTTCAAATCCTCATGTCACCACCAAACACGCAGCCTACAGGTATGAGTCCCCGCGACTATATGAAGAAACGCAACGGGAAACCCGGGCAGTCTCGGGCCCCGACCGTTGTGTGGAAGACCGACGAGCCTGGGGAGAGACCGGCGCCGCAGTCACAGGGCAGCGGATCATCTTCCGCCGCACAAAACTGCCGCGTCAGGGCCGAAGGCTCCAGGATGGTTCATTTCGCGGACGAGCAGTCAGGTGCGGCGTCGTTTCCTTCGTACCCCACACTCATCCCGGAACTCACACATCGCAGATGCAGAGGAAGGATGTGCGACCGCGCGGGGCACCCGGGCTCGCGCTGCAAGCGACGCGGCACTACTGCAAAGGGCCACGGACACGCAGGCCGTAGAACCAGCACCGCGCGACCCCGAGTTCGAGGTGAGCACACAAGTCCCGACCTCTTCTGCGGCGTGCCTCTTTGTCTGACGTTCATCTCATAATTCAACAGCAGGGAACATCCCACCCAAGGTCTCGGACCGTCCAAACCGATGCATACTGGGAGAGACTGATGGACAGGCTGCTTGGCCCCACCGCGTCGAAACGCACACCGAAGCCGGCAGCAAAGGTCACAGAGGAGGGATACGCAGGCTCGCTATTGGTTGATGTGGATATGGAGATGGTGTTGGCTGCAGGAAAGGCTAGCGGACGCGCGAGGCAGTCGAGGACGGGTAGTATACATAGTGACCAGCATAGCTCACACCGCGGAAGACCATGAGGTGCCCTGTTACGTTTCCTTCTTATACCCCATGTATACCAACAAAACAATAGAAACGCCACTTATCAGAAGCTCCAGGAGACCGACTCACTGACAAAAAGACCAGTCCAATCGCTCGTCGCAGCAATGACGGATTCGATCATGTTCTAGTTGTACTAAATCAGAACGACGCCAAATACCAATACTCGAGCAGTGCGGTGATATACTTACAACAAGGCGGATTCTTGCGAACGACATCGAGGGACTGCACTACTTTATAAGTGCTGTGACAGCTTCCGAGGAATAACCCTAACCCACATCCGTCGATTTTGGACCGCGGATGATACCATCACAAACGAAACACGCATGAGCTCGTCCAGACCACTTTGGATTGGGGGGATATCGTGTTATTACACTAAACAGGCGAAAGCGAGCACAGACAGCGGGTAACGCACAGGGGGTCATCAACGTCATTACAGCACAATACACGACATCACGACGCGCACGGAAGCACAGACAGGCACAAGCACCAGCTCGGCCGCCGCCTTTCAGAACAGGACGGCAAACACCTTCTCCTTAAAGGATCGTGGAGGCGTTTCGGGGATCTCGGTCTCCTCGACCGTAGGAATACCCTGTCGCGAGTCGGTGAGTAACTGTGGATGCTGATGCGCGAGCGAGGAGACTTACGGTGACAAAGTCCATCTCGTGCGGCTTCCAGATCTTTGTACGCTTGACGACCTTGTAGCCGACGTACAGCGCGAAGAAAATCGGGATGTTGATGTCTACACACACACCGGTCAGCCCTGTGGGAGTGAAGAACGAGTCGCTGAACGTACATGCGGTGAGGAAGTCGGCAGCGTTGAAGTCCCAGAAGACTGCGAAGCCGTTTATGAGGATGAAGAATGTGATCCACGCGGTACCCCAGTACGAGAGGTAAGGCTGGAGGCTACTGTGGTACACGAGTTTCTTGCGGTCGAGACCCTGGGCACGGAATCCGCGGTCTACAAGGAACGACGTCAGTGCATGAATACAGGGGGTCGATACTAGAGACTCACAGAAGAAGATATAGGTCACGTTCATTGCCAACCAGCTGAAGAAGCCGCCGACGGTGGACAGGTTCACAAACCAATTGAAGACGGTCGCAGCGCCGTTCGACACGTTCATGAACGACAGGAACGCGAAACAGCTCGAGGCGAGAACAGCTGCGAGGGGGAGACCGTTTTTCGTGCAGTACGTGAAGATCTTGGGCGCCTGGCCGCGGAGCGCGAGGCCGTAGAGCACGCGAGACGCGCAGAACAAGAAGGAGTTGCCGGCAGAGAAGGCGGATGTGAAGATGCCGGCGTTGATGATGTGGGGGAGCACCTTGATGCCAGCGCGAGTGATGGCGATGACATAAGGGGATTCGGCTGCCGTTCCGCTGTCCTGGAGGAGGTTCGGGTCGTCGTACGGAACGAGCATACCCGTGATCAAGAGACCAAGAAGCTGGAGAACAATCGATGAGTACGGTGAAAGTAGGCAGCCTCAACGGATCATAAACATACGTAGAACAGTAAGATACGCCAAAAGACCCGACGGACGGCCTTCGCAATGTTGCGGCGAGGGCTCTGTGTCTCGGAAGCCGCACTGTGTGTACATTCAATCTCCTGATTCGCAGACCGATATCCATGAATACGTACATTGCAACCAGCTCCATTCCCTGGAACGAGAATGCAGCCTGGACGAGCACCGACAGCATGCCAAGGAACCGGTCAAGGCCAATGTTCTGCGGCTCGAGGTCGGCTCCATTGAACGGGCCAGGGGTCTTCCAGTACTGCAGACGACACGGATATTAGTCCCGACTGTCCGATAGCGACTTGGGACTGCCGACGCCCGACGCCCGACGCGTGCGGCCGTGGTCGCTTCCGTTCAAGAAACGAAAACTCACGTGAAAGCCGAGGCGCTGATGGTTGGGGCCGCCACCGAGATCGATCACGAGGCCAGTAATGATCAGGACCGTGATCAGGAGCACTGAGGGAGATGCCGAGTTCGGTCAGCAGGGCGCTTAGCAAGGAGCGGGGCGGGAGAACTCACGCTTGATGATCGAAAACACGAACTCCGATTCGCCAAACCACCTTACCCCGAAGATGTTGATCGCGCAGGCACAGACACAGATAGCGGCGGTGTACCCTGCTTGGTGGTTGGTCTGCGAGTGAGGGCGTTAGCGTTGCATGGGGCGATGTGATACAGGGAGCACCGACGTTGGAATCCCAAAACGTGAGCAAGATACCGGCAGCAGTAATCTCAACAGGAACAGAAATGGCGTTGGTGTAAAAGTAATTCCAACTGGATCGAAGATGAGTGCCTTCTGGAAGGGGGGAGTGGAAGCACTGCGGATGGAACTCACCCGACAGCGAAGCCGACTGCGGGGTCGACCCACCGCGCAGCGAAGTGAGGGAAGGTGCCGGAGATGGGTGCATGCGAGGTCATTTCGCCCACCGCGCAGAGGGAGGCGTATGCGGTGGTGCCAACGAGGGTGTACGCGATGAGCGCGCCTAGTGGGCCTGCTCCCTGGAGTGCATGGCCTGAACCCAGGAAAAGACCGGTACCGAGGGTACCAGCGATCTGACGACCGTGAGCAATCTGTGGGAACGAACGAAGGGGGAAAAACTCACAGCGATCATCTGCACATGGCGCTGCTTGAGCTTCCGCTGGACATGGTCGAGATCGGCAGCGTCGAAGTGGTAGCGGTTGTCGGTCTGCTGCACGACATAGTCGTGGACGGCACCCTTCTCCACGGAGCTGTCATGGTCGGTTTTCTCGTCGTAGTCCTTTGACCGCGACATGACACAAGGGGGGGCAAAGCGGGAGGAGGGGGAGAGGGAGGGATGGGAGGAAGGGGGCGCGCGCGCAGGTTAAAGAACGGAGGCGGGAGACCCGGCCTCAGCGTGCGTGGGCGTGGAGAGAAGAAGCTCGAGAGGACGAGATGTCTTTGGACGGTTTATACCGGAGGCGCGCACGGGCGCGGCCCACAAAATATTCGGCCTGGCGCGCTAAACCCGAGGAGAGTGCAGCGATAAGGGTCCGGAGAGCTTGTGGACGCCACCCGATAAGCCTTGATGGTGCCAGCCAAGTACCGGCCTCTGCGTTAACCTCTGAATCCCCACCACGAGCGACAGCCTGCGTCTCCCGCTCGCATCAAAGAGCGTGCGCGCGCGCATCACCCTTCGTCGCTACACGCCCGAGCGACACGCACCGCCGCCCGCCCGCCGCCCGTCGGGTTTCCGCCCAGCGCCGCGTCGCGAAAACGCGGAATGGAGAACGGCGGGCGCGCCTGGTCCGCGGATGCTATTGGCCCAAAGCTGTCACGGGCCTTCGAGCGTGGGGAGACCGAGTCCCGAGTGCCGACGACCAGGCACAGCAGATTTCCCGCCAAACCAATTTCCCCACCTCCCGCGATCACCCAGATCGCCATCAGATCGTCCCGATCCAGAACGCACTCCTCGCACTTGGTCTGTGGCTCTGTGCTCCTCAGCCACCCCACTGTTACTCCAGCAGCTACACACAGCCGTTGACGCTACCGTGGTTCGTACATTCACAAGGTGCGATGCCATGGCAGAGCCGCACGCGCCCCGAGCCCCGTCCAAATGTCCCAGTCTGATTGCAGACCGCTGGTTCAGCGATTACGGGACTGCCGCGCGGGACGTCTGCTGACACCAAACCTCGCCAGCTCATCGTACTCGTTCGCCGCGAAAAGGCTATACAGACGACATGATTAATAGACCGCAAAACATGGACCGCTGAATTGCTCAGTGCCGCGCTCAAAGACGTGAGTGGCCAGACTCCGGCGCCGTCCCTTATCGCCCCTTGCAATGGCAGTGGAGAGGCTTATCGTATCGCTTACCTCTCCAACGCTCGCCAATGGACGTAGACACATCACTCTCCACGATCAAGACTGGCGTTGGCCTGTGAGAAATATCGCCTAGCAGAGCGCCGTCTCGATCGGTGCAAGGAATAGCGGAGACAGATGTCATGGTAGAAACATTGTGCGGCGCTGACATAGCAACCAGCGGCGGGCCCTCCCCGCCACCGCCGTAAATAAATGCCGGGCTGAGTGGGCAGAAAGGCTGCGGACGCACGTAGCGGACGGGTCCAAGAGGCGAAGGATCCCTCCATAGAGAGACGAGGCGGCGGAGTAAGACGCACTAGCGGAGAGGCGAAGCCGCCGTCCGAGCGGGAACGAAGAAGAGAAGAGCGAGAATCAGTAGGAAAAGGCCTTCCATCGCAGACGGATCAAGAATAACATGACTTAATGGTTCTGAGCCGGTCGCGCCTGTGGAAGTCTCGTCGCCAGTGTTCTCAGGCATAGGCCGGGATCATCCATCCGAAGAGTGACGGTCGTCGGGCTGACAGAGCGCTGGAGCTCGCGAGCGGCGGCGAACAGCCTAGACGTCTCGCAGGGCGCTCCAGGGACAGGGACCCATGGAGGGACCGGGTTTGTCCAACTTATCTCTGTGTCATGATAAGCAGCGGATATCCCTGGCTCGTTGCGTCAGCCCAAGAACTAGCTGAGACAGAAGACCCACCTGTCTCTCGCACCTGAGCGTCGACGTGACGTGGGTACGAAGGCTGGCTCCATGGACCCTAGAAGTTCCTGGGAGCACCCGCCATCCATCGGTCCTTCTTTCTTGACACCCACATAACGTATTGGGTGTCCCCGACAGCGTCCTCATCATAGATATGGTGGAGAGATGTGGTGATAGCCTGACAGGTGTTATTGGGTGTGTATTGCTGGAGTAGCGCGGAGGCGCTCCTCATCGGCCCTGTGACTTGACATTTCTTGTGTATTCGGATCCGCCACGAACGGACGATCCCAGACTGTCGATGGGAGCGGAAAGGAATCCCGCGGGTATGGCTGCAGCCGAGGTAGAAAACTGCGCGCAGCGTCGGCAAGCCCGACTTTGATCCTAGAGACTGCCAAACACTGCCCGACGCCGGCCGGAACATGTTCAGCCGCATGCTGCACGGTGTGGGAGCGCGCCGCGTGGGACTCACCGCTCGGTATGACCAGAGGGCGTTTATCGCGCCCACATGGTTCCGGGGAAGTAGAACGCTCGCCTGGCGCTGGGCGCGGTGCGCTGCTGTCGAGACCTAGACGCTTGGTAGCGGGCATGTGCACGAACCCAAACCCCAATGTCCATCACATGCTGGGGGGCCGCACAACGCCCAGATCGTGGCCCCGTTGTATGGCCGCCGCGGCGCTGCGGATGAAGGTGCGCTACGCCGAACGTGCACAATTCCGGCTTGGGCTGACAACGGACTGGATGTCAGTGACTTGATGGTGAAAATGCCAACGGCAGCATCACACGATTTAGGACGTTAACCTCACCTATAGGAGGTCGTGGCTACAATACTACTACTTATTTCAACGATGATATGAGCTGCTCAGCTGTAACGTCAAGGGGAACACGTAACTTTGCACTACGCCGTCCGAGTCGTTGTCATTAGCACCGGTAGGGCCTATGAGGCGATTGTCTCATCGCAAGCAGTACATCTGCGAGCACTTTAATTCAGAGAGGACGCTGGTGGAGGACCATAGGGATACGCTTTCATTCGGTCACTGCCAGAGGGAGGAGTCGTCGGGACTCTGGAGGGAGGTGACGGAAGGAGGCAGGTACGCGTGTGACCAAGCGATGCTTGCCATATACGGATGTGGTAGCGCCCAGTCAAATTAGCGCCTGTGCGAGCTTGTCAGTGACGTCCGACTCTTCGCTCGTCTCGAGCTGTTTACTCCCGCCACGATCTCACACCTGGGTGCTGCTCCTGTAATCTCTGCAACACTCTAGCGCAGACCGCTCTCTGGCTTTCTCCGTGCTCTTCTTGGCTTGGCTACATTCGAATACTCAGCCATTCCTTTGCCCGGAGGCCCCGTTCCGATGACAAGCCGGCTGAAGCGGAAGCTGAACGATCTCGGTGTTGACACCGCGAGCTCGAAGGCCAATGAGTCATTCTGCCTAGTGCGTCACGCTGCCCCCAGCAAATAGTGGACTACTTGACAAGAAATCAGATCGGGACACCGCTGCCACCGCTTGAGAAGTCCAAGGACACTGGGGAGTTCGTGCCGTTATGGAAGCAAGAGGTGCGTATTCTCTCTGGCTGCGAATGGACGTCTTTTGAGCATCTGCCATGAAATCAGGTCAGGGATGAGAAGGGTCGCCGCAGACTGCACGGCGCCTTCACTGGCGGGTTCTCAGCGGGGTACTTCAATACGGTCGGGTCGAAAGAAGGTGCGTGCTCGCGTCATACGCATCGCAGGTCACTGACTTAGACATCCTTGTGACCCAGGCTGGGCGCCCTCAACATTCGTCTCCTCGAGGAATGACCGGGCGAAGAAGAAGGCGGCACGTCCGGAGGACTTCATGGACGAGGAGGACCTGGCGGAGTTGCGCGAGAACCGCAAGCTTGTCGACGAGCACGAAGAGATGGACTTCGGGGGCACTGCCGCCGAGAAGCGCAGGCAGCAGTCAGAAGCAGAGGAGCAGGAGTGCGTAGCCCTTTGGTACACTGTATCTACTGCGGTGGAATTGACGGCGTGTCCAGTCCTATAGCCGCGACGCTCGCTGCTTCACTCGCACCTGCCCCGAAAGACTCGGTCGGTGCCCAGATCCTGAAGAAGATGGGTTGGCGGCCAGGTCAGGGAATCGGTCCGCGGATCACATATGCTCAACGCAAGCGACAAGATGCTGGGATATTCGACCCATCGAAAGAGGTAGAAGGAGATGAGGATGACGTTGAAGAGGCGAAGAAGCATAGCTATCCCCGAAGAGACGTCCCTGTCATCACTGCACCTCGGAAAGATAACTTCCATGGTCTGGGGTACAGCCCTGGCATGGGTTTGAACGAAAGCGTTGGGTATGGGGGTGGCGGCGGGAAGGCGCAAAGCGGCCCCGCAATATCAGGTACTTAGTGTTTCGTGATACTGTTCCATGCTATACTGATCGTTAATCCAGCTGGATTCGGCCTTGGGGCTCTAAATGATGCGGATGAGGATGACATTGACATTTACGACAGTACTGCTGGGACAAGTCGCTCCCGTGTAGCATTCGACGACAACATCGGTGATGATGACCACTCTATCAGTATTGGTCTGAGCTCGCGGCGACAAACCTCAGCGCGAGAACCCGTATGTTCACCTCCTCTGTTATAGTGAGCAGTTCCGCTAACACGTACTTGACAAGAGAGTACCCCCCGGGATCACCCAAACCTTCAGAGATGGTACTCCTGTGCTCAAAGGCTTCGTTCTATCGGGAAAGCCTGTTGCTGAGGATCGATGGTATGTGCCATGACTGACTGCCTTCGGTGTGACTGCTGATTCTCATCGCATTCTACAGGTTCCCGTTACCTGAAGTACCTCCAGGTTGGAAGCCAAACCCTCGTCGAGTATGGGAAATGGATAAGAACAAGGAGAATGTTCCGGCTTCTCGGACAAAGGCCGATTCCACTCAAGGGCCGATGTCGCATGCAGCTTGGAAGAGTAGCCAGCTGTCTGCTGATGAGGTTGGTTCCTACACATTGTATGGATTGCCGAGTTCTGACCAGAAATGCTCTAGCGCGGTTCAATCCTGGGCGAGACCCCACTACCGGCGAAGACGCGGTCGGTATTTGACTACATGTCCCAAAAAGACCGCGAGCGACTGGAGAACATTCGCCACGCACGGTCTCAGCCTTCCGCGCCCTCGACGTCTCGTCCCCATTCACCAGGGCCGCCACCTCCTGCACCAGGCGGGGTTCATATCCCCCGTCTCCATCCATCTGTAGCGAAGGCGGCGTTATCAGGTTTCCAGCCTTTTACTGCCGACCCTTTGAAGCAGTCCCGGTACACTGCATTCCTCACCACTCAAGCCGACCATGCCTCCGGCGATCCGCTCGAAAACGTCGGCTTCGGCCCCCTCCCCGGACAGAGCACGGAGGACTTCAACAAGGAGCTCCAGGACTACGCCAAGTCCGCGACCGTGTTTAAGCCGCTGTCCGGCGCAATGGCGGGTCGTTTCCGGAGCGCCGTCGTCGTCGAGATGGGGCCCAAGGTGGTCGAGGGGCTGCACCAGCCACAGGCCTCGGACGCAGCGGACGAGGCGCACGCAGGCCAGGCAGAAGAGAAGGAGCCGGAGGACCCGAAGACGAGCGCGGTGCGGCTCGGTATGTACGGCCCGCTGACGCGCGAGGTGCAGCCCTGGCAGCCGGCGCGCCTGCTGTGCAAGCGGTTCGGGGTCAAGGAGCCCGAGGTGGACACGACCGGCGCCGCGGGCGAGGCGAGCGCGGACTTTGAGTTCGCGACGACCGCCGCGAAGAGGGATGCGTCCCAGGCCGGCGAAGACGAGGGGGCTGCGCCGGCGCTGATCGCTGCCACCCCCAGCTCGGCCACAGAGGGGCGAAGCACCGGTCCGCGGAACCTGGCGAACGTCGGCTTGGGCGAGGACGAGACGCAGGGGCGGGACATCCTCACGTACCAGCGCCCCGCAATGGACGTCTTCAAGGCGATTTTCGCGAGCGACGACGAGGATAGTGATGACGAGGGCGAGGGCGACGCTGCTGTCAAGGCAGAGAAGGGTGTGCCCGCCCCGCTCGACTTCTTTGGTACGGGCACCGCGAAGCCCGCCGTGCCCGCTGTGAAAGCTGAGGTGAAGATCGAGTCGCCTCCGCCTCAGCCTGTCCCGTTCGCGAACGTGCCCTCAGAGAAGGTCGATCTGGCGACGTTCAAGCCGACGTTCGTGCCGCGTTCCGAGCGCGACTCCCGGAAGGAGAAACGGGGGGACAAGAAGGAGAAGAAGCACAAGGACAAGAAGAAGGCAAAGGCGTCGCTCATGTCCTTCGACGTCGAGGACGACGGGAGCATGCCGAGCTTCGCGCCTGAGGAGCGCAAGAAGAAGAAGCGGCATGCGCGACACGAAGACGCCGACGATGCGATGTGGGTCGAGAAGCCGGCGCCGGACATCGTGAAGAGCCTCCCGCTGGACCCTGCGCTCCCTCCAGAGCCCTCCGAGCTTTCGTCCACACACGGGGAACAGGGTGGAGAAGCAGGCCCTCCGAGAGGGCGGAAACGGGCTATCGACTTCATGTAAGGTCTTTTGCATACCCTCGCGCTGTATTGTATCACCTGTTGTAGCACTACATATCTACTCAGCATCGTCGCTGCTCCCGTCACCTCCGCCTGCGCTCCCGCCATCGTCCTCGTCATCGCTCCCACTGTGCTGCTGAGAGGCCCATTGGGCGCCTTCCTCACCATCTTCCTCATCCTCATCATCGTCTCGTTTCCGCTTGCCGTTAGCAGGCGCTTTGACGTCCGACTCGCCGTCAGCGAGAGCGACACAGGTCAGCCGGGTACCCTTGGTGTCATACTCCTCAACCGGTTCCAACTGCGTTCTCTCTTCCGACGATGCGGGTAGGGCAGCGAGGTCGAATAGTCGGACCTTGCCGTCTGAGGATATGGTGCAGATCACAGTCGTCGAAGTTCGACTGGAGCCCTCTGGGAGAGCCACGCGGATGTGGTCAACCGCTTTCACTCTAAACACGATGGTTAGCGTTGCCTCTGCGGAGATGTAGCTGGAACGTACCGATTGGTATGGCCAACTAAGTCCGCGATAATGGTCGGGATTTTTGCATGGTCTTTGGGCACGTCGTATATGGACAATTTCTTGTCCTCTCCTCCGGCGAGGAGAAGTTCGCCGCCGCCGTCCACGCGTCGGCAGAACTTGATGTCGTGCAGGCGTGATGAATGTGTGATGCTATGAAGCAACTCCATGTCCTGTATCGTACGGCATGCTGAGCAGCAGCACATGAGGTGTGAAGTGAGGGACGTACGGTGGAGTAGATGTCAATCGTGTTTTGTGTCTGTACCGCGAAAAGGGAGCCATCGGTTGACCACCGTACCAACTCCGCCTCTGAGGAACGATGTCAGTTGACCGAGCCCACGCATAGCTCAATACACACACCTTTGCCGAGCTTCGTACTCGCTGACCCCTTCCCTCGCATCAGATCCCACATGCGGAGTGTCCTGTCCTTGCCCACGCTGAGCGCAACTTTGCAGGATTGGTGCACGGCAAGTGAGTTGACTCTTCCTTTGTGGCCTTTCAGTGTGCGGAGGACGGCCCAGTCTCGCGCGCGGAACAACGCTAGTGTGCCATCTTCAGAGGCGGAGAGCAGGTATGATCGAGAGGGGAACTCGAGATGCGTGATAGAACCTAATTCAAGGAGTCACACGCCTGGCTCTACTAGATGAATGAGAACAGGGTATACCTTCGTGATGCATGAGCCCGCCAATTTCCTTCCGTCTCCGGAGGTCCCACACCTTAACGATCTCGTCCGCACTCCCAGTGGCCAGCCACTTCCCTCCCTGAGGCGACGCAGCCACAGCCTTAATGCAAGAGACGTGTGCGGGGAAGATGAATATGGGCTTCAGGTGGAAGCTGTATTTTGAGTCCTCGCAGGTGACCGTGCCCTCCAGACCATAGAGGAGTTTCTCGTACGAGCCGCAGATGACCTTGAAGGTGGTCGGCAGGGAAGTAGATGAGCTAGGATCAGAAACCGCGGTAGCGATCTTCTTCGTTTTCGTCTTAGTATTCGCGACGGCCCGCTCTTTGCCCTTCTCCTTCGCAGTAATGTTCACAGAAGCGTCCGATGCCGGGCGAGCTTTCTTGGGAACCGGTCCTGATGGTTTGGTTTGCTTCGGACTAGGTTGAGTCATCCTGGCCTTCTTCAGACTTGGTTTCAGCGGAGTAGAGCTCTTCATGGAGGACCTCCGAGCGGACATGACGACAAGGGGATTGGAGGAGGACGCGAAGCAGCGTCCGCCACAAATTTTTCCGAAACAGGAAACCGACCATATTTGCGGCTGTTAGGATCAGAAGGCTTTGGGAAACAATGCCAAACAGCTGCTTGGCCATCCGTCTGCTTTCGGCATGAGCGTCGACGCGGAACATGCTCTCGCGTTCAGGCTCGCAATGCTCCAGGCTATCTAGTCTCATAAAGCTCTCTCATCGAGATACTTCTTTTATTGCTCGAAACGCTACGGTCAATGCTTTAGTTGCTCATGGCGACGTCAACGGCCCGTACCCTGTGGCCACCTCTGGCCCTCTCGCAGGGTTGACCATAGCCGTCAAAGACAACATATGCACAAAGTCACTTCCCACTACATGCTCATCCCATATCCTGGAGAACTTTACTTCTCCATATGATGCGACAGTGGTCTCGCTCATATCCAATGGCGGTGCCGGCGTCGTGGGCAAAGCTAACTGTGATGAGTTTGGGATGGGGTGCGTCACGCCAGATTCGCGGCTTCAATGCATGTGCTTGATCAGCCGTTAGCTCTCTGAACATGTACTCCATGCATGGTCCGGTTATCAACCCGTTCGGCGCGAGCTCGGAAATCGCGGGGTCTCTAGAGAGAAGGTCGGCGGGAGGGAGTTCAGGAGGGAGCGCTGCCGCTGTCGCAGCTGGATTGTGTGATGCGTACGTTTGTTACTGCTTGTCAGGCTAGTTTTCTTGACTTTTTGTGAAGGACAGTGCCCTAGGGACCGACACAGGCGGTTCAGTCAGGTTGCCCGCGTCCTACTGCGGAGTGGTTGGCTTGAAGCCATCGTACGGGATTGTAAGTCGGTGAGTGTTATGAACCGTGTCCTTGCGGTGCGTACTATCTTCTCACACGCCTTGCAACACTATAGGTGGGGCGTCGTCTCCTTCGCTGACAGCCTTGACTGCGTTGGAGTGCTCGGAAAGGACGTTTCCACGGTGAGACGCGTTCACCGTGAGTGTTACTGCTTTAACGGCTCAATGTGGCCTGATTTACTCTTGTCAGGCGTAATTGCCATCTATGATGACAGGGACCCCACGGCTATACCGCCAGAGGTACGAGACACTGCTCGACGCGTCTACGAGGACCGCTTGGCGCATCATCGGGATGGCCACTTGGTTGGCTTGCGAATCGGTGTCCCTCAGGTACGCTGAACCCCATGTGAAGGCTGCCGACAGCGCGCTGACAGTATGTATGAAGGAATACTTCCCGACCGAACTGGAGTCAAGTGTTTCCGAGTCGGTGCGACGTGTCCTCAGCCAACTTCAAGCCAGAGGAGCGATTATTGTACCTGTGTCTTTGCCTTCGACACCCTATGCGCTAAGCGCATATTATGTCATCTCGAGCGCCGAAGCTAGTAGCAACCTCGCGCGATATGACGGGATTGAGTTTGGTGGGCACTCTAAACATTTGATTTTGACGCTCTTTCTGACGGTGGCCGTAGGTTCGCGCGTTGAGCCCCCGCCTGGATCGAACTTGACCAAGACTGCCAACGTCTATGCCCACACTCGCTCGCAAGGATTTGGGAAGGAAGTCAAACGACGCATTTTGCTCGGGACGTATGCCTTGTCTGCAGAGTGAGTCATGCGTAGTACCTCCCAATGAGTCAAGCTCACAGGCTATCCCGCAGTGCGTTCGAAAATTACTTCTTGCAGGCACAGAAAGTCCGCAACTTCGTCAAGGAGGACTTCGATCGCATTTTCAGTGCTCCCAACCCTCTGCACCGTACCAAGTCTCGGTCCTCTCATGAAGGCGTAGATGTGATCCTCCACCCATCTGCTATGCAAACGGCCCCTCTTCTCCCTGACTGTACAGATCGCGCCTCGTCTGCATCGGCCTCTCTCGATGCATATGTACAAGACGTATTGACTGTCCCGGCCTCACTCGCAGGACTTCCTGCCCTCAGTGTGCCTGCCGGGAGGGGGTCGGATGGCTGGCCAATCGGCGTTAGCGTTGTGGGGCAGTGGGGATCTGACGAGCTGGTTCTGAGAACAGGCGAGGCGATCGAGGCTTGCATGTAATCCGTGTCATCTCTACTTTACCTCACTCTCCGGTGCAACGTCTGTTCCTGGCAGAGAAATACCGCGGCTAGGTGTACTCTTGCCGACATTACCCAAATTATGTTTGCTACGGTAAGTTGGTACAAAAGAGATACGATTTCACGTGTTCCACGATCAATCACTGTCGTCACGGTATATACATGGACTGCCTGCTGAATGTACAGTACTGTTTGAAATCCTGCGGGGCGTATGAAAAGTAGCGTGGGAAAGCTCGCCTTCAGTCCTCGGTGTGGTTCAACGTTGCACACGAGAATTATACATGCCTAACTGCTTCCTGTGCTTTGCATACCTTCTGCCTGTCTGAACATCACGTCTTCACATCCAACATATCATGGGAAAGCGGAAAAACAATATCACCGGGCTTTCCCACTTCCTCCTCGAGGCAACAAAACAGGATGCTTCACCACGACCTGATTCCTTCGAATCTCATGACGGGATCGAACCAACTATTCCAGTGAGGGACGCCTCAGAGAACACGGAGTCTCAACCAGCAAGAAAGCGCAAGCGGCAGGTCGGGCTTCTTGGAGAAGGGTTGGAGCGGTACGACGCTACCGGGCTAGTGCCGTTTTACACGGAGGAGTCCCAGGTGCCGGAACATCTTCAGAAATGTGAGGCGCCTCGAATCCACACACATCAATATGTTCTCACCGTAACTGCAGATTTCTGGCAGCGAGAGCGGTTTTTCTCATTGTACTCCTCTGGGTGTCTGCTCGACGAAGAGGGCTGGTATAGTGTCACGCCAGAAGCCATAGCAGACCAGATTGCCGAACGGTGTCGATGTAGCGTCGTCCTGGATGCATTCTGTGGCGTCGGGGGAAATGCGATCGCGTTTGCGAAGACATGCGAACGAGGTACGTCCATTCGCTCTACAAATACCGCGTCCTAAGCCTTCCGACAATCGTCATGCAGTAATCGCGCTGGACACCTCTCCCGTACGCCTTGCCCTCGCTCGCCATAACGCTGCGCTGTACGGGGTGCAAGACCGGATCGAGTTCATCCTGGCAGACTTCCTGTCATTTGCGCGAACAGTCCAGTGCCTGTCACACCGCGACGGCGACACGAGCAAGGCGAGTCGGCGTAAGATCGACGTCGTCTTCATGAGCCCTCCATGGGGAGGTCCCTCGTACATCGCGGGCTCGCCTTCCAAGGCCCAGAGTGCTATAGCTACTACCCCAGCCGCCCTTGCCTCCGAGGATGCGGCAGAAGACGTTCATGCCGAATTCAGCTTGTCGAGCATACGCCCGATACATGGACACGATCTGTTCAAAGTCGCGAGGGGCATCACTAGAAACGTCGCGTACTTCTTGCCTCGAAACACCAACCTCGAAGAAATCTCGCAGCTCGTCAGCGATACACCCTTGAACGAGTCCTCCGAGGCTGGATCCCAAAGCACCACTTTGCCGGAACTGGTCGAGGTGGAGGAAGCGTGGATGGGCTCAAAGCTCAAGGCACTGACATGCTATTTCGGCGGGCTTGCTGCTGGCCAAGAGGCAATGTTCGATGAGTGAGCACACGATATCGCATTCGCTTACTCCCGGCCTCCTTGTATGTACACAAGTCTCTGTGCATAGTGAGTGGACTACTACCAGGCAACCCATAGTCAATCTGACCTCCATGCAATCACGCGAAGGTAATCACCAATCCGCGGTAGTGGCTTCTTCTAGGGGCGTGGCCTAACACCTTTGACAAGACACATCTGTGAATAGTGAGACCGTTCATTGTTATCATTTGCGCATGTGCCGTGTGTGCTGATGCGACCCAGACGCCGGCGTACCAGGTTGGCTTATAGCAGCAGTGGGGCTGTATGACAACAATTGCACGTCTCTATGACTATGTAACCCATATTGTCTCACGTCTGATCCTGATTGTATCAGTGCTGCTTGCGTCGCATGATCGACGGCGGATCACTACGCATCCCGAACTCACTCGCCCAGTGTTGGTGGGACCATCCACTGCACATCGGTGAGAGAATACAGCATTCACCGCGAACGGGCTTACCGCCCGGTACAGTTCATGCATCAACAAGAAAGGTTGTGCAATTGTCGCAAAGCTTTGACCCTACAGTGGCGCATCGGGTGCCGCCGGGTCCTGGCCGCGCTATTGGTCATTGTTTGAGCTACGGGGGTGGCTTTTGCGTATAAATTCAAACACACACAAACGCTTCATCGTCAACCGCCCTGTCTATCACGCCCCACCACGATTGCCACTAGCTGAAATCACCACATTCTACTTGCTCCATCACATCATGGCTGATTCTGGGAAAAACTGCAACAACCAGACCGAAGACGCGGCGACACTGGAGATCACCGCAAGACCCAGTCCGACTACCGTTGCAAGGAATGACAGAGGCACAGGTTACCTGGGCAATCCGCAGAGGTTGCTCAATTTACCGGCAGAGTTACTGTTCATGGTGAGATCTCTCATTCCGTGGACAAGCCGCCCTCAGAGTCGTATGGCTCATCGTCCTCACCGCCGGTTGTGTCACCAGATTCTAGAGGAATTAGATCTCGAGGAGCTATATAACGCATGCTGGACATGCAAGGCGCTCCTTTCGTTCCTCATGTCGAAGCAGGCACAACGCATCTGGTCTATTGCCCTGAAGAAAACTCGGCCGAGTCTTCCGATGCCCCCGCCGTCCTGCAGTATCCTTGCTGTGGCACGTCTCCTGTTCTGGCAGCGATGTCACGTAAGTGCTTTGATGATGTAGGCGATACGTCGTGACGAATGGGCTGTATCTAGAACTGCGGCTGTCATGACCGGTCCATGAAAGTCAAGTTAGAATGGTTCACACGTATTTGCAACGAATGTATCCCGCTCGTGTAGGCCTCGTTATATCTGATGGCGAGGTTGAAACATTTCTGATGATTCATCTGCATCTTCACCAGATCTGTTGGGTTCGAGGACGCCGCGAAGCAAGTCAGAGACGCTACTAGCTACCCTCAGCTTGCCGACATTCTCTTCAAGAAGGACAACGACGAGAATCTGGGCAACGACAACAATCCGGGCAACGGCGAGTATCTGGACACGTACAAGGATCTGGACATGTAGTAAGTGGGGAGTCCGTGTCCGGCTGCGATGTTCGTCCTGCTAACGGGTCGTGTGCAATATCAGTACCGTTCTAGGTGTGGAAGGAAACCGCATCCTCCTGCGCGACATCGATAGAATGATTGAGGACTTCAAGGCCGTGGAGAAGCCGGTCAGTCCCGAACAATTCAAAGCGTTCCTACAGTGCCTTGCCAGAAAGCATAAGGAACGACGCAGGGTGAGGCGCATTGATTCAAATGAGGTTTCGTCCGGGAACCTACTTACATGGTCGTGGTGGTTCAGTGCGCGTATACGATCGACAGATGGCAGAACCGCAAGACGGCTATGATTAAAACTCAACGCTTCAGAGAGTAGGCATCAGGCTTTGCCCTGCAGTTTGTTTGTCGTTCCGAACGCTGACAAGATCTCAACGACAGGCTTATTTCTCGATTACGCAGCAGCACCTGGGAGGAGGAAGTGGAATTCTTGGCGAGAGTAGGCGAACTCCGCAAGATAAGTGGCCTCCCAGAGGTGCGGCCCGTACTATACCAGTCGTTGCCGCTCGTCACAGAAGGCGAGAGTGAACTTGTCTGGAGAGAGCGTGTTGTGCTGATTCGTGAATCGCACTGGCAGATTGGGAGGAACTCTCCATCAGTATCCGCAGTTTCCTAGAGAACACACGTTCCCGTAGGCGGTTGCAAGAGTACCGAAAAGTTATCTCCGGTGGTCTCTATGTGCTCAAGCAGGCTGTCGAAACGCACTACGCCACCGCCCGCCCGGGGGTGCCGCCCGCGTTGTATCGACCCTCGTACATCGACTTCGCGTTTTCTGCCGACTGCCGCGCGATTGTCGATGTTCCAATGACTATGTCCGTCAACATGGACGACTTTGCCTCAATCATTCCCGCGCTCGCGACGAAGTGGGATGAAGATGTCAAGGCACGATTGACTTGTCTCATGCGCAAGCTCCTTGAAGACATCCCGATCTCCGCCGACGTCGATCCGCTCACGCTCGCCATAGCAGTCTTCACGTGCAAGCACGAGCACCAGTACCGGGAGATCCCTGCCCGCTTGAGACACTACCCGGCCATCCTCAGCCATGGTTGTACCCGAACCGGCTCTCTTCCCCCGGACAGCGATCAGTACGCACAGGTAGCGATGAACTTCCAGGTGGCCGACGGGTATCGGTGTCGTCGGACACGTTCTCGCGTCGAGCCCCAGGTGCAGGTCCCTTTCGACACAGCCAATCTTGACGACGGCCCACGGGCGAAGGACAACATTCGCTGGATGCGCGATGTCGTCTCAGCGCTCGGATTGGACCCTTCTCGCGCAACCCTCCAGGACGTGGAGCAGTGCAGGGAACGGTTGCACTGCCGCCACTGCACAGACGGACCTTCACAGCGGCCAACATTCAATTGGGAATCCGCGGTGAGTGTTTCTGCAATTTACGACACCGGAGTTCCGTCGCTGACGCTGCAACTGCCGGGATGCAGCATGAACATCACCAGAAACTGCGGCATGAGCAAAACCGCGATGGCGGCAACTTGAGCCTCGACCCTGCCTCACCTCAGGAGACCTGGGAGCGCGCTGAGCCTGTGCGACCGTCGTGGCGACAGATTACTTACCGCGGGAAACTGCTCGACGATTGATGTAGCGGTGTGCTCGACGACTGATGTAGCGGTGGGAATCGCGGTAGGGATGGTGCCCATTCAGGCGTGTATTGTCAGTTGTACAGTCTAAACTCTGTGGCATTTTCATGTCCCCGACGCGGATCTCGTATGTACTGAGAGCTCGCGCACTGAGCCCTATGGTGCGGCATGAACATTGTAGAACCGAGACAGCGCCGCCTTCATGATGTTATGGCTATTTGTATCCTCTCGGCCGCGGCTTACCGCTTTGTGTGCTGGGTTTTGAGAATGCTACTGTGGTGAAGGCGCACTGCATGTACAGCGACATTGCGTCCCCTCCCTGGGTAGACTGCCCTTCGGTCAGTGAAATTACCCCGCACCAAATGGCTGACGTTCAACGCAACGCACAGGCAGCAAGCCCAACACGCCTCGCCGTCCACGCTCCGTTCCTACCGGCACAACCTGACGGAGCGTGCTGCTCCGGCCGGTGGCCGTGATGACGACTGTATACGTGCCTCCGCTCGTCAGATTTGCTGATGGTCCCTCTGATGGGACGCTGTGCAGCGCACCGCGCACCTGCAGCGCGCTGCTCACCAGCGAGAGATCTGGCGGGTGGCCAGATCTGCATGCCAATCATATCGCGTTGACCTAAGCCGACCGCGACGCGTCCGACGGCCGTGTGGGCGGTCATCTGGCCCCCCGCCCCCACCGCTGGTCCGAGGCCGACTCGCGCTGCGCTCGCGCGGTCGTCGCAGAACGCAAGTGGCGGTGCCCCCGCGAATCCGCCCTAAGGCGCGCGGTGGGCCCGCCCCGGGCTCGTGTCCCCTCCCTCCTATCAGCCCCTGGGCCCGCTGGGGATGCATCAGAAGGACTGACGCAGCGATCGAGACAGCCCAGCTATTACCAGTCGCGCGCCACCCGGTTCGGCGCGTACTATGTATGTCCCCGGGGACAGCGCCCCTCCCCCCGCCTTATCGTCCGCCACGCCGACCGAGGGCGCCCCGGACAGCCTCCACTGCTCCCGCGCCCATACAGATACGGGCTTGTGTGTCCCTATGGACCCACCGCTGCCCCCGCATCTCCGACCCACGCGGGGCACGCGCGCTCGCTGCAAGCCGATGATGGGTCCGACCCGTCCTCGGATTCGGACGATTTCCCTCGGGCGCGCCCACGCCGGGTATCATCAGCATCATGGACCCTGTACGACGAGTCGGCGCGGGCCCTGCGGCGGTGCGTGTTTGGCGTTGGGTACACCGCCACGAGCGGGGGAGGGCGTTGTTGATCGTTATGGGTTGTGGTGCCCGTCCGCTGCCGGCTGCCCGCGCGCGTCCTCGAGGCTGGGAGCCCGAGCTTCCTTTTCCCCGCGCCTCGGGCCCCGCTCCCGATCGGGACGGGTTGGACGCCCGTCACGCCGCACGCGAGTCGTGACTGACGCGTTACGAGACGCGTCCGTGACGGCTTCTGTGGCATCCTCGCCCGCAGTTACGCCGACGAACCTTCGTCGCCCACCTGGGCGCGTTCTGATCGGCGACTTGGCCAGTGGGAACGGATGTTCGGATGTCCGTGTCGTGCACGGGAATTCAGGAGACATATGTGATCGTATTGTGCACGGAGATATAGATATGCCTACTGCTACCCCGACAAAATCAAGACATGCACGACAAAACCATAGATAGGGACGGAGAGGGCGACGTACAATATGCGCGGCGTACAAGGGTCCTTCACCCACGCTGTTCACAAGAAATAGTCCGCTACTTCACAGAGCACGGCACACAAGACACAGGGGCCAGCACAGAACATACAAGAATCCGAACTGACGGGAAGGGTATGGTCCCCGCTCGGAAAACGGTGTCGCATTTTGTGGCGATGTGCTTGCAGGACCTAAGAGATGCGGACGACATCGCCCTCGAAAACGAAGGTGCGCCGCTCGTGCAACGCTGTGGCAGCCTTCGTGACCTCCGCGGTATCGAAGTCCTCGTGCTTGTCGGGTGGCAGCGCTGCGTTCAAGTACGTGACGAGGGCGGCGATTGTGAGCTCGTCAGACCGCTCGTACGTCACCCTGTACAGGTGCCGTATTGACCGCGACACGAACTCCAGCCTGCCCAACAGGACGCGTCAACCGGGGACACTCTATGAGAAGGTTACGGCACGCGCACCTCCCTGCTGGCGAGTCCAGGTCGGCCAGCTTAGGCGGGATGGCAACGTCGCCATCCATGCCGTCCCACATCGCATCGTCGTCCTCGCTGGAAGGGAGTGATGCTGACCGGCCACCCGTCGCACCTTCGAGCTGCCGTAGCCGCGCACTGGCGGCTTCTGCCTTCGCCAACGCCTTCGCCCGCCGCCGCGCCGCTCTCAACTGTGCTCGGTCCGCGTCGTCGCCTTCCATGCCTTCCTCCGGTTCCGGTGTGGCGCTGGAGTCGGAGACAACGAGCTCGCCATCCAGCGCGGCGTCTCGCGTGGCACGGAGTTCCGCGATGGCCGCTTCTCGATCAGAGATCGTTTGGCTAGCATGTGAAGGTCAGCTTCGAGAAGACAGAAGACGATGTATACAATCGGCATCTCCTTACCGTCTCTGTAGACATTTGACACGGTGTTGCATCCATGGGTAGGAGCAGTACGTGCTGTCTTGCCGCAGCTGGACCCACTTTGCACAGAGCTTGCAGAACACGCGACCCGGCTCGACCTCACCCAAGAGCGGATCGGCACGTAATGCCGCCGCTCGCTGGTCTGCGTTCTTTCTGCGCGATTCCTGCGGGAAGTTGTTCGGGGTATAGTCCTTGAACGCGGTAGTGAAGGTACCGGTTGCAGGTAGCGAAGCAGACGCGGTGGTTGTTGAAGTCGGTAAAGGGTGTGCTGCTGCGACCCGCGCTGAGGCAGACGCAGGGGGCGGAAGAGAAGACGACGACGCCAGTGCGAGGAGATGCTTGGGTGGAGGGGGCACATTGGCAATGTTGAACCTGATACAAATCACATTAGACACGCCGGATGGGTGGACCAAAGTTCTGTCACTACTTACTTGGACGTCGATGTCCCAGGACCCGGTGTGGACTCTGGCTGACACGCGGTCCGATGCTGCATCCACATGTTGATTGCGGTCGCATTGTTCTCGGACACGATCGGGATCCAGTTCTCGCAAACGCGACACAGTACCCGCTCGCTGTCAAAGCGCTTGACATGCGGATCTGACGAGAATACGGCATTCCGGTCTTCCACTGGATGCGCGTTCTTGGCTCTGTGACACCGAGATCTTGGGGATTCATATGCAGGTACGACGTAGACGAGACCAGAGTGCACTTACACGCGTTTGGCGAGACAGCTCTTGCGGTGGGCATCCCATGGGATGGAGCAGTATGTCGAGTTCGGCCGGAGGCGGATCCACTTGTCGCATGATGCACACAGAACCCGATATGCCTCGAACTTGGCGACGTATGGATCTGTGCGGAGGTACTCGATGCGTTCCTCTTCCGTCCGTTTCGCGCGCCGACGCTTGGCGGGTGGCTGTGGCGCGTCTGGCTGGGCGCTGGGAGCCTCCGAGACGACCTCCGTCCCGTTCTGGGAAGCATTTTGGCTAAGCGATGGTGTCAGGACACCGTGTCGGGTTGTGCAAGTGACACATACCACGTGACGCGATGGGCGTCCCAGTGCTTGACGGTGAAGCCGCCTGTGGCCTCATCACGGATGGGGATGCCGTCGCCGCATGTCTCGCAGATGATGCGACCACTGGCGTACTCGTCGGTGGGAGATGTGCTCTGCGTGCCGGCGTCTGTCTCAGATTGGGGATCAGCGCGTTCGGGTAGCCGGGGGCGCGACGGGCTCTCGGCGGGAGGCTCCTTCCGCTTTTGCGGGACGCTGGGGCATCGGTGAGCGGGTTGGGGGAGAGCGAAGAGAAGAGAGAACGGACGTGGTTGCAGAAGCCATGAGGGAGGCAATAGATGCGGCGGGGCGCGTTCTGGGACTGCGCATGAGCCGAGGATGGACGCGACGACATGAGCGAGGAGAGTGGACTCACTCTATCTCCATTGCATGGCCGGGTGTGTGCAGCGCGACGAGGGTTGTTCGTGCGCGAGGGCGTCGGGTGTATGCGCGGGGAGGGGCGCGGGGGGTGGAGGGAGGATTGACGTGGAAGAGAGGAGGGGCGATATAAGATGGGGCTCAGGCCAAAGAAGCGAACGAAAACATTGAATTCAGAATAGCGGAAATTCCATCGAAAACAAACAGAAAACATTCCCAGGCGCGAAATTGAAATCAGCCCAAATGAGGACGGCCGTCATCCTGATCGGGGTGTGCTCCTGATTCATATCCATGTGCTCGCATCCCCGCCCCCCGTCCCCGCCCAATCGCCCGCCGCCCGCCGGCGCGTCCCATGATGGCCCCCGCCCCGCCGTCGCCGGTGGCCGTCGTGTGCGGCCTGTTTGGCGAGCGCAAGCGTTGGAAGACGCAGCGGAGAGAGCGAGAACTCTGATGGGCGCCTGGGCACTGATCGAAAACGTCTGTGGCATCGGACAGACGCCGGCGTGTGTTGTGTGTCTACCAAGATGGTCACATTGTATGTTGTCTTTGGAAAACGCGCCAGGCGCCTCGCCTCCTCCTGCCTCTCTGTCTGGGCAGCCAGCCCAGGACGGCGGGAGACGCGCCCACGATGCAGCGTGCCCAGGCTTCCCCTCCTCGCCCGCTCGTCTCTCCACCCGCGCGGGGCAAGTCTTCCTCCATCCGGACGCCTTCTGGGGCCCTCGTTCCGGTCTTCTTCTCTGCGTTCGCCGTGGCCAGACGTGTGACTCTCCTTCCCGTCGCGTGCGCTCCCAGCCCGGGCCACCATCGTAGCAATCCCACTCCCGCGAACGCGCCCCTCCTGCCCATATCCGGCAGCCCGTCGGCCATTTCCCCGCCGCGCATGCCCCCGAGGCTCCCACTTCTGCGACCTCCGAGCGAGACGCCGCCCACGTCGCCAGCATCCTCTTCGCTGTCGCCCTCGAGTTCTGTCGCTGCGTCGCGCCCCTCATGTCATCCTACCCCCCTGCGGCGTGGGCCCCCGCGCTGCCCTCTGCGGGAATCCGGACGTTCTATCGGGCGAGCGCGTTCCAGTGCAGAACGCACGTCGGTCTCGTGTTCCCACTTGTCTTAGAACGCTGACTCTATTGCGCCCCACTAACGGCGACGGCGACACGTACGCCAGCGCCGTTCGCAGTGCAGTTCGGCCTTCCAACATATCTACTGATCGTCTCATCACATCAATGAATGGCCCAGCCAGACAAGACCTGTCCGTTAGGCTCTCCGATACGCTCCCGTTACGCGCCCGCTGACCTCGCCTGACACGCCCTCGCGGCATCATGAATTATATCCGATGGGCAGCCCGGACTGCCATCCGTTCCACGACAGAATTGTAACTCTCCGAAGAGAAGGCCGGTGCAAAAATACAAGTCTATAATACCAGGGGCGATAAGAACAGCAACACTTGACATGCAGACAGATGGGATCCTACGCGCGAAGCGCGACCTTGTGGCCTACACCCTCCCGTAACCACCCTGGTCGAGGAACGCCTTCAAACGGAGGACGAGGACTTCCAGACCCGCGAGCCATTTCGTAAGTTCGCTGTCAAACTTCTCATGCGACCCGCCCTGTGTGATGCGGGCGTAGAAGTCGCGTCTGTGAGGCACCGCTCTGATCGCGACCTAGCAGCGCAGCACGAGAGCGAGCAGGAGGCAGCCGACATGCCCACAACGGCGCGCACGCGTCCAGTTCAGCGTCCGGCGGAGTTAGAGGCGAGGCGAAGGGCGCGACATACGGAGACGACCGAGCGGATGACAAACGAATGGTGGTGTTTGAGGTTCGCGTCGTACGAGCGCTTGAAGCACGTATGCAGTTCCGCATTCCTGTCCTCTTGCATGTTCTGTGTCGTTCGCAGACAGGAATGGCATGAGTATGTACGGCCGGCGTCAGCTCTCGCGCGCGCAAACGGAGCTCTGCGTTCCCTGCGTGCAGGTCCACACTGCAGGCGAGCGACGCAAGAATGGCTCACTCACACGAAGCGCTTCGCACGTGAACCACAGCCCGCTTTGCATTGGGGACCGCGCGCGCACAGGGGAACGGGTGGGGATCGGTTCGACAGTCTGTGTGAGACGGTTACGAGAGGCGCTTACCGGACAAGGCGGACGAGGCATTCTGTACCATGATGGTTTCCACCGCTCGCCGCCCACTCGTTCGTGACGAGTTTCTCGAGGGTGGGCGATTCGGCGGCCGCGGCCTCGAACCGGTGGCGGACGCCCTGGAAGATACAGTTCGGTTACACGCATGGTGGCGGGCGCAGCGCACGGAGGGAACGCACCGCAATGTTGCTACGCAGGTCGTTCTGCACGAACGAGAAGACGCCGCCACCGAGGAGGTCTATTCGCCGAGCCGAGCCAGGGCTCAGCGAGCTCTTCGCGCGGATAGGGCACAGAAGGCGGGGACGCACCGAACATGTTGACGAAGTCGGTCGAGGCTAGGAGAAACGTCGCGGTCTCCACGCCATCCGCTGTAACTGGGACGTCCGCGAAAGACTGGGAGGGGTAAGTTAGGCACCGAGGGACGGAAGGCAGGAGGCGCGCCAGGCAAGCTACTACCGCCGGAATGACAAAACGTTATGCCAGGGGGCGGAGTGTCTATGGCGGGGATTGAGAGGATGTTCTTACCTTCGCAGTCTCAAAGTATGGCGCCATCGCTGTTGTGGGAGATCGCGGGTGGTATGTAAACAGGAAGCTATCCAGCAGAGCAGAGCGGAGGGTATAGGGGAGGGAAGAGCGTCGTGTGCATGGAGTATGCGTCGTTGCAAGACGGTGACGGCGTGCAAGCTGCAGCCTCGCGCTTGGAGAGCAAGAGAGCGACTGCAGCTACCGCAGACGGGCCGGCAGAGTCCGGTGCTCGCCATCGCGCAGATCGATATCTCGTCAAGTTGATTGGCACCGGACCCGTTTCCGTGGGCGGGCGCGGGCTTGCGCCCTATTCACGGAGATGTGCTGTGCCGCCGGCTCCAAGGACATACCTCGGAAGGATTACCGCGGGGACTCAACGACTCTGAATCGTGCGTGCGTTCTGCTCTCGGCGTATTGGACGGGGGTATCGGAGAGCTGTCGTTGAGCGTGTGAGAGCACGCAGGGGGAGGAGGTGATGGGAGGGTGCGGTATGTGTTGCCCGCCCTGTCAGTGTCATGCAGGTCTGATCTCGCCTCGCCTCGCGACGTCGGGGCGGACGCGAACGACGCGCGTGGGACGTTCGCCAACGTGCCAACGCCATATGGGCGCCTCCAGTGCGCCGGCCCATGTCCCCGCCCCGCCCGCCGCCGCCCGCCCCGCCCGGCCGGGCGCGCCGGAGCGTGCCCTGGGCGCCTATACTCAGCGCCAAACTGCTGTGGCGCCCACAGACGCCTGCGCCGCGTCAAACGCCTCTGCCAAAGAGCGCCGATCTCAGCCACCACCATGTCCGCCTGCTGAGGCAGTGGTTGCCGGACCTCCCTCTCTGTCATCCACCTTCGTCTTCTTCCTGGAGTGCAGTCTCCTGTTGCAGTAGAACATGGCGCGAGTGTACGCCGACGCGAACGAGCGGCAGGGCCCGGCATGGTACGACTACGGTGCGTCGTGACTCGTCGCTGGCGGCGTGCGTGCGGGTGCGGTGCGGCGTGCCTCGCGGCCATCGGACGCGCCCCTTCATTAACGCGACCCCGGATGATAGAAAATATGACCGTCGACTGGAACGTCCCGGATCGATATGAGATTGTGAGGAGAATCGGCGGCGGCAGGTACTCTGAGGTAAGTGGCGGAACGGGTGCTCGGGCGCGCCCATCGAGGGTCCTCTTCGCTGCAACTTGTTTACGTTCCCAGGTATTCGAAGGCGTGGATTCTTCCAACGAGGATTCGTGCGTAATCAAGGTGCTTAAGCCTGTCGCCAAGAAGAAGATAAAGCGCGAGATCAAGATTCTGCGCAATCTCGCTGGAGGGCCGAACGTCATCCGTCTCATGGACATTGTCCATGACGTTCCCTCCCGTTCAAACAGCCTCGTTATGGAGTACGTCGACAACACGGACTGGAAGGAGCTTTACTGCACATTGACGGAAATGGAGATCAAACATTACCTCTTCCAGCTTCTCAGGGTGAGCAGGCTTCTCCTGCGGACGTGACGTCCACGCATAACGAGCGTTTGCGGGCCGAATTGCTTCAGGCTCTAGACTTCGTACACTCGCGGGGGATCATTCACAGAGACGTCAAGCCTGCAAACATCATGTTTGACCGTGACCGCCGCAAAGTAAGCCGTGTTGTTCCAATGAATCGCCGCAAATGGATCAGCTCACTCTCCGTTCTAGCTGCGTTTGATTGACTGGGGTCTTGCAGAGTTCTACCATCCGGGGGTGGAGCTGCATATCCGGGTGGCTTCCAGATACTTCAAGGGACCTGAGTTGTTGGTGGGGTATAAGCATTACGACTACAGCCTAGACATGTGGAGTGTAGGCTGTATCCTTGCGGCGATGGTAGGTTGCCACATCTCTGTATCTGTCGTACCCACCCACATCGCGACACAGATCTTCCGCCGGGAGAACTTCTTCCGAGGGAGAGACAACGATGATCAGCTGCTCAAGATCGTCAAGGTCTTGGGATCGGCTGAGTTCGAGCACTACTTGACTACATTCCGCCTCTACTTTCGGGCCTACGACGAAGAGATTCTGCGGAGGTAGGTTGATGCCGCTAATTCCAAAAAGCTCAAGACACTGATGGCACCCCCGTCATGCACAGTTACCCCAAGATATCATGGTCGAGGTTCATAACGGTGGATAACGGCCAAGTCGTCAGCGGCGACGCCATCGATCTGCTAGACAAGCTACTGCGATACAATCACTTGGAACGGCTCACTGCGGCAGAGGCGCTTGCGCACAGTTTTTTCAGTACGTGGCCACCCGTCTCGCAACACCCACAGCCACTCACTGTACTCCATCACCGACACCTCTTCGGTGTTTGCTGTGCTACACGGTCGTCTCCTCCGACCACCCTCCTACCCACCCTCGGTCCACAACCGTGAACAGACGCAGTGAGGCTGGAGACACCCTCGAACCCTGCCGAATGTGTCAGCGACTCCGGGTTTTATTCGACGTGACTATCAGCGGTGCCGACGGTGTGGTGAGCGAGAGATGAAACAACAGGGTTGCCGGCGTGGGCACGAGCAGGGGGTGAAACATGGCCCCCGACGGCGGGAGGCGGAGCGCGAATTTCTGGTCCACAGGTGGCGACGAGCGCCGGGGAAGAAGGCTAGCGCAGGGCGCACCGGGATGGCCCTAAGACCTCGACGTCAAGCCCTCGACGTCAAGTTAAGCTATCGAACAGTATCTATGATCGCGGATGTATTCTCTCTCTCTCTCTCTCTCTCTCTCTCTCTCTCTCTCTCTCTCTCTCTCTCTCTCTCTGTACGTGTCTGATGTTCTGTATGTATGTATGCAGTCTAGACGGTGGACACGTCCTCGTGTGTGCTTCGACTATGTACCTTCTGTTCTTCTTGCCCCTGTATCATACCACTACACGTACACAGCCTGATGCTTGTTCTGAGACATTGGCAGCTCTTACGCTTGCGCCGCGCCTGCTTGACAACATCCCGGGGCGGTCTGTTGGGGACGACAACACAACGAGAAGTCACCGGGACCCGACTCCAGCACCCAGGGCACAAGCGAGCGCGCTCGATCACGTACGTGCTGTGTTGAATCCGGCCGCCAGACACATCGTAATACAGCTTAGTGCTATGGGGTCCCGTTCACGTCGACGGCGGGTAGCCATCGCACAAATGCACAAGCGGCCATCTCGCAGACAAGTCCTGACAGCAGCCCGAACTTCGAAGACGCCCCTCGCCGCTCCGACGGTCCTTACTGCAGAACCGTGTCCTCGTGCTGGACCGCCAGCATGTAGCGAGATCCGCGCGCACGATAGCGGTACCGGGATTGGCGTACACCGCCCCCGCCCGACGGCCGTGTCTGCCACGGCGCAAGCCGGCGCCCTGACCGCCCGCTGTGTGCATGAACGATCGCCCGCTGGACGTCGACCTCCCGCGCCCTGCGCCGCAGGCCCTGTGGGTGCGCACTGCCTGCCTATCCCTCCTTCTCGGGCGCGCAGTCGACGGTCAACGGGCGAAGGTTGACGAGGCAAGCGGTCGGCGGGCACGCCACATTGTACGGTGTGGTGCGCTCTGCCCAGGGCGCTCACCTGGAGCGGCGTCGCAGGCCGCCTTGGCCGTGGCGATGCGTCCGGCGTACTTGTCCGGTGTATTTGCGGTGCACATACCTATCTTGGCCTCCAGAGTGAGCGGGTCGCGTGCGCGTCTCGCGTACCGTTCCTTCTCTTTACCCCCCCCCCCCACGCTGTCGGACGGTCGTCGCTGGCGAACCTGTTGCGTGCGCGCGCAGCCTCGAGCTGCCACGTCGCACGCCGAAGAGATGCCTAGCCGGGGATGCGCAGTGCTTGTGCACAGCGGCGTACCTTGGGAACACATTGAAGCTGGCGGACACCGCCGCGGCCCTGAGGCCTGAGGCTTGGGAGCACGAGCGAGTGCGGGGCAGGAGGCGGTGCTTGTGGACGCAGACAGCACCCGGCGGGGGTTCTTGGGCGACCCTGGCCAACGGGTGAGCCCTTTGTACCATACTCGATGAGTCAGTACGTTCCCGCCGACCGAGCACGCCACCGTCCGCGCTCGGTCAGCGCACCGACCGCTGAGAACGCAGATGGATGGGTGAGGGCGCATCGAGCGCGGCCTGCGGATGCGTGACACGCCTGCGGTGGACAGAGAGTGGGCAGGAGCCTCTGTGGCGGAACTGCGTCCGCTGGAGAGAAGCAGGCCGTGCCATGCTTGTTCGTTTTGCCATGGCTACGAGTGCCAGCCCGTACTCGCGCCTCGCGCCTCGGGGCCGGGCACCGTCGCAGGCCGGAGTGGGTCTGTGCCCAGCCGGACGCCTTCGGGCTGCGATTCTCCCACAGCGTGCGCTGGGCCCCGCGATGAAGTGCCGCGGGGCCTGTGCGGGGGCGAGCGTCCGTGTATGTTTTTTCTCATGGCGCCTGGTTCGCGACATATGCCTGCTGCTGCTGACCAGGGCATGTGGCCTGCGTGCCGGGTGGAGGGGTGAGATTGCGCACCGTTTGAGGGGGGCGAGGATCCCCTCGGAGCGTAAGGGATGCGTCGGATGCTGCCACCGCAACGGTGGTAGTGGACGAACGGACGACCGCTGACTTCCACGCTCGAGCGCGGGTGAGAAAAACGGTGAGCAAAGTGCGGCTTGCCCATACCAGGCGGTGCTGTTGCTGACTTCGACCGCTACGCGCTGTCGTTCGCTGGTGTACCGCAGCAGGGATGGGGGACTGCGCGGGGGAGGCGCCTGGATGGATGGAGGTGCTGCGGCCGGAGGGATTAGAGTTGGCGACAAACGTACTACACCGCCGCACTCTAGCAGGGGGAGTGGCATGGGCGGAAGTGGGGCCGGGGAGCCGAGCGAGCGGGTCGATTCGGTTGAGTCAGCGGGCGGGCGTGCCTTGCGATCGAGGGTGCTGTCAGTGACGCAACGAACAAACCGCAAATCACGAATCCGCATCGAAATCGATTGGATTTGGGACTCGGACCACGTCCGTCGCCCGTCGCCCGTCGCGCGCGCCCAGAGCCAGACACGCGCGGCGGCGCTACTACTCTATCGAGATCGGCCTGGCAGGCTGCCTACGGCATGTACATTTGTGGCACGCCGCTCCCTCGATTCACGCCGCGCGTCATCCATTCCGCCGACACACAGGGCGGGTGAGCGCGCGGCGGCAGGAACGAGTGCGCAACGCTGCGCATGGCACAGGGTGCGTCGCTGGCTGCTACGTTGATCATGATGATATTGTGTTGGAACTGGGAAGACCCGCGCGCGGTTCGCGTGCTGCCGTCGAGCGGCGGCTGAGCCTGCGAACATCAAGGGAGATGCCCGAATTTGCGTGGAGAATGCCAATCGGGCGCGGTCTGACACAGGGCCACGAAGAGCGGGAAGAGTATCAGAACCGTGGATTGTTCGCGGTGGGAGCGCTGATTCTGAGAAGGGTGCGCGGCCGATGAAGACGAGACCGAGGCAAGATCGGGTTTGTCGACGTGGGTGGGTGCTGTTCAAGTTCCCCCGCCAGTCGCGAGCGCTCTCGCTCGGAGGGGGGGGAGATCTGGGTGGGCGGAGGATGTCGACGGTAGCATGGAGACGCCGGGCGCCGGGCGGGCGGAGGCGATGCTGCCGCCGAGAATGGCAGAAATGGAGTGGCGGAGGCCGGGGCGCCGGGCGCCCGGGGCGGGCTGGCGTCTGGAGCGCGGGCGGGTTTACGCCTCTGGGGGAGAGTCTGAGGAGGAGGGCTCGAATGAATGGAGCTGAGCGTTCTGGCGTGCAAGCGCTGCGCTCTCTGCGCGCCATCCGAGCCGCATCGGTCGTGGGCCGTGTGTGAGTATAAAGGCTTTGGGTACGCTCAGCCTCCCGCCGAGGCCTGCGCTCATCCCGAGCGTGGCACCCGTAGTGCTTGGCTTTGAGTTGGCTGCTGCCGCGTTCCGTGAACCCGCTGGCCGTTTCGGGCCTAGTGCTCGGTGCACTGCACGCCCGTTCTTGACTGCCAGTTCCCAGCCCGCCGGCTCTGATCGTCCTCGCCCGGACACAACCAATTACCCCCCGCAGCCAAATTAGGCCCCCTTCCCCTTTCCCATATTCCCTTGCACTTTCGCTTTCACACTCCCTCGCCCCGCCACCGCCCGCCCGTCCTGCCTTCTTCCTCCACTCCCATGCCTCCAGACACCTCCAAGGCCGCCGTCGCAGCCGCTGCTGCCCGTCGCAGAAACAACCTCCGCAGAGACCACGACGACATCAAGTACGACTCTACTCACGCCCGCGAGATTGAACTCAAGCGGAGTAGAGGCGAAATCTCGTGTGCAGAGTGCCGCAGGTGCGATCACCGCACCCCGTCCCTCTTCCTCCTCGCACTCACTCCTCCCCGTCCGTTCGCAGACTCAAGGTGCCTTCCGTCCTCCGCTTCCCCTCGTCCGCACAGCCGTACTCAATTCCCCCCTAGATCCGTTGTGACAAGACTATCCCTTGTCAATCATGTCAGGTACGCTCCTCCGTCACTCACCTCGGGAATAATCAGCGAACACCCCCCGTTAGCGCCGAGGATGCGCAGCACTTTGTCCGAACGGTATGTACCGTCCCAGGTCCTCGCACTATACACTCCTTTCAATATTGACCATGCCAAAGGGAGTCTCGCTACGGGGCAGGGCACCCGGTGCGTTCCCATGCACACAATGCGCTTCCAATGACTCATGCCGGTACAGCTTTGTACTCGCTGCAACGGAGCATTTGCACCGTCGAATAGCCAAGATGAGCGAGCGCATACATCAACTAGAAGACGCGCTCGCCTTGCTGCAGGCTAAATGCTCCAATGAATCGCACCCGCTTCTTTCGGACGGCAAGACAAAAGGACGCGACCTGGTCGACGACGACGACGACTACATCACTCAGGATCCTGTTGGGGCCCCGTCCCCAGACGTCGTTTCAGCCTTTGGAATGCTGTCTGTGTCCGACCACGGGGTCTCGCGATTTTTCGGCCCCACTGGTGGAACCGAAGTAAGTGCCGCCGCCGCCGCTCCACCGCAGACGGGCAGCTAACCCTCTTGGCCGCCTTGCAGTATCTCCTCTTTGTATGTCCCGTTCACTGGCAGCCCGGTCATGCCCTCACCCAGTTGGTCTATAGTCAGATAGCGATGCTCCGTCATCGCCCAGCAACGGCAGCAGGTCCCCGGAGTCAGTACGGGGCTCGAAGACCCCGCCGCTGCCCGGCGAGATCACCCGCTTCTCGAACGCGTTCCCCTTCACACCCATGGGTCCGCCCAGTTCAGTCATGGAGCTCATCGAGAGCCACCTGCCGCCGTACGAGCGCGCGTGCCAGCTCGCGGAGTCATATTTTACTCACGCGGCGTGGCTGTTCCGGGGCGTGCCCCGCCGCCAGCTCTTTGACGAGATGATCCCGCACTTCTACAAGTCGCCCCCGCCCGAGGATGCTTCTCCGCCCAGCAGCGAATACAACAGCCCGCACGACCTCGCGTTGCTGCTGCTATGTTTCGCGATAGGTGCCCTCGTCGACCTCAAGCAGCAGCCATATAACTCCGAGGCGGAGCACTATAGCCAGCTCGCCCAGGCGGCGCTGGCCCTCCAGTCAGTGCTAGCGAACCCGACGTTAGTGACGATCCAGGCGCTGCACTTACACAGCGTTTACGTGGCCATGGTCGGCAACGAGCCAGGTGGCATAGAAGGCAACATGGAGTTTTCGTGGGCTCTCGTCTCGCTCGCGGGCCAGCTGTCGCACACCGTGAGTGTTAACCCGATCTTGATTGCTTCGTTGTTGACAAAGTGAATGTTGATAGATTGGTCTCCGTGAGTGTCTAGTTCGTTGTACCGGCCGTTGACACACCGTTGACTCACATATCCGAAGATCGAGACAGCCAGCGGTTCGGCTTCTCCAGTGACCTTGTCGAACGGCGACGGGTGACCTTTTGGGACCTGTTTGTCGCTGACGCGTGGCAGGTCTGTATTTTTGCCGTCGACTCGCACTATTTCTAAATCTGACGGACTCGTGCAGAGCTTGATGACCGGCCGGCCGCCTGTCATCCAGCGCGAGTTCATCGACTGCAAGTTCCCCACGCCGACAAGCTCACCCGAGGATGAGGAAGGCGAAGAGCCAGAGGCGGCCTGTGAGTACCACACTCTTCCGTGCGCCTCTGGGATATATTTAACTATGTTCCCGTGAACCTACGCAGTCGAGAACTGGGGCTTCCGTTTTGCACTCCAGTGCGTGTCGGAAGTGGCATCGAAGACGTTGACGTCCGAAGCACCGTCCTACGAGGTCATCATGGAGCTCGATCAGAAAGTGCGCGAGTTTCCAATCCCACCGGACGCAGCCGCGATGCGGGAGGAGATCGAGGCCCCGCCCGACAGCGAGCCTCCGCAGCTGCAGGAGAGCATGATCCGCTTCGTACTATCCCACTCACGGGAAGTTAGTAAGTGTCGCTTTCTGATCTTCGAACGCGTCGCCCAGCAACTGATCCCTATTCTGCACAGTCCTTCTGTTCCTCCACCGCAGCTTTTTCGCACAGGCAATTATTGACTGCCCGCGAAATCCACTCCGAAGCGCATATGCGCATTCGTTCCTGGCTGCGTATCGCTCGTCCGGCGTCATCCTCAAGGTCGTACGGGATCAATTCAACCTGTTCCCCGGCATGTGCGCACGGTTCTGGGTTATCTGGACGTTCGCGTTCTCGTCAGCCGTGAGTAGCATACACCCGTCTCGCTTCTGCTGCCGTGCCTGATGAAGCTCGAACAGGTCGTATTTGCTACAGTGGTGACGCGTGGCCCGCGATCGGCAATGGCCCAGCCCGCGCTGGCACAGCTTGACCAGGCGTACGAACTGTTCACACAGGCGTCGAAGCACAGTCGCCGCGCAGCGAAAGCGCTGGTACGTGTCCCGCCTCGGTCCCTGTCCGATGATCGCTCGCTCACGCGGATCCCCCTTTGGTTCGCGCGCACCTTCAGCCCATCCTTCTCAGACTGCGCGAGAAGGCGCACTGTGTGTTTGCGGCTGCGCAAAACGATCCGACTGGGAACGCGATGTACGACGGTGCACAGTGGCAGTCGGAGCAGGACGAGAACGCGCTCGACATCTTCGCGGGCCGGGCGTCCGTCGTGTCCTCTAAGCGCCCTTCACCAACGCCTTCGGCGTCGCAAGTGGGTCTCTCGCAGTCGGCATCGCAACAGGGCGAGTCCCTCCCCCTGATCACCCCACCCACCCCCATCCCGATCGCCCCCCTCTCGAGCGCGGGCAGCCTCCCGCTCAGCGACAGCTGGTCGCTCGGGCACCCGCCGGCGTCCGCGTCGAGCTCCCGCCACGTCCACGCCGCGTCGCCGTACCCCGCCTCGCAGGCGCACACGCCGCTGCCTCAGCAGCATCCGCCTCACCCGCCTCACCCGCCTCACCCGTCGTACCACCGCTCGCTGAGCTACTCGCAGCCGCCCACGCCCGCGGGCGGCTTCCCGTGGGTCGGGCAGCACTCGCCCCCGGCGACGTCCTCGTTCAGCGGGCAGATCTCGCCCGACTCGTACGGCCCGCCGCAGGGGAGCTTGTTCCCCCCGGGCCCCACCGCAGACCTCATCCAGCGGTACTCGGGCGGCGGCGGCGGCGCGTTTGCGCAGGGCTTGCCGCCGCCGCCCGCGCAGCAGCATCGGCCGCCGGGAGGGGGTCAGCATTCGCAACACTATGCGCCGCCGTCGGAGCTCGTGAACCTCGGCCTTGCGTCGCGCCACGGACGGCTCGACGAACGGTGGACTTCGTTCATGCACGAGAATGGCTTCCTGTAGGCGCACCTGCGCGTATAGGAGGACGCACCGCCGCCCTCTGCCCGTCAGTTTAATGGTTATATTCTGTTCTCGGTCTCTCGCGTTCGAGTGCTCTGAATGGGTCGGTTTATGCAGTACAGCACGTCTTGCCCTGGTTCCCCCTTCCTCTTTCCCGACTGGCCACCCCCCACCTCGTCGCTTGCTTTGTACGGTTATTCGCGCTCGGTCGAATCCATAGACTCTCTGTGTCTCCCTACGAACCTACCCGCCCTGCCTTTTCCGCCTCTGTGCCTCCGGGCTGCAGTCGTCCCGCTGTGGCCCGCGCATGTGTATAAAACCGCTAAGAGTACAAGTACCAGTAGCATATTGTAGATATTGGCGTTATGTAATGGATTGTAAGGACATCCGCCTCGGTATGACTTTCGCCACGGTCACAGCCGTCGACGTGGACGCGGACATTGGAACATGGACATCGGGCGATGCAGCGTACACTTACAACAGTACTCGCCGTTTGAGAAACGGGGGCGTCGAGCCACAATGGGGTGACACAATCGACGTACGCATCACCACACCCGCGCGTAAGTCTCGCGTACGCTGCATGTACGCGTTCCGTGCACCGTTTCGGACCCGCGCCGACCGTGCTTAGGCGTCGAGAGCCGTAGGGAGGCCCCAACGTGGGCCGTGCAAGGCGGGATGAGAGGCCGCGCACCCCTGACGTACAGGGCGGCGCGCGGGCCGCGCTGTGCGACGCGTGCACACACTCTCAGTCTGACAGCGTGCATATGGCACGCGCCGCCTGGAGGGGGGGGGGACTGACTCGCGACGGCGCGCGCTGCCCTGCCCGCGCCCGCCACCGCCGCCGGGCGGGGCGCATCGCCGGACGCAGTCGAGCACGCGCGCGCGCGACGCGCCGGGCCCGCGAGTACGGTAGAGCCGCTCGAGCGCGACGGTGCGAACTCGGCCCCTCCGCGACGGGCGCCAAGCGCCGCCCCCGATCGCGCTGTGCGTGGCCAGCGATGCGATCTCGCGAGGGACGCGAGATCGGGATCGTCGTGCCCCTCGCCTGGGCCCGCAGCCCAGCGCCGGGGTGGGGCCGACCGCCTCCGCCCGCCCGCCCGCCCGCCTCCAGCCGCCCGCCCGACGGGGCGACGGCGCCGCTGGACACTTGCAGTTTGGGCGCTCGCGGGGGACCGCCAGCCGGGGGCCCGAAACGCCGCGTTGGGGGTGCACGCGGGCGACGCGTGTCCGTTTCGGGGCACCGGGCGGGCGCGCCAGCCTCCAGGCACAGCGAGTCGGGTGCGGTTGGGTGCAGGAAGGGGGCCCATGCCAGCGTCCATCAGATCCGCCGCTCCGACGATGGCAGTCATGCAATAATGGCGCCGGCGCCGGCGGGGGGTGCGGTACGTCCGGCCGCGGTGGGGATTGGACGGCGGGAGGCCGGTTTTGGGAGAGGATCGGAGGAGGCCACGGACGATAGGCCGGGCGAGGGGTCGTTGGTCGGTGTGGTTTGCAGAGGGGGACGCGGCTGGATCTAGTTGTGTGTCCAAGTTCGCAGATTGGCTCGCCGCCCGCGCACACTAGAACGCCTTAGAACGCCCGCCGGTCTCAGGTCTGGCCATGGCTCTGGCTCTGGCTCTGGCTCTGGAGATCGTGCATGGGCACGAGCCCGAGGAGTCCTCTCCCCTTCTTGGGCCCGAGGCTCGAGATTCGAGAGAGGCGAAAATCATACAGGCGCAGTGGATGGAATCTAGCTCTTGAGGTCTTCAGGGGCCTCCATACATGGCTCCGAGATGTACATACACATCTTGTAGATTTTTTTCTTGAGGGCGCGGGGACAGGATCTCGCGCCCTAATCCATTCCGGGCATAGCCACACGCGGAGGCATGTCCGTTACCGCCGAAGCGGTCCATGCGGGCCGGGGCGCACGATGTCCCTTGACGTCGGGAACGACGCATACGGTATGCACGGCACGCGACCGCGTCGGCGAGCGCAGCGGGCGCATCGGTCGACGAATGATGCGCGTCGCCGACCAACGTGCCTAATGCGTCGATCATTGACACCCTCGCCGGTGGTGGTGGCGTGGAGTACGATATGTATTAGCCTATCGTGGCGGCACTTATTCGACTCAAAGTCTGATAGTGCCTCGCTTCATATAGCGGATCGGCGCGGCTGAGACTTGCCCGGCGGACGAAGTTTCGACGGGGTACTGCATGGAAGGGCGAGTAAAAGCGGATGAAAGACACAGCATGCGGAGCGGGCATAATGGATCGATTGCCCACGCGCGCAGTCGGTACCTTCTTGCATGGACGCCATCACCCAGAATCAAGTCCCTCAAAGGTTACTCGGTCGGCTAAGCACTGACATCGCCTCTGAGTCGGCATTGTGGAACCCAATGGGGCTCGGAATGAAACTTGTGCATCTGATGAATGTGCTACGTGGGAGAACGTACCGTGACGTGCTCGTGTGGTCGCAGGCAGCGACGGTGAAAACGATTGGTCCCCACCGAGCGACCCGCAGAAACGCGGTCGTAATTCGCCACCCAGAGACAAGTGCGACGTTTGCGGAGTGGCGATCGTGGGGCGGCCATTCATCCAGAGGCGAGCGAGACAGCACTGAGAGTAATTGGAGGGCATTCATCGGTGTTCCACGGACGCAGCGGTGGTCACTGGGGCCAGATGAGTGTATCATTGCTAGCAAACGAGTCAGCAACTGCGTAGGAACTACGTACGGTGTCCGCCCAGGAACCTTGCTGTGCGTCCCGCGGCTTTCCCGAAGAGATATAACGGGATAGAAGGATTGGCGTGTGCCGTAGGGGACAACACGAGGCGTATTGAATTTGCATTTACGCAAATCCTGGCTGCCGACGATATTACTGTACAGCGCGGTTCAGCGGCGACGTACGGCTACGGGCACTTGAATCGACGCCGGCGGTGCAAATCTCCCCACGAGTGCACTAACCAGACCGAGCACAAATGGAGACATCCACAACATCAATATATACGAGAGCCTAGCCCACGGTTCCTGTATTGAGCACTCACCGCTTGCCAACTGCCCCGAACAGTACGTACACCGGTACGCGCGCAGCTAAAGAGATTGGGATACGAACTGATCCGACATCCTCCGCGCTCGCAACAGCGTCAATTCAGCACCCAGCTTATGCACGGTCGTGGGAGTAGCCTGGGTCCAGCTGTTCGACCCTGTTCCGGAGTATGAGTGGCCTGTCTTGGCCGTGACTCTGCAGGTGAGTCGACACCGGGGCCGGTCAGACATGGCGGAGCGCTGTCGGCGCATGGATCCGAGTCGCGCGAGGTTGACGTCGGCAGTCGGTGCTGTTAGCAATCAGAGAGCAGGTGAGCACCCCGGGCGGAGGGCAGGGAGGAGAGTGGTCAGCGTCGGCGAGGGATGTGTCAGCGAGCGGGGCAGCCCACGGCGGCAGTGGGTCTCTTCTGTGGGCGCAGGCGCCTGCGGGGAGGCGAGTCCGGTGAAGCCGGAGAAGAGATCAAAGGGAGGGCCTCTGCCGGCGCGCTCGCACACCGCCGGCATCTTTCTCCTCCTCTCCGAGCCCATCCTCCGCCCGGGGTCGCCCTGCTCGCGAGCCTCGCTGTCCATGCTCACCTCTTCCTCCCGCACCCTCTTCTCAGACTCGCTATGCCCGCAGAACCAAGACGGAATTCGCGCAAAGTCAGCACAGATGACGAGATAGAGCTCAAGCGGGCCCGGGGCGAGATCTCGTGTGCAGAATGCCGGCGGTGCGTATCTCCTTCGCTCGGCTCTTCCATACACACAGAAGGCTTCATGCACCCTGTGCCCATTCAGCCTCAAGCTCAAATGCGACAAGAAACTTCCCTGTGGCTCGTGTGTCCGTCGAGGCTGCACTTCCATATGTCCGAACGGTCAGTCGTTCGTGTTGATGCCTCCTTCCCCCGCACAATTCCTCTGTTGCGTTCCGATCGGACTTGCTCATCCCGTCTTGCATCGTAGGAAGCCTATCTGCTGGCCAAGGGACAAGGTCAGTTTATCCCCCTGATGGGTGCGGGACCCATGATCTTAGACGCGCTTCCCCGGTCTTGGCAGGTTCATCCTCGCGGACACCGACCAGTTGCACAGGAAGATATCTGAGATGAGCGAGCGCATCCGACAGCTTGAGGATGCGCTCGCTATCTTCCAGGCTGGTATATCTCACGAGCGACATCCCCTTCTCCGGGACGAACTCCTCACAATCAAGTTCGGCCCGGAGGTCCGGCGGACAGTCGACGACGAGCACCAAAGAGACATGCTCTCCAGTTCGATCGACGCTCTTGGAACGCTGACCGTCGGCGAACACGGCGAGTCAAAGTACTTTGGCCGCTCAGCCGGGTCCGAGGTTCGTGGGCCCCCACCCGAATCTGTCTGCTCTGTGTTGACATGTTATGACTCGCGCGCAGACTCTCATCTCTGTACGTAACCCAGGCTTGTCTCTTCCTCCCATAACGCTCACGCGTAGTAGACGACGACCGATCCAGAGGAGGCCAGTGAAGCCGCTCCTCTTCTGGAGCCCCAGCTGGGCAATGTCGCCATTGCTTTCCCTCTTACTATTGTCGAGGAGGGCACCGACGCCCTGATAGAAAAGCTTGAAGCCCACTTACCCCCACAGACTCGTGCATGGGCGCTCTGCGAGACCTACCTAGAACACTCCTCTTGGTGGTGTCGGCCAATTAAGCGCGATGAGCTCATCAACGACGTCCTGGTCCCTATCTACAACTGTGTCAAGGATCCACAGAAGAACAGCTACCACCGTGACAGCGAAAGCGAGCGCTGTCCCCATCTGCTCGCGGTGCTCTACTTCGTGTTCGCCCTGGGGTCTCTCGTCGACTTGACTCTTCCACCATGCAGTGCCGAGGCGGAACTGTACTATCGGCTCGGTCGGGCCGCCCTGTCCCTGCGTTCTGTGTTTGATTCGCCCGAAATCGAAACAGTACAGGCGCTCGCAGTAATGGCCGGATACCACAGTCTGTGCATACAGAGGTACACCCTCGAGAGTGCATGGCGGCTCGTCTCGCTCGCTGCGAAGGTTGCGCAAAGCGTACGTGGGCGCACATATCCATGTAGACTTACGTCCACTGAGACCGTTTCATTTCTGCTTATTAGGTTGGACTACGTCTGTCGGTTCTTTTCGCTCCATGCTAAGTGATACTGAGACGAAGCCTTTTTAGACCGGGATAGCGCACCTTGGAAACTGACGGAGAAGCAAGTGCAGCGGCGGCGCAACCTATTCTGGGAACTGTTCACCTTGGAGATGATGCACGTGCGTACGCTGGATGTCTCGCCGCGCGACGTGTTGATGAGGCCGGATGCAGTGTATGTCACTGGGTCGACCGTCTTCACTGTCGTCGAACCATATCGATTGCGAGCTACCTACCGACGAGGAGGCTGGAGTGAGCGACGACGGCACCGATTTGCATGGATGTACGTGTCTACCCTTGTTGTCAAGCCAAGCCATGGCTAACAGTTTGCATCAACCCACCCAAAACACAATCAGTCTGGGCATTCAAGCACTCATTCACTCGTGACATTTACGCGGAGGTCATTGATGGCATGCTCTCTGCGAAGGCGCCCTCCTATGCGCAGGTACTCGAGTTCGACCGTAAGATCCGCCAGACAACGCTCCCGAACGTGCGGCTGTATCTACGCCCGGATGAAGCAAATTACAGCAACCCGTCGATCGTGCTAAAGTCCTTCTTCCTGTCTCACTTCCGGAGCATCAGTATGTCGATTCCGCACCTGTGCAGCGACCTCGGCTCATGTGTGATTTCCTCCACCCGCAGCCATGATTCACATTCACCGGACTTTCTTCGCACAAGCGTTGCTTGACAATCCGACGAACCCGCTGTCTAGCCCGTATGCGCCCTCCTTCCTTGCCGCCAACCGTTGTGCATCTATCCTCCTACGGAGCTTCCTCCATCACTGGAATCGCAGGTATGCCTTTTCGACGCATCTCCTATCCCCTCCGCGAGACACGCTCACGTTTGGGCCCTCGTCCCAGTCCGGAATTGTGCAGTCGCTTCTGGGGCATGTGGACACATGCGTTCTCGGCCGCCGTACGTATTACCGTCCTTGCTCCCTCCTTGTCTAGCCTCCCAACTCCTATCCACCAATCACCCGTCTATGAATGTCACTCAATTGGCCGGGTCTCCGTCTGGCTTCTTGACGAAGATCTGCGACAGCTGCTAACCTGCTTTCTTCTGTATGCACAGGTGATCTTGGGAAGCACCGTCACGCGTTCTCCGAACGCGACGATGGCGCCAAGCGCTCTCACGGACCTCGACCTTGCCGTCGACTTCTTCGAGCGTGGTGCGTCGATGAGTCCACGGGCACGCCAGGCATTGGTCAGTGGGCCGCGTATCAAACAGACGATATAGAGCTCAAACTGACCGATGATGCCCCCTAGCCGATCCTGAAGAACCTGAAGGAGCGCGCGCTGAAGGCGTTCAACGAGTACCGTAATCGCCATATGAGCCCGTCACTAGACATCCAGCTCCATATCGGGCCTGAGGACCAATTCCAGGACGAGCTCGCCATCTTTGGCGGGCAGACGCGCGTGCTCACGAACAAGTTCCTCTCGCGAAAGAAGACGAAATACCCAACGAAGCCGCGCGAGCCCTCGACGTCGTCCGCATCCGGCGCGTCGACGCCCATGCCGACGAGCTCGCCCCCCGCGCCCTCCGCGACCCCGCACACGGCGTCGACCCCGAGTGACGACGGCGGCACGCCGCTCTCGCAGAACGTAGAGGAGCAGATGTCGCACGTGCACCCGTCGCTGATGGAGTACCTCGCGCTCTTCCCCTCCTCCGCCTCGATCTCGCTCGTGAGCCAGAACCAGCAGCAGCACGTGCCCATGGACGCCGACGGCCCCGACTTCGCCGCGCACGTCGCGTCGCCCCCCGCGTCGTCCGTATCCGCGTTCGCCGTCGCGGGCCCGCCGCGGCCGCTCTCGGACGGCGTGTCCGAGCCGCTGGATCCGCGAGGGGCGCACTCGCACCCGCAGCACCAGTCGCAGCACCAGCACCAGCACCAGCAGTGCCAGCTGCCGCTCGATCCACTGCAGTTCCTGAACGTGCTCCCGACGGGTGACCCCTCGGGTCAGATCGCGGACCCGAGCGCGTTCTTCGCCATGGGCGTCGGCGGCGGGCCGGACGGCGTGGCGGGCATGTTCGCGTCGCCGTTCCCGGTCGGGGACACGTCGTCGCCCGCGGGCGGTGCAGGTGCTGGCGGAGCGGGAGATGGGTGGACGTCGCTGATGCGCGAGACGGGCATCTTCGACGCGCAGGGCAACTTCCGGCAGGACGCGTTCAATACTCAGCCGGACACGTTCCCGCTCTTCTAGGCCCCCCGCCGGTGCGGGCCTCTCCCTGCCTCTCGCTCTTTCCCGAGTTCCCCCTCGGCCCTCGGGCCCTCGCCGCCATCAACCCCCCCCCCCCCTTTCGCAGCCGCTACGTTCCGCGTACGATACATGCATGAAGTGACGACGTCCGACGATGAGCGGACCCTGTGTGTTTGTAGCCGATGCCGACCCCGCATGTCCTGCTCAATTCTGATCCCCTGCTTACCCTACCCATACATGTAGCATGCGCGCTCTACTGCTAATGTCCCATGTCTCTCTCTCCTCCCGATCCTACCCCATGTAATGTATACGAGATCCATCGCTGTCGATTCCCATTCGCTCTGCCGTGTTGTAGATGTCCGTACTGCGCGTCTTCAACGACGTGTCCGGCAATAGACGATATGATACCTCCCGTTTGTTGTGCAGTGTTTTCGGCTCGCGCCCCAAGCGGTGGTGCGCGCATAATGAGGCGGTTCTGGGTACAGTTGATTGGAGTTGCACCAAATTTCCAGGGGCATACATGTGGGGTAGCAGTGCTGTGGTAGGGAGATCCAGGGACGACGTAGGCACAAGGGGTATGAAGCGAACAGCGAACATGTACAAAGAAGGAAAAGAGAAAAGAGAGAGAGAGAGAGAGAGCGATAGACGGGAATGGGTCATATACCGTATGGGAATCATGAGCCGAGTGGATATAGACGGATGGGGGTCAGTGGTACACAGACGGAGATGGTGGTACAGAAGAAAGGCCAGGGATGAACAGAGACGTTCCTCGAAGATATTGAACACGTGTAGAGTACAGTGAGGCTCGTAGTCCTTGCGACGCATTGGGGCGCTCGGCGTCGCTCAACTAGCTGCGTCAGGCGGGGGATTCGCTCTACTACCAGCTGTAGTCGAGGCCATGAATGCGGACGCTGGGACCCGCGCTGCAGGGCGGATCGCATACCGCTGCGTCTTGGGCGAGATGGGGTCGGCGAAGACCGTCCCATCTTCAATGCATTGCGCCGTGGGCTCGATGCCGTGCCTGCGAGCAGCGCGTGTCAGTTCCCCGGCCGGACGAGCGACTACGGCATGTAGTCTGCACTCACTCGATTTGCAGGTGCGTGGCCATCGTGGGCCCGGTCGCAGAGTAATCGAGGCAAAGCGAGCAGCACCACTCGGCGCCCTTGTACGGGCCCCTGCTGTTCGTCGAGAACGCGTCTTCGGCGTCTTGGCGCTCCACCTCGCGGACGGCGGACATGGCTTTCTTGTCGACCAGCTTCCATGTCTTATGCATGTTACCGCCGTTTCCGCAAGATGGCATAGCGTGGCGGATCTGGCACGAGAGGTCAGGACAGGATGCGAAAGGCGGAGCAGCGCACGGCCACTTACCGCGCTCTTCCACGTATGCACAGTGTAGCAGGCATTGGGCTCTCGGGATCTCACGGATTGTGAGCACGTGATGCAGAGAAGCCGCATGTTCTCGCATTCGCGCATGTCCGCCATCGTCGCCCGCATTGGATCGAGACCGAGCGCTTCGACCACTCGACAAGCTGACGATATCCTGACCCTGGAGATCCATGTGTCTAGGCTCTTGGCATGAAAAGGGACGCGGTATCCGTGACTGTCACTTCCGTCGTTCTCGTCCGCCTCGTCATCTTCGTCATCGCTATCGGGCTCGTTCGAAGTCAAGGCGCGCATTGCGGCGCAGGCATACACGTCGTTGAAGGGTAGGTCCTCGCCATACGCCTTTTCCCGCATGCACCAGTGCCCGAGCATAGCAGGGAAATGGACGGGGCACTTGGGGTCGCGCCCGGGCTGGGGAAACCCGTGGCTTTCTGATGTGTGCTGACAGGTGGTGATCGTCACGGCGAGGTTGAGCAGATCGACTCTTTTCGGAATGTCACGAGGGAAAAAACCTTTGAGGACCGCCCTGATGTCCTTTTTTTGCTTGGCCTCCCACCGTTTCGCGAGGGACGGGAGCAGCGCATCAAAGGCAGTCGGGGCGACCTCGTGAGACCCCGGGGCGTCGAGCAGGGCCCTGCACTCCTTGTTGTACACGAAATCGATGTAGTGGGGGCGGGCTTCCATGTCCGGGGTCCTTGGTAGGCGTACATAGTGAGCGCGGATCGCTGTCTCAAGCGCAGCGAACCGTGGGCGGAGAACAGCTTCGCGTTTCTCCTCGTCCAGTATTCTTCGCGTATCGGTCAGGAATCCGTCAATGCGTCCGCGAACATTCTCCCATGCTGCAAACGGGACGGCAATCCGGCGCTGTCAGTGAGCGGCAGGACTACCGATGAGTAGACGTATACACACCTTTGGGAGTGAGCTTCGCAGCTTGCCGCACTAGGGGCATCTTTGACAGCTTTTCAAGCCCTTTGGGCCCCAGGAATTCGAGCTCTTCGTTCCAACCCGATTCTTTCAGGCGCTCGACGATGCTGCACAAAGGGATTGTGTCACGGGGCCCATCGACCTAGCAGGGATGAACCGTACTCATGGAATCGCGTGTCTCGTACAGCGTCAAGCGCTGCAAGCCTCTGGTCTTCCTGACGTTTGAACCATACTTCGCATTGCTGCGCGCACTGTCACTCCGATAAGCGTTGTGAGATGACGTCAACAAGGCTCAAGTGACATACCTTCATCTGTTCTCGTAAGCGTTTCTCCTGCGCTTGCACAAACGGCTCCCACTTCATCTTCCTGTCGGCGTTCCATTCAGCTATGACGCGTTTGACATTTGCTAACAGAACGCGTCGATAGTACCAGTGCCGATTCTGGTTCCTAGGATAGCAATCAGCAACGTTCTCTTGGAGGATTTGGTCCCGAGACACGACTCACTTGTTGGACGGCTCATAGACATAGAACATTCGCTTAAGATAATCGTACCACAAGTTCCAGGGGTATGAACGGGCGACAAACTCTCTGGCGTGTTGACCGAAGTAGTATTCAACCCCCTCAGGATCATATGATCTGCTCTGACATGTGAGTGTCAATGGCGCCTTAGGGAAAGGCTGACGTACACATCGTCCACGCATTTCGAACAGTACCTTGCAAGCCATCCCCAAATCGGCTTGACGTTCGCGCACGCGCAGCGCTGGATTCAGTGTCAGCATATGGCGAGATTGACCCCGTCATTCACGGAATATACCTGGCAATATGGCGAGTACAACAGCCTGATGAACACAGGCTCGCTCATGAAGGACGGCCGCGGAGGGAGATCGACAGCATTAAGTCTTGCTTGCGCCCACAAGCTTTCGTTCAAGTGTCGGGACAGGAAGAAGGCGTGGAACTGTTTGCAGAGACGGCTGAGCAACAACAAGTCTCGCGGTTCGAGATAGCTGTATATCTATAGAGCAAAGCATCAGCAAGATCAAGGAAGGTATGATTGCACTGGGGCTGTATGCTGACCTCGAGCTGAATCTCTACAGGAAGGTCGGGCAGGGTCTGCAAACGTCCTCTGCGTTGTATCCGCACGATGACATTGGTTGTCGCCTTCTTCTTTGGCTTCGCTACTCGATTCTCTGAAGCCTGAGGCTGAATAACCCCTCTGGCGGCTGCTCTGGTGACCATGCGACGAGGACCATCCTGCTGCGAGCCTGTAGGCTGAGAGGGACCCGCAGGGGTTGAGGATGAGTCCGCTTTATCGAAATCAACTCTCTGTTTCTTCCGAGGAGGCATGGCAATGAGTGTGGGCAGACTTCAGAAGGGTGAGTATGATGATCGTGGCGGCCGTGGTGGGAGGGAGAGAGGAAGAGAGGTGCGGGAGGCCCTGTGCGTTCCCCGCCGCCTTAAGTATATCCAGATTGTCAATTGTTCTGGGCGCTTAATTGCCGCTCGCGGTTGTGGCTAAGAAACGAATGATCGTGTCAGTCACGGCATACCGCGTACGTGACATTCGCGTCGTGTGACTTGGGCTGTTGAGGAACTTCTTTAGTTGTTCTCACCATCGGACGCGGCCGAGACGTCCAGACCTCAGTTGATGCAACAATTTCGTTCTCTCGCGCCATTTACTGAGACGTCCTAGTCGCGCATCCCTGTATCATTCGTTGCAAACCTCTTGTTACGAGCAACAGTCGCTTCCTTCCTCCGGCGGCGGCGCAGGCTCGCATCCAACGCGCCTCTGACGGACGGGACTTGACCCTCGTGCACGTGTCAAGAGCGTACATATGGCAATCCACAGGTACGATGGGTAAGACAGTGTCAATGGATGTGGGGATACAGTGCATATTCATTGTGATCGTGAAGAGTCAGCTCCGAGTCCGTAAAGAACGTCTGAGATAGACAATAGTCGGGGCTTTGGGGGAAGATGTGGCGAAAAGAGAGGAGTCCTATGAGACATGCATACAGAATTCATCTCCGCGACGTGGTAATCGAGGATCAGGCCCAATCTCAGTACCCCTCAGTTTGTTGCGTCTGGAGGGGTCCACGTCGTCACCGTGATAGATGACACGGGGAGCACCACCGCAGGCTTGATGGTATACTGCTTGGACGGCAACGTCGGGTGGACGAAGATTATCCCGTCTTGCACACAGCGCGTCGTGTCTTCGATGCCGTGCCTGTAGTAAATGCCAGCGTCAGCTCAATCACCGGACGCGTCGGTCTTGCGTTCTATGCTCACACTGTCCGCAGGTGAGCCGTCATGGGCTCCCGGGCCTCGTTGTAGTCGACACAAAGGGAGCAGCACCACGTCGCGTGAATCCGCTCATCGATCGGGTTAATGAGTACCTGCGCATCAGCCTGAGACTCCAACTCCTGAACGAGAGCCATGTTCTCTTCTTCGATCACCTCCCACGTCGTATGCTGAAGCTCTTCCCCCCAATCACTGCGCACAACAACATGCCGGATCTATCCAATGTCAGTCAGAGAATGCCAACGGATAAGACCCACAGACTACGAGCTACTTACTGCACCCATCCATGTGTGCGCCTCGTACTGGTCCGGAGGGAGCAACCCGCGATAGTTAGCCGGAGGGTGGATGCACTTGAGACAGCGGAGCCGCTTGTTCTCGCATTTCTGGATGTCCTCTATCGTCGCACGCGCGGGGTCCAGGCCGAGCGCCTCGATTATGTTGCAAGCCTGCTTGATCGCGCGCCTTGTCGTGTATGCAGGGAAGGCCGCGGTGACGTCGAAGGGGACGCGCCACTGCGTCTCGTCTTCGAGCGCGCGCCCCGTGTCCGTCCACGCGCGCATGACGGAGCGCGTATAGATATCGTCCAGACGCAGATCGGCAACAGAGGGATGCTTGCGCATGCACCAGTGTCCAAGGAGTGCAGGCCAGCGCACGGGACATGTGTTGTCTGCACGGTACCAGTGCGATAGTTGCGGGGCGCACTGGCAGGGGATGATGGCGACCGCCAGTGCGAGCACGTCCACCCCCTCTGGGACAGGGAATGGGAGGACCTTCTCCAGAGCCGCTGTGAGCTCTCTCTTCTGCTCGGCTTCCCACCGCTCTGTAAGCGTTGGAACAACTTGCGCAAAGGCGGCTGGGGCCACCTCGTCCGACCCTGGGGCGTCGAGCAAGGTCCGACACTCCTCGCTGTATGCGAAGTCGATATAGTGCGGACGCGCCTCCATATCGGCTGTCCTTGGTAGCGATCCGTAATGGTCACGGATTGCCGTCTCGAGCGCGGCGCAGCGTTGGCGAATCACATCTTCGCGCTCCTTGGCCAGTCGCTTGTGGCGAGTTTCAGTGAGGAGATCGTTGAGGCGTTTACGAACAGCCTCCCACCCTAGATCCGGGACGACGATCCGACAAGGCTGTTAGCAGGCGGGAAGAGTGCTCGGAACGTGGACCACACGCGTACCTTTTGGAGTGAGTTTGGCCGCCTGCCGTATCACCGGCATCTCTGACATCTCCTCGACCGCGTCCGGCCCCATGAACTCCAACTCTTTCTCCCAGCCCTCTTCCTTCAACCGCGCAAGGATGCTACAAGAAAAGGGTGAGCTGGATGTACAACAGCAAGGGGATATGCACCATACTCCTTGAAGCGAGCCCGCCGAGCATCCTCCAGGGCATCATATCGCTCGTCTTCATGGCGCACGTACCAAGCCTCACATTGCCGTGCCCACTATCGCCGTAGCAGTCAGTGGTGCCACATTGATTGACGTTAACCGTGCCCGAACATACCCGATTCCGCTCCTGTAGGCGAGTGGCCTGCGTCTTCGTGAACGCCTTCCAATCCTCGTACAGTGGGTTCATGAATTTGTCTGTGGCCTTGCCGTTCGGATCCTCCCATTCCTTAATGAAGCGATCCAAGTCCGCTTTGGGGATCCGATTGTGAACCTTAGATTGCCAGTGTCTAAGAAGGCATTTAGCACTGTCACACCGCTAGTCACAGCCATATTGATGTGGACGTACTTGCGGCTCCGGTTGTGAACCGGGAACACTCGCTGATAGAGCTCAACAAACTCGTGCATGTTGCCCATGAAGAAGAAGCGCCGCTTGTTGTTTTTACCTACGTACTCCTTAAAGACGTACTCATAAGCGTCTTTCGGGTTGAAAGATCTGTTCATTCTAACAATCAATGCTGAAACATCAGAAAACGGAAGCGTTTATCACGCACACTTCTTGCATGCATTTGACGCAGCATCGCAGGAACCATGTCCACACCGGGCGGACGTTCGAGCACCCGCAGAGCTGCAGAGGCCGTTAGTACACTGCGAGTTATCTATAGAACTTGCCAGGACCACGAACTTGACAATATGGGGAGTAGAGTAAATTGATAAAAGCCGGCTCGCTCATGAACGGCGGGCGCGGAGGAATGTCGTCCGTGTTCAACCGCGCTTGCGCCCACAGGCTCTTCGTCAGCGCCCGGGTGAGGAAAAACGCATGGAACTTCTTGCAGAGGCGGCTGAGCAGCAGTAAGTCCCGTGACTCGAGATAGCTGTATATCTAGCGAACACAATGTCAACACAACATCGTATGGTTAAGTCTGACGTGGAAAGTGTCCGCGGCACTCACCTCGAGCTGGATCTCAACCGGAAGGTCGGGAAGCGTCTGAAGGCGGCCTTTGCGGTGTGATCGCACCACCTTACTCGTTGTGAGCGCTTTGGAATCAGGAATCTGGCTCGTCATGGTTGCTTTAGCCGTTGGCGCCTTGATTGTCGCAGGGGGTTTAGTCGCCCGAGTCGCCTTTGTTGTCGGCTTCGACCCTGAAGCTTCTGTAGGCAGACTAACCCCTTTAGCGGAAGCTCTGGTCAGCATACGGCGAGGGCCATCCTGCTGCGAGCGTGCAGACTGAGAAGGACCCGGGGCCGACCGTGCCACTGGATCGGGTTCAGCGTCGTCAGTTTTCTGTTTCTTGCGTGGAGGCATCGAGTCAATGGATGCCGGACTGCAGAGAGAGGGGGGGGGGAAGTGGTGGTGGTGGAGGTGAGGAGAAAGATGCGGGAGACCCTGCGCACTATGTCCAGATTGTCTATTGTTCTGGGCGCTTAGTTGCAGCTCGCGGTTGTGGCTAAGAAACGAATGATCGCGTCAGTCACGGCAAACCACGTACGTGACACTCGCGTCGCGTGACCTGTTCACTGGCAGGAACTTCCTTAGTTGTTCTCACCATCGGACGCGGCCACACGTCCAGACCTCAGTTCGGTTCTCTCGCGCTGTGTTCTGAGACGTCCTAGTCGCGCATCCATGTATCATTCGTTGCAAACCTCTTGTTACGAGCAGCAGTCGCTTCCTCGGGTGGCGCCGCAGGCTCGCATCTTGACCCTCGTGGACGTGTCAAGAGCGTATACATGACAATCCACAGGTACAACAGGTTAGGCAATGTCAATGGATATGGGGATACAGTGCATATTCATTGTGATCGTGAAGAGTCAGCTCCAAGTCCGTGAAGTACATCTGAGATAGACAATAGTCGGGACCCTGTGGGAAGATGTGGCGAGAACAGAGGAGTCCTGTTATACATGCATACAGAATTCATCTCCGCGACGTGGTAATCGAGGATCAGGCCCAATCTCAGTACCCCTCAGTTTGTTGCGTCTGGAGGGGTCCACGTCGTCACCGTGATAGATGACACGGGGAGCACCACCGCAGGCTTGATGGTATACTGCTTGGACGGCAACGTCGGGTGGACGAAGATTATCCCGTCTTGCACACAGCGCGTCGTGTCTTCGATGCCGTGCCTGTAGTAAATGCCAGCGTCAGCTCAATCACCGGACGCGTCGGTCTTGCGTTCTATGCTCACACTGTCCGCAGGTGAGCCGTCATGGGCTCCCGGGCCTCGTTGTAGTCGACACAAAGGGAGCAGCACCACGTCGCGTGAATCCGCTCATCGATCGGGTTAATGAGTACCTGCGCATCAGCCTGAGACTCCAACTCCTGAACGAGAGCCATGTTCTCTTCTTCGATCACCTCCCACCTCTTGTGCTGGAATTCTTCCCTCCAGCCACTGCGCACCATCGCATGCCGGATCTGCCCCAGTGTCAATCAGCTAACGTGAACGGGCAAAGGCGCACACAAGAAGGGTCGACTTACCGCACCCATACACGTGTGTGCCTCGTACTTGTCAAGAGGGAGCACCCCGCGATGGTAGGGGTCGGGGTGGACGCAGTTCAGGCAGCGCAGCCGCACATTCTGGCAATTGCGCATGTCTTCCACCGTCGCGCGCGTAGGATCGAGGCCGAGCGCCTCAAGGACATAGGAAGCTTGCTTAATTGCACCCTTGGTGAGGTAGACCGGGAAGGGCCTCACGTCGAAGGGGACGCGCCACTGTGTCGTGTCTTCGAGCTCGCGCCCCGCGTCGGTCCACGCGCGCATCACCGAGCGCGAATACACGTCCTCCGGGGGCAGCTTGGCAGTGGAGAATTTCGGCTTGCGCATGCACCAGTGCCCGAGAATCGCGGGCCAGTGCACGGGGTGCGTAGTGTCCAACATGCTGTCCCACGTCGAGGATCTCGGAGCGCACTCGCAGGGAAAGACGGCGACTGCCAACGCGAGCACGTCCACTCCCTCTGGAAGGGGGAACGGGAGGGCCTTCTTTAGAGCCGCCGCCAGTTCAACCTTGTGTTTGACTTCCCATTGTGCCGTGAGTGATGGAACAAGTTGTGCGAACGCGGCCGGGGCCACCTCGTCCGACCCTGGGGCGTCGAGCAAGGTCCGACACTCCTCGCTGTATGCGAAGTCGATATAGTGCGGACGCGCCTCCATGTCGGCCGTCCTCGGTAGCGATCCATAGTAGTCACGGATCGCTGACTCTAGCGCGTGGCAGCGCTGGCGGACAACGTCTTCGCGCTCCTTCTCAAGCCGCCTTCGTCGTGTGTCGTTGAGAACATCGTCAAGGCGTTCGCGGACGGCCTGCCATCCTGAATCCGGGACCATGATCAGAGATGGTCAGCGGACGGGAGAGATGTTCGGAACGTGAACCGCACACGTACCTTTGGGGGTCAGCTTCGCCGCCTGCCGTACCAGCGGCATCTCTGAAAGCTCCTCAACTGCGTCTGGTCCCATAAACTCGAGGTCCTTCTCCCAGCCGTCCTCTTTCAACCGCTTGAGGATTCTGCGAGAAATGGGTGAGTTGAATGGGCGATAGAAAAAGGGTATGCGTCATACTCATTGAAGCGTGCTTGTCGTGTGACCTCCAAAGCATTATATCTACCATCTTCCTGCCGCGCGTGCCAAGCCGCGCATTGCCGCGCCCACTGTTGCCGTCGCCGTTAGCGGCCCTGCCAGTTGTCGATGTCAACAGAATACATGCGCACCTGATCACGCTCCTGTAGACGAGCGGCCTGCACGTTCACGAACGCCTTCCAGGCATCCCATCGCTTGTAAATGAACTTGTCCACGGCTGCCTTGTCCTTTTGCCCGTGCCATTCCTCGATAACACGATCCAATTCTACTCTAGGAATCCGGTTGTGAACCCGAGACTGGATGTGTCTGACATAGCGGTCAGCACTATTTCACCGCTAGCCAGAGCCACACTGGTGAAGACGTACTTGCGAGACGGATTGATGACTGGAAGGGCTCGCTGGCAGAATCCGAGAACTCCCTGCATATCGTAAAGGGGGAAGTCCCGCTTGGAGTGTTCATACAAGTACGAGGATGCCTCTTTCGGATTGAGGGACCTGTGCAGTTGGAGTATCAATGCTGGAACATTGGTGCAGGGCATCGTAGGCCACGCACGAGTCTTGCATGCATTTCACGCAGCACCGCAGAAACAACCTCCACATCGGGCGGACGTTCGAGCACCCGCAGAGCTGAAGGAATTGTCAGTACACCGCAAGTTACCGAGAGTGCGGCCCGGGCTTTACTTACCTGACAGTACGGGGAGTAGAGCAGATTGACGAAAGCAGGCTCGCTCATGAACGGCGGGCGCGGAGGAATGTCGTCCGTGTTCAACCGCGCTTGCGCCCACAGGCTCTTCGTCAGCGCCCGGGTGAGGAAGAACGCATGGAACTTCTTGCAGAGGCGGCTGAGCAGCAGTAAGTCCCGTGACTCGAGATAGCTGTATATCTAACGAGAACAAGATCAGCGCCACAGTGTGTGGCTAAGTCGGAGCCGGACAGCGCCTGCGACACCTACCTCAAGTTGTATCTCGACCGGAAGGTCGGGCAATGATTGCAGACGGCCTTTGCGGTGCGTCCGGAAGGCATTGCTAGTCGCGGGTGCCTTGGCCTTTGAGGCCTTAGTCGCGATGGGTACCTTGGAGGTCTTGGTCGCCGTGGGCGCCTTGGCCTTCGACCCCTTCGCCGTTGTTGTTGCCTTGGCCGTGGAAGCCTTGGTCGCCGCGGCACTCTGGGTCGACCGGATGGTCCGTGACCTTGGATTCGACCCTCCAGCTTCTGGCGGTTGGTTAAGGCCCTTAGCCGCAGCTCTCGTCAGCATACGACGCGGGCCAGCCCGCTCAGGCTGCGAGTCTTCAAGCTGAACTTGGGGATCGGCCACTGACGAGCCGGCGTCGTCGGTTCGCTGTTTCTTCCGAGGAGGCATACCGCTAGGAGTAAGTGGGAGTGTGGACAGGGAAAGATGATGGTGGTGGTTGCAGGCTAGAGGAGGGAGACCGCTGCCTTTTTGGGACCCCGTGCACAATGCTTTTGTTCTGGGCGCTAAATTATTTAGCCTCACCGGCACCGATGGCTAACACACGTTCGGCTCCGTGAATCAGGTCTGGGCACGGTCTAGCGCGAAGGCAACGCCCGCGTTGCGTGGTGCCACCACGCCCTTTATGCGACGCCGGCATGTCGTGGAAGGTAGTCCAAAGCCTGATAAGTGTCCCACGGCCCGTGTATAGATGTCGTCTGCGTATTGTACAGTGGCATTATTGTGTGTGATAGGATACGTCGTGAATTTACCGTGAGTTCCTTAGACTGGACTATCGTTGGGCCGCCTGTCGGTCCCCGCGCGTCCGTTGGCGGCGGCGGTATCGTGTCGATCTGGCGTCGACATCGCTGGAATGGTCTCTTTCATGTGTGTCACCGGATCCGGCGACTGTGTGGGGTCGACGGTGTCCTGCCCGGGGTTAAGACGCCAGTATTTGATGCTCAACAGGATACGCGTCAGTTTGCTGAGCTATACCAGACGGACGAAGACACGTACTGCTTCAACAGAGTGTATATTGCAGTTCCTAGTAGCGACCCGAGGAAAGGACCGACCCAATACTGCAGGCGGTTGGGTGGGAGTTAGACATGGAGAACAGCGCGCGACTCACGATCCAATGAGAGTTGTACGGGAAGCCCGTGACGACCGCAGGTCCAAATGAACGCGCCGTGTTCATACCTGCGCCAGTGTAGTAGGCGGCCCACCTGTGGCGCAGAGGATCAGTCACAGTCGCTAGCATAGCGGACGGAAGGAAACAACATACAAATGACATACAAAGAGCGTCAGGCCAATGCCGACCTGGAATACCATGAGTGCTAAGGAACCGTACAGACAAGACGATGCAACATACCGGAGCGAACGGGGTCGAGCTGTGCTTCTCGGCCGCAAGCATGAGGATCGCGAGAACGAGCGCGGCAGTGATGAACATCTCGATGAAAGTGGCTTGCGCGCGGTTGATTCCGGGGGCAGGATATGTACTGTGATGCCGGCGGAGGTCATGATCACGACGTCCACGAAGATGGGAAATGGACTGACTTGAATGCGATTGGTCCTGGCGTCAATGCATAGATGATTGCTGCTGCTGTGATACCGCCGACGAGCTGTGCGATCGAGTACAACACGAAGCGTACAGGCCCAATGACGCCTGTCAAGAGGAGAGCGAGGCTAACGTCGGGGTTGAAGAGTCCTCCAGTTACCCGGTAGAAGAGCCAAACAGACGAGAGCAGACTGAAGCCGAACGAGAGCGAGATGTACATGATGCGCTCTACAGGAGAAACTGTGCCGCCAGCCGAAGCTTCGCTTTGCACGGCTTGTGCACCGCCGAACGCGAGAAGGAGGAAGAAGGTGGTGCCGACATATTCAAGGCCTGCTGCGATGAGATCGTCCTTGATACTGGCGAAGGAGCCTCTACTTCGGCGAGCGTCGCGGTCGGCAGCGTTGCGATTACGCATGGAAGAGAGCATGATGGGCGTGAATTCGTGAGGGCGGAGACGAGAGCTCGCTGTCGAGCCTCGCAGGGTCCTTATGGGCCGGGAGAGCTCCGCCGGTGACAGCTCGGCCACCACCCACGGCCGAGAAGACTGTGGTCTCGAATGTGTATACGTCACATGATTGGAGTCGATATGTGGGCGAAGATGCAGAGTTTGGATGCTCGGCACGCGTGCTGACGAAAGCGGCGGTGGGCGAAGCGTCGTGCCTGCCACTCCACAGGGAGTCCACGCTCCGATGACGATTCCACGTGCTTACATTGGGCCGGGTCCCAGGAAATGGTGCTCGCGCATCATCGCCCAGAGCTGATTGAACGCTCCATGACGCGAGCCCGAAAGGAGGCAAGCCACAGGGAGGAGAAGAGGCGAAGGAGCACTCGCAAAGTCGGGATGAATCGGGATTGATCGTCAGAGACAGAGCCACCGACTCCCCCAAGTCTCGGCTCCCCACGCATTCGTGGCTGTGCTGCCCCTGTCGGATTCTCACGCCTTGCTCCCCCACATCAATCGCCGCCTCCATTCAGCCCACAGGCGCCTCGAGTAGGACAACAGCAGGCAGTCATCAACACAGCCATGGACGTCGAGTAGAGCAAACGTTCGATTAGTACTGCAACGACCCACAGTAGCTTCCGAGTCAACCCCAACACCGAAGTCCCTCCATTCACGGGTTGCCCAACCCGCTGACCTGCCACGCGCCCTTCGCCCGCCACCAGGTGAACATGCACACGAAGCGCAAGAACGTATTCCTGATCCACGTCGGGTTCAACGGGAACACCCCCAGCACCCACCGCGTCCGGTCCGGCGCCGCCAGCAGCCGCTGCAGGCCCTTCACCGTCTGGATGACCGTCTTCGCGCGCGCGTGGCGCTCGACCGCCCACGCGCGCAGTGGCCCATCGTCCGCGGCGCCTCCGTGCACGTACGCCGCGAGAACGGGCGCGAGCCGCACCGCGTCGCGGATGCCGAGGTTCATGCCCTGCCCGCCCATCGGCGGGTGGATGTGCGCCGCGTCGCCCAGCAGGAGCACCGGCCCCCCGGCACGCGCCGGCGCGCCCCCGTCGTCCGCGCCGGCGCCCGTCCCGGCGGGAAGGTACGTGAAGAACGTGTCGGCGATGGAGGAGCGCGTGCGGAAGCGGCTCGCCCACGCGGTGTGCGTGATCAGGACGCGCGGCGCGGCGGGCCCGAGCACGACGTTCGGGCCCCAGGCGTCGACGAGCTGCTGGAGGTACGCTGTATCGGGCGCGTGAGGGGGCTCGCCGAACGACTTCGGGATCCCGACCCCGATGCGGTACACGGGCTCTTGCGGGTCGAGGTGCGGGTACGGCGCGGGGGGAAGGCGGACGAAGAGGCAGAGGTTGCCATCGCTTACGGCGAGGTTCAGCTTGTCCGCCGGCCACGGGGGCGGGTTCTCGAGCGTGACGTCGGCCATGACCATCTTTGAGAACAGCTTTCCGTCGTCGTCCGCTTCCCCGTCTGGGTCCGCCCAGCCAATCCGGGCGTTTTCGCGAACCTTGGGAGTGTGAACCACGTCAGAGGGGAAACCTGGGAGTCACGGCTGGACATACTGTCGAGCGCGAGCCGTCTGCGCCCACAACACAACGGGCCCGGAGCACATGCCCGTCATCGAATACGGCCTCGGTAGACTTGGGGTCTGTGGAGCTCGGCCTCAACGAGACGACCTTGTGCGGCCTGAACACTTGGGTCCCGCGTTCCCTCGCCATGTCCTCGATCACCTTCTCGGTAATGTGCTGCGGAATGACGGTCAAGAACGGGAACTTGGTGTACTTGGCAAGCGTGGGGAACGAGGCGATTTCGATCCCAGAGATGCCCCGGGAGCGGATGACGGTCCCGCTGGCCTTCCTGCATGCCTGCGCTACTTGTTTAGCGCAGTCGATGGCGTCCAGGGCCTGTCATGCGGCGGGTTCAACAGTCCTTACTCTGCACACAGAACTCGGCGCACGGCGTACCTCGAGAGTGGCTGCGTGGAGGACAATCGCACGGGAGGTGCTCTCGCCTTGCACGGCGCCGTCGACGACGACGATGTCTGTGAAGCCTTGCTTCCAGAGCGCGAGAGCAAGACAGAGGCCAGTCGGACCCGCGCCCACAATGAGGACCTCTGCGTCGGATGGTAGAGACATGATGGTATGCCAGGGGTTTGGTCCGCTGCGACTAGTAGGAATGGTGGTCAGTAGATATGCCCCTCAGTGAACTTCGAAGACAGGTTCTGATATATCCCCTGTATTCCAGGGAATGCGAATGCAGTAATAGACCACGGGATGGGTACTGCACCGCTCGTGCCGGACAAGATCCACAAAATCGCAAGTTTTGTCGGAACGATTGGTCAAAGGAGCGGCCTGGGGCACAACTTGCTCCTCCAGAACGGGGCCGAAAATCAGTACAAGGGTACACGTCGCCGACCGGCGAGGGGAACGTTGGCTTGCAGTTGTCTGACAGCGCGGCGCAAGTGGCTGACGACTCCCGACGGCTGCACCATGGAGGAGAGGGAGGTTGCATGAGAACGCCGTGCCCGGCAGTCTTCCGTGCCGGCAGGAGTGCATACGCACTGGGGTCTGCCGACGGGGGGTACACGTTACGTCATCGTCTTACGGCGTCGATCACACATCTCCCATATTGAACGCGGGCATGTATGTTATGCAGCGACTCGGACTCGAGAGAATGCATACACTGAGGGGGGTACAACGCACAGATGTGTGCGCAAGTCTGCTGTCGTTGAGTGCCCAAGGTTTGTATGTAGCACTCCAGCTTGCGTATAGGCGAACATGCATACCCAGGGTTCGGCCCAGCACTAATAGCAGGCGTTGATCCATCCGTCGGACTTCAGCTCAGGCCTTGGAGACACATTGTCAAGGAGATCCGACGCGAATCCGTAGACGGCTGCGTCCACCACAACACCGAACAAGTCAGATTGGTTTTGCTCTACAAACAGAGTATATGGACTCACCTCATGGCCACGCGTCGGGACCATTATATGTGTGTCAACACAAGTACGGACGGGCTTGTCAGCTGGGAAAATGACACACGGCCAGAGCCCTTGCTCGTCTGAACCGTCGCGCTGTACGGCGCAGCTGCAAAACTCGTGTCGCTGGTATAACACTCGTGAGACGTTACCGCTAACTCGTACAACAACACTCCGAGCCGGGAGCCAACGTCCATATCCTCAGCGTGGTCGAAACTTGCGATCGGCACAAAAGCACCACTCAGATAAACGTCCGCCCAATGCCATTGCACACCGTGCACGTCGCCTCGTCAAAGATCAGAAACGACGTCTTCCCGCTCCCGCCGCACCGCCAGCACAGCCTACCGCCGATCCTCGGGTCCCCGGGGCTATACACCGCGACGTTCCCCGACGGCGGCGGCGCTCCGCGCACCGGCACAACCGGGGGCGCGCTATACCACGACGGCGGCGGGAACACCGTCCGGCCCGTGCGCGTCTGGAGCGGGTCGAGGTAGGGGCTCATGGGCACCCCGCCGCCAGCGACAGGGATGACGCGCGCGGCCGCGCCGGGGTAGCCGCCCCCGGCGCGCGACGTCGACGCGGAGCGCCCGAGGTCCGCGCGCGCACCGTGAAACGACGCCTGCGGCGCGCGGAACTGCGGCAGCGGGCGCTGGAAGGACGTGCGCGCATGCCCGGCGCCGGGCTGCGGCCCAGGGCCGTCGGGCGTCCAGGGCGCGTACGCCATCGCGCCCGAGTACGGCTTCGCGTACTTGTCCCAGCAGCGCGAGCAGGGGTGGGACGGGTCGAAGTTCTTGTAGCCCGTGTTGCGGCCTCCGGGGGCGCGGCGCGGAGGGGATGTCAGCTTGGATCGCGTGGCTGGCGTCGGTGGGTGGGCACTCACATTTGTGGCATTCGTAGTCCTTGGGGTACACCAAGATCTTCCCATGGCGCAGGAGGGGGTGCCCAGGGACGGGCTTGTCAGTCGGACGCCCATCGTCAGGGACTGGGGGTCCTAGAGGTGGTGATAAGCCCGACGCAAGGGAAGGCCCCGGTGGCGGCGCATAACGCGAGCCGGACGCACCGTTCTGGTACTGCGCGCTGGGGCCGCCGAGCACGCCTGCGTTCACGTCCGCCCCCGCCCCCGCCCCCGCCGAGTAGAAGTCGCGCGCAAAGTCGGACACAGGGTGGTCTGCCGCGATCGGCGTCGACGACGGTCGCCCGTACTGCATCGACGGGTGCACGGGCGGTGGTGGCGGGCGGTTGTAGGTGTTCGCGCCGCCCGGGAAGCCCGACCAGCTTGCGCCCGTGGGCTGTGGCGATATCCATGGTGGCTGCTGGTTCTGCGGGGGGACGGGGACAGGGTTCTGGAAGGGGCGGCGCGGGCCAAGCTCGAGCGTTTCCTCGCCCTCGTAGACATTCGGCGCAGGGGTGTACGCTGGCGGGAGCTCCTCCGTGAGTAGGTCGTTCACGGACCGTTCTTGAGGGGCTGGGCTTCTGGCGGTGTCTGAGGACTGCGATCTGGGAGGCGGGCTTGGGGATGGTTCACGATGTGGTCCTGCGTCACTAGGGATTGTCGACCCGGATGGATTGGGTGAGGCTCCTGTCGGATTCGGGGTCACCGCTGGGGTGCGGAACGGGTTGTTCGCCGAGACCATGCGAGCTAAGGTGTTTGATGGGTTTATCGGCACTGTCTGTAGGGTCTATGGTGGTCCCAGATGCACGCGAGAGTAGAGGAGGTGGGAGGGGAGTGAGGATAGCTGCGGGAACGGCACGGACAGCCATGGCGGTACAAATGCAGAGGGAACCCGGGCGGGCCACAGCGCCGGTCACCGACATAAGACACAAGCACCTTGGCAGCAAACTACGCTGTTTCTTGTGCCCAGTTCTCCTTCATCTGCGTCGTTATGCTTTACGCGCACCACACCACACCCTGCAGCCAAAGATTCACAACATGCGTTTACTGCGTGTGCAGCGCAGTTGCTCCCGTAAGGCCGTGGTTGTCATAGTCTATGACTGGCCATGCTACCTATATTCGTACACGCAGTTTGTCCGTCCGTAGCCACAACCCCCACGACAACTCATATCCGCATACACCTCCCGAACCAGTCTGGAGGCTGGTGGTCTTATGAGTCTCCGTCCTTGCCACTCAAGCTCCTGAAGAACTCCGCATATGCGTGCTCAATGTCGAACGACAACTGCGAAGTGCGCAATGAGCGCCCCAGACTGTCTACCACACCGCCCGTCTGTCTGACTCACCTGCCGCGCCTGCTCCTCCGTGAGCTCCTCGGACGCCTTCATGCCGTTCAGCGTGATCAGCCTGCGCACGATGCGTCCGTCAGAGAGCGGCGCGCAGGTATAAGGGAACCGTTGCGCACCATCCGACCATCTTGCTCCGGCCCTCCCAGTCCTTGCTACCCTTGAACCGCGCGTAGCTCGTCACGAGCTCCTGCAGGATCGGGTGCAGCTGGTCCTTCGCGCGCATGCGCAGCTTCAGCGCGTCCACGAACGTGATGAAGTTCTGCGAGCCGCCCCGTCGCGTCAGCTCACCGGGTACCATGCAGAGGGGGGCGGGGGGAGATGGTGCGCACCTGGGTGGTCTCCGCGACCCACTTGGCCGTCTCCGGGCCCGCCTCGCTCGAGTGCTCCACCGTCGCGGGCACACCGACCTGTATCCGGTGCAGCGCAGCCGGGTGGTCCATCTCCTCCGCGCCATGAGGTTCTGTGCACACGCAGGGGAGACGGGGGGAAGGGGGCAGCTCACCCGGTAGCGCGCCATGAACTGCTCGATCGACGGCACGTCGTCGCTCACGAGCTTCGCCATCGTCTTGTACTGCGAGAGCAGCCGCGTGCACGCGGGAGAGTACCTCTTCGCGCAAGACCCCGCTCAGCGTTCCCCGTTCCGCGCCCGGAGGAGAGAGCACTCACTCCGAGGCGGACACCGAGTCGCGCACGTACGCGCGCTCGAGGTACTCCAGCGCGACGATGATCCCGAAGAGCGTCGCGAGCAGCCCGTACTTCTCGCGCTCCGCGTTCGTAGTGTGCAGCCGGACCTCCTCGTCGAGGTTGAGCCGGGCGGACATGGTGGCTGAGGATCAAGGTGTGTGCGGGCGTCTGTACCCGCAGCTTGGCGTCCCCTACTACCACCAGACTCAATCAAAGCCACACGGCTGCGGCCTCGGACACTCTCAAATTTTATTTTCCTGGTGCTTCTGGTGCAGGAACAGAAAATCGTCTCAGGGAGTTATACAATCACATTGAATGATGATTCGGTATCATACGCAACGATAGCGCCGCTCAGCAATGGTATACAAGAGTAAAGGTGCAGTGTTCGATCGGAAAGCGAATGAAGATATAGTGTCGTCCGTAGTAAAAAAAGCAGAGTTCATGCATGAAAGCGAAGTGAAAGCAATCGAGTTCGTCTCGAGACATCACCGTTCGTGACACTCGTCTGTATGACAGTAGAGCACCGGTGAGCACGATGTTACTTTATCTCCGGAACGACGAGCGGCACTCACGGAATCATGACATCGGCTTAAAAGCCTTACGCATTGTAGAGGCTGATCAAGTCCGTGCGGTTCGTGACCGTGTCGTTGATGCCGCACGCGCCAATGAAGTCGCCATACTGCTCAACCCTGCGCGCGATGTAATCCGCGAACCTGCCCAGCGCGCACGTCTTCCCCGGCCCGTCCTGGCAGTCCGGCACCGGGATCGGCGCGCCGTTCACGAGCACGCGCACGAACGCGCCGTTGTCCCACACGTCCTCCGCGCCCTGCGCGCTCCCGGACGACGGTGCGGAGCTGTTGGCCTGGGACAGCGAGGAGTCGAGCGTCGCGTTCGCGCACTGGAGGCGCTCGATGCCGACGTGCCCGAGGAAGGGCAAGATCTCGCTCGTGCGCCACGCGCGGCCGTGGTTGATGCGATCCGTCGGCATCGTACTGTTCACGTCCAGGCCGGGATAGTACGCCGAGTTGTTGAAGAGGCCGAGCGCGGTGAGCACGAGCGGTGGCTCCTCGCGGTGCGTAAAGGACACGTAGAGCGACTGGTTGAAGATCGCGGTGTCGTTCGCGGAGAGGATGTCCACCGCGTTGCGGACCCAGGGCAGACCGAGCTGGGGCGCAATCGGGTTGCCATACCTGTGTGGCACAAGGGGCATGAGCAGGGAGTCATACAGTACAGTCTGAAATCGGAAACTTACCCGATGCTATAGAAATACGTGAGGTCGTTGGCATACTCAAACGAGAGCCATTCGTCCGCCGTGAACGCGTTGCAGAAGTCGGTGCGGTTGCGGATGACGGTGTCGTACCCGCACAGCTGCTGCATACCGACGATGTCGGTCAGCGTGAAGGTAAACCCCGGCGCCACGGCGTTGAAGCGCGTGATGAGAGGTGCCGTGTACTTCTGTTGCCATTCACCAGCTTGCACCGAGCCCATCGATGCGTCGAAAGCGGGGCACGATTTCTGGGTGAGTCGGAGTCAGGGTCTGTCTGAGAGGAGCAGCGAGCTTTGAGAACAGGTTATGACGTACGTGCGGTGTAAGTGAGTTTGCACTGTCGTCGTCGCCTTCGTTTACGACGACTAGTGACGCGTTGTTCCCGAGGCCACGAATGAACGCGTTTGCTGTGTCAACATCTCTGCTCGCTGACGCTGCCCAGATCCTGAATGCATCTGACTGGGATGTGGTGCTGTTCAGCAGCTTCGGGTATGTCCGCTTAATGACACCCGCGAAGGCCGCAGCCGCTTCTCCGCCCGAGGGCGTCATCTTCTCCAGCTGCTCTGTCTCGTTGGTGATGGGCGAGGTATAGTTCGCCAGGAAAGCCAAGTCCGGAGACTGTGTGAAGGCAGCTTTGTTTGAGTAGTTGGCAAGCTTCGAGAGGAATGGGGACAGATACGTCTCGTAGTCGAACTGTATATTCACGGTTACAGAAAGTTAGGCAATCAGTCACGGGCGGGGATAAATCGCAGTACTCACGTCATTGGCGTAGATGTTGGAGTGCCGTACGATGTACGTCGCCTTGTTCACGTGGCAACCGTCCGGGGGCTGGGATCTAGCTGCACTCCAGGAGAGTCGAAGTAGGGAGCAATGCCAGCCAGATGCTCGAGGACATCGAAGCGGTAGCCTCCAGGTCCTTCGATGACCTGCCTCTTGTCTGTGCAACGGTTGAGGGTTGAGCAGGAAACCTCGGAGCATGAGGATGAAGTACGCACGGTGCGGCACATGCAGCCCTGCAAGTGTGCTAGGTTCCGTCGCCAAGTCTTGTGAGACCCATGTGCGGGGCGAGGCAGTGGCGAAGACCGCCAAGGACACAAGGTAGGCAAGAGAGAGGTAGGTGAGCATCGTGCGCCTGAACCAGCCTGGGGGAGAGGCAAGACAATGACAGTGCGGCGCCTTTATATATCTGGCTCGCCTGGGTGCGTGTCAAGAGAGCTGAGTGCACACGGTTGGGTATGATATCATAGCAGCTGGATGCTGATATCTCCGCACGAGCCGCACGTAAGGACAGCGCTGCAGCCGGCTCCCTGGAGCGTTCGAGTCTTTTCACCATTCGCCGCAGTCGGTGAGAGCATCCATTGCGTCTGGTTGTTAACAGCCTGCAGTCGTTCATAGTTCGGGCCTTATACGTGGGTATGGGTGGATATGCCGCTCAGGGGTGGACAGCGCGGAGGGAGGACTCAGCCGCTCGAACGCGGGCGTGCGGTCATCGAGCGTGTATGTAGACGCCCAGCGCCACAGCGGACCCGCATGCCAAGAACAGGCAAAACGCGGTCACCTGGTCATGACGAAAACGACGACGCGCGTCGGTGTTTCGGTTCGGGCCTGGGGAAAGTACCAAGTACCTCGCTCAGTCAGCTAAAATGTAGAAGAAGATGCTGTTGAATGTAACCCAAAGCGGAACATGCCTAGCTCAGGGTCGAATGCGGCGTTCTCGTGTCGCCGTTTGCGGAGTGGGCGCCCCGCGCTGATATATCTTTCTACTCAGTCGCCGTGGGCGTGTGTGTCTCAACCCCCTCCGTCTCGCCATGAGTCGCCCCACGACACCCGAGTACATGTATGAGCTGGATTTTCCGGGTAAGGATCCTTTGTCTGCATGTATTCGCGCGACATTCCATGACTGATTCCACCCCCAGTCCCAGACGGCAATTATCTAGCTATATATCCCCCCGATCCCCTCCCGATGCGGGTGTATTGTCGAGCCGGAATTGACGAACCCTCAATTCAAAGATATATGGGAATGGAGGACAAACCACGCGAGTTTCGCCATCTCATGGTACCAATAGCCCTCCGCTTCTTCCCCGACATGAATGCCTTATGCCCTACTCTCTGCAGCGACTCATACGCATTGTTGCTCGAGATATAAACAACACAAGGATTAGACACTTCCTTCAGGGATCTGACCTATGCAGAAAGATCTTGAAAGAGGTACGACAACTGTTGGTAATCCCGTAAACATCTTTCCCACGCACAATCTTCGCAGGTCCGAGTCCAATGTGTGCTGACACGCTCCGTGGATAGAAGTGGGCCATGGAGGTCTACAAGGTCTCCTAAGTCCGTGCACTTGATGAGGCTGCGAGGACACAGTCCCTGCAAGCAACGTTCGACAGACAAGCCGCGTTCGAGCGATCATGACAATTCCGACTTATCCTCATCTGACAACGAAGAATCAGAGAATGACAGCAGACATAGTCGTAACGCCTCAAACTCGTCAGCCGCCGCTTCTCGCTCCACTTCGGAGGTGGGTGACATGCTGCGGCCCGAGCCAGACAAGGTCAGTCAGTCTCGTTCACTGTAGCGCTCACGTCGCAGAGCTGACTTGAGAGCATCAGGTACGCCAGAATCCTCAACCACAACGGCGGGCCTCCGCCAGCTCGGGAACGCCTGTGGTGGTGATCGGGTATAACCAGCATTTGCGGCATGCCCCGCCGGTGCAACCCCACGACGAAACTCTTGGTAGGGCACGATCCAGCACGCTCCTCTCCGACCATGCCCCTGCGGGGCTCGTTGACTCTAAGCCCGTGTTGCCTCTTCCAGCACAAGGGACCTCCGGGTCCGGTCTTCAGCTTTCCTCAGAACCCCTCCAATCCCGCTGTCGGAATGTGCGCGCCGCCATGCGTGGCGCGCGCCGCCTCGGAAATGCGCCTCCGTGCGGCACTTATGATACTCAATGCCCGGAAGGTCCGCTCCACCGTAGATAGAATGTCCGCGAGCAGTTTACTTGTATGGTAGTCGTATGGTAGTATAAATACACGCGCGCGAGCCCCCGCTCGCTGTCCGCTGTTCACACTCTCACACGCGCGCTTACATTCTCGCAGGTTATGAGCCCTGCGCCCTGACCGCAACCGCTCGCACTCGCTTGACTTCTACCCTCTCTCTCGACTTCCTAACTCGAAACTTGCTTTTTATCTCTCACTGCTACCTCTCGCCATGTCCGACGACTCGTCCTCGAGCTACCGCATCGAGCCCCTCAACGGGGACAACTATCACACTTGGCGCATCCAGATGCAAGACATCCTCGCTGAGCTCGAGCTGTGGGAGTACGTCTCCGGCGACACCACCCTACTGGCCGACACCGCCCAGCAACCCGCGTGGCGCAAAAAGGACGCCAAGGCCCTCCGCGCGATCCGCCTCCACATCACGAAGGACGTCTTGGTGTATGCGCAAGATGCGAAGACCTCGAAGGAGGCGTGGGACACCCTCGCCGAGACCTTCCAGGAGACCGGCCCCATTGGAATCATCGAAGCGCGATGCAAGCTCTTCCGCGCTCAATGCCCCGAAGGAGGAGACATCGAGGAGCACCTCCGTAAGCTCCATTCCTACCGGTCTGAGCTTCATGCCCTGGGCCAAACCGTCTCGGACGCTGACTTCTCAATGATCATCCTCACCTCCCTTCCCGAGTCCTGGAACCCGTTCATTCGGGCGATCGACCCCCTCGACCTCGCACCACCATCTACCGGTCAACCCGCCAAGCTCACCTCTGCGAAGCTCATCGCGCGCATCCACCAGGAAGACCGGCGCTCTAAGCGCGACGACGAACCCAAAACCGCGCTCAGGCCATCGACAAGTCGAACACCACCTGCCACAAGTGCGGACGACGCGGGCACTGGGCACGCGAGTGCCGCTCTGGCAGACCGCGCTCGAACCAGCGCTCAGGAGCCGACCGCCGCCAGCATCAAGACTCGTCTCGCGCCGGCGGACGCCCGCAAGACCCACGCCCGCACACCCATAACGACTCCCGCGCGTACATCGCCGATGACCGCGACCCCGAGTCCGATGGCAATACACCTGCGCGCGAAGTCCTCGGCACGATCTGGATCGCCGAGGATGGTACCGACGCCTCCGAGTCAGCCCTCGCCGCCGCCGACCCCGACATCTACTACCTTGACTCCGGCGCTACGACCCACGTCGCTCGCGACCGCATCCAGTTCCGCGACTACTCGGAAACCCCCGGCAAGATCATCAAGGGTGTCGGCGGCCATGACATCCCGCAACTTGGAGAAGGAACTGTCCCCGTCCTCGCTCGCCTCGGTCACTCCCCGCCTGTCCCGCTCACACTCACCCACGTTGCACACGTCCCATCCGCCACCCACAACCTCGTCTCCGTCACGCGCCTCACCAAACTGGGCTACAACATTGCTTTCCACGGACAGTCTGTCGAAGTCTGGTCCGCGCGCGGCGAGCTACTGATGACCGGTACCAAAGCCGGGCGTCTGTACCGCCTCGCATTAGCTACCTCTTACGATACCGCCCTGAGCGCGCACAATGTACGTACATGGGACGAGTGGCATAAAATCTTCGCACATTTAAACTACAACTATTTGCGGGACATGGTGCGCAAGGGCCTCGTCACGGGCATGGACGTCGACAAATCAGTTCCCGCGAGCGAGCAGTGCCGCACGTGCATCGAGGCGAAGCACCGTTGCAAGCCATACCCACAGCGCTCGTTCACGCGTGTCGCACAGATTGGCGATCTCGCTGTCTGCGATATGTGGGGACCCGCGCGTTATCGCGGCACTCACGGCAAGCAGTATTTCACGCTCTTTACGGACGTCTGCACGCGCTATGCCGTGCGCTTTTTCTCGCGTGACAAGAAGGACCAGCTCGAAGCTTTCCGCGGCTACCACACGTTCATTAAGACCCAGAAGAACCTTCGCCTCAAGGCCGTGCGCGTCGACAACGGCAAGGAGCTCGTTAATTGCCACACAAAGGGCTTCCTCCGCGCACACGGTATCCACCTCGAACTCACTGCCGCACACTCGTCCGCGCAGAACGGCATAACCGAACGCTCGTTCCTCACCATCCTCAATGCCGCACGCGCGATGCTATTTGAGTCGAACCTCCCCATCAAACTCTGGCCCGAGGCTGTCAACTACGCAATCTACATCAAGAACCACTCTCTGATGCGCGCGCTGCCTGACAAGACACCGTACGAGGCGTTCTGGGGACGCAAGCCCGACGTCTCGCAGCTTCACACCTTCGGCGCGACCTGCTGGGCCCTGCGCCAGGACGGCCTGCTCAACAAACTCGCACGCAAGTCACGCCCATGCCGCTTCCTTGGACTCTCCGAAGAATCCCGCGCCTATCGCATTTACGACCCTGCAACTCGTCAAGTCCTCACCTCCCGCAACGTCATATTCGACCGCACTGGCTACAAGTTCGAGGGGGAGATCCCTCATGCACCCCCTCTGTCGGTTGAGGGGGAGGACGACAACAATCAGCAACCGCCTGAGGGTGCGACCTCTCAAGACATCGCCGACATCCCCGTTCCCGCAACTCCAGCCGCCAAAACCTCTCCATCCCAGATCCCCATCTACTCTCGAAGCACCCGACGCGCTGGCGCCACGACGGACTACCGGAAACTCAATAACCCCGATGCACACAAGCCAGCGCCCCGCTTTCAACCTCTCGCCCCCGCTTCCGACCCATCCGCAGCCGACACCGCATCCGCTGAGCTCGCGCTCGAAGACGAACCCGACTGCGTCCTCATTGCGAACGCCAACGACGACCCGCAGTCCCTCGCGGAAGCCCAGGCGCGGCCTGACTGGCCCAAATGGAAGGCCGCGATGGATCGCGAAATCGAGCAACTCGAGCGCCTCGGCACGTATGAGCTCACACCCTGCCCACCCGATCGCAAACCGATTGGATGCAAATGGGTCTTTCGCATCAAGCGCGACGCGGACGGACGCATCGTCAAGTACAAGGCATGACTTGTTGCACAAGGTTTTTTGCAGATTCCAGGTGTCGACTATATCGAAACTTTCGCACCGGTTGTCCGCCTCGAGACGCTGCGCACACTCCTCGCGCTCGCCACCATCCTCGACCTGGATGTTCAAGTAGCCAACATTGTCGGTGCCTACCTCAACGGCCATCTGCGCGAGGAGCTGTACATGCAACAACCGCCTCTGTACGAGAACGGCCGCTCCGACGTCTGCCGCCTCCGCCGCACACTGTACGGACTGAAGCAGTCCGGACGCGAGTGGAATATTGAGCTCAACAGCGCGTTCAAGACACTCGGCTTCACGCGACTAAATTCGGACCAGTGCGTGTATCTGCGCGCACGCAACGCTGACATCACCATCGTAGCCGTCCATGTCGATGACATGACCATGCTTACGTCTTCGGTGCAGGCGACCGCTACGCTCAAGCACGAACTCGCCACGCATTTCGAGCTCTCCGACCTCGGCCTGATCCGTCAAGTCGTAGGCCTCGAAGTTAAACGCAATCGCAATGCCGGCACCCTAACCCTCCGCCAATCACAATACATCGACCGGATCCTTGAGCGTTTCGGCATGACTAATGCGAACCCTGTCGACACCCCACTCGACATCAACGTGCGCCTCCGAGCCAACACCGGCCATGAAGACCCGGAGCTTTGCGCAATGCACCAAGCCATCGTGGGATCGCTCATGTACGCTGCGCTGGGAACCCGTCCCGATATTGCTCACGCTGTCCAACAGCTCAGTCAGTACTCGAGCAACCCAGCGCGCGAGCATCTCACCGCCGCCAAGCGCGTCCTCCGGTACCTGAAAGGCACACGCGACCTCGGCATTGTCTACCGCCGGGATTGCGCCTCGACCACTACACCCGAGCCTATTGGCTACTCCGACGCGGATTGGGGAAACGACCTCGACGACCGACGCTCGATCTCCGGCCAGATCTTCCTCCTCGCCGGCGGCCCGATCTCTTGGTCCCCGCGCAAGCAACGCACCGTCGCGAAGTCCTCGATGGAGGCCGAATACATGGCGGCGAGCCTCGCGACCTCCGAAATCGCGTGGCTGCGCGCCCTCCTTGCGGAACTCGGTTTCGCGCCTCCCAAACCGACCGCGCTCCTCGTCGACAACCAGAGCGCGATCGCGTCTGCGAACGCCCAAGTCTCGCACGCTCGCACCAAGCACATAGACATTCACTATCATTTCGTACGCGAGCGCGTCGCTTCTCACGAAGTGGCGGTCATCCACTGCCGTTCCGAAGACAACCTCGCGGACGCCCTCACGAAGGCTCTCCCTCGGCCACGCTTCCAGGCGCTTGTGTCCCGCATGGGCATGGTCGCCTGATGCACGGCGTCGAGGGGGAGTGTCGGAATGTGCGCGCCGCCGTGCGTGGCGCGCGCCGCCTCGGAAATGCGCCTCCGTGCGGCACTTATGATACTCAACGCCCGGAAGGTCCGCTCCACCGTAGATAGAATGTCCGCGAGCAGTTTACTTGTATGGTAGTCGTACGGTAGTATAAATACACGCGCGCGAGCCCCCGCTCGCTGTCCGCTGTTCACACTCTCACACGCGCGCTTACATTCTCGCACCCGCCCTCCAGCCAAGTTGCCCACCGCCGTGCAGGCTCGGCCTCCGGTTGCATCGACTTCGGCCGCGCGACCGCAGGATATCGTCGACATGCTCCTCACGCGCGCGCTTTCGCGGGCGGACGCCGAGCGCATCGTCGCGCTGCTGAGCTCCAAGGGCGTTCCGGACGTCGGATACCTCCGCGTGCTCGCGCACATGGCCTCGCGACATGGCTGGCTGAAGGAGATGCGCGACGAGGGGTTGCTGACCGAGATTCAGATGCGGGTCCTACTGGAGCTGTTGGATGAGATTCAGACTGCCTGAACGTCCATACTAGATGAAAAGAGGGGCACTGGGGCCCGGGCACGTACATGGGGTTGTCAACTATCTCAGCTCCTGGAGGAAGACAACTTTTCGTCGACTGAGTATTATGTACATCGTCACAAAGAGTACGGAAAGGGCCAGATGACCAGGGCTTTCGTTGAGCTTACCTACTTCGCATGGCTCTATGCGGACACCAGCCAAAACACGGTCACGTGGTCATTCCAGACTATCGTGACGCGTACCCGAAAGCGTTTTGTGGGGCCACGCAGTTGCACTGTCGGTGAGACACATCATTATAGGTGTCGGTAAAGCCAGGGAGAACGTTGGGATGATGGCGTGACCACATGCTCTTGTCCTTTCTTGTTAGGTTTCGTTACACCCACTGCATCTGTCTACGTGGGCGGAGCTACCAGCGTTGCTGCGGCTGGAGCTCCAGATGGCACTTCAACAAGCGCAAGTTTACAGCTATACAGAGAGCAGTTGTCAAATTCTATCTTGAAGTACATAAGGCTCACCTTGACAGGTTTGGCTGCTCTCTGGATCGCGAACGCACTGTTCCGGTACCGCGAGCGCCGCGTGAAAACAACTCGCCATGAACCGTCCGTCTGGTTCAATGCCCGGTACTTGTTCTCCAGAGGACACTAACACTGTCCTTCCGCGACGTTCTACAAGCCATGAACTTCGTTGCACCCTACAGCACGTACGTCTCAAATCGCCCAGAGTGGACGCCCAAAGCGCATGTTTGCAGGCGGGGTGGGAGACCCCGAGTCTCTCCAATGAGCCGCACAAGTTCGTCCGTATTATCGTAGGTCAACCGCTGAAATCGTGTGCGACGGACCGTGGTGCTCACCCTGACCCCGTATCGCACTGGCAGAGTCTGCTCCGTGGCGTCGCGGCCCGTTTCATCGACTTGTGGGTGCTTTATGGGAAGCAAGGCTGCAAGAGATCGAGGATAAGACGTGCCGCAGCCAGCTACAGCCACAGTGGCAGCCATGCTGATCATTCCTTCGGCCAGGACCTGGCGAGCCCCCATACCCTACGCAAGGAGAGCCTCGATGGCTGGCCCGTGCGAGCGTACCTGACGGTAGCCTTGAAGGGGCACGGGATACCTGATGAAAGGAACCACGGCGGGGCGCAACGTCAGATAAGGAAATCATCCCTCAAACGCGTTCGTGTGGACGTCAAGCACCGCTGCCATTGTTCAAGTTTGTGATCATGCTGATATTCCCGAGTTGCTAGACACAAAGCGAGAGCTACACCGTGTATTCGCGGAACAGACAGAAGGGGGGAAACGCGTTTGCAACCGAGAGAGGTGTAAAGGAAAGAACGTTCCCTCAGCAGCAACGGACAGCATTGTAGACTCAGAGGATGAGCCTCTGCGGTATGGTCTCGAACAACGCACCGTGCGGGGCCCGCTCGCAAAAAAAAGAGCAGCGCAATGGCTGAGAAGTGAGTGTAGAGGCAACTGCATTGTGTCTGCGCAGCTTGTTCGTTTTCTGGTGAGCCGTCCGATCCGGCATCCAGCGGGGGACAATACACCTACTGCTCCTCCCGCACCCGCCGCAGCGTCACCCTCAAGCCCGTCCAGAGGCAGACCCACCGTCACGGCAAAACCATCGACACCACGATCTCCCACACCTCCAAGAGGACCGCCTTCCCCGAGGACACGACAGCCGACCCGAGCGCCGCAGGCCAGCGTGCGCTCGCCGACCGGCCCCTCGCGCGCGCAGACGCGGGGCGCATCAGCGCCGTCTGCGCGTCGTTCGGCGCGCACGGGCCCGCGTACGCGCGCGCGTGCGCGAGGAGCTCGAGCGCGTCGCGGCGGGAGACTCGGGGGCGAGAGCGGCGACCGTGAGCCGCGGGACGGGGTGGGTGTGGTGGATGCGGCTTCGGGATGAAGACGATGGGCTGGGTCGAGCGGACGTCATCAGTGGCAGTTGCTGCCAAGAAGTGGATATCGAGAGGCTGTACGAGCGTTGCTCGCCGCCATAGAGTGCGGATGGGCACGTCTGTGCACGTTCGTGCTGTGAATCAACAGAGGGGCTGATGGAATCCGCTAGCGCATCGAAGGCCGTGCGGTTGAACGATTCAAGGTTCATCTGTAGAGATATGGATGATTGAACGACGGATATGAATCGCACACCTGTGGCACCCTTGGGAATCCCCCTCCATCTCCACAGGCGTAGGTTCGGGGGAGGACTTGGAGGAAAGCAGGGAAAGGGGCTCAGGCTGAACGTCGACCTTCGAACGTCGAACTCCAGTGTTTCCGCCGAGACGATCGCCACATCCGTCCACACCCCAACGCACACGCAGTGCTCCCGGAGCGAAGAAACGTATCAAACAGGCGAAAACGCGCTACCTACCCCAGTCAGCGAGTGCCCCGCCGCTCGCACGACTCGGGGCCCCAGAATCTGTGTTCAGTTCGTCGAGAGGCCGCTCTCCTCGAGCAGGCCGATGAAATCGTCCAAGACACACACACGGCGTAGTACGTACACAGAAAGATGACTGCTGACGGTCCTAGCGGGAGGCCCCCGCTCCGTATCTCACCTCGCGCCGCATCTCACCCCGAGTCCCCGCGCGCCGATCCCCGCGCGCGCCCGCGCGGCCTCCGCACGAGCTGGACGGGCCCCCGCCGCGCATCCACGGCCAGCCCGGCACTGGCACCGGTCGCGGGGGCTCACCGTCAGCTGTTGTTGTGCTCGCTGCCGCTCCGGGTCGCGCTCCCGTTCATGCCCGCGCGCGAGCTCCGGCCCGGCTCCTCGCTCTCGCCGCTGTCGCTCGTCTCCTCCCGGAGCCGCTTGCGGCTCAGGCCCGGCGACCCGCCGAACCGCGCGCCGCTGAGCGGGGGCACCGGCGGCGGTAATGACAGCCCGGCGGCGGCGTGTGCCGCGGTGCCGGTCGAGGGCCCGGTGAAGAGGTCGAACCAGTTGTTCTCCGCCGACGGGGAACCTTGCGAGGCTGTGTCACAACGCACGTCAGCGTCCGCTCGAGAGGATCACATCGAGGCCGTTGGAGGGGCGACAGGGCCACGTGTGGGAGGACATCAATGGCGGTGGCAAACGCCCCGTCACCCGCGTGCGCAGCCCTCCGCCACGATGCGCACGCCTGGCGGGTGTGACGGGGCGGCAGACAGGCGCATGCGCCCACCGGACGGGAGACACGCACCGTTCTCATGCTGCCCTGGCGCGCCCTGCTGCGACGCCTGCGACGCATGCACGGGCCAATCGAACGACGGGAATTGGGGGGCCGCCCCGCCCGCGTGGCCCGCGCCGTTCCCATGCTCGCCCGCGGTGCCCAACAGGTCCGCGAAGAGGCTGCTCGCGCTCGCGTGCCCGTGCGAGCCGCCGTGCGACTGTGAGTGCCCGCCACCACCACCGCCGCCGCCGCCGGGTTGTGGGCGCGAGAAGAGGCTTGGCGGTGGCTGCTGCCCGTGGGGCGAGTACGGCGCACTGCCGCCCTGCGGGAAGTTCACTGTCCGGAGTCCAGACGCGCCGTGCCCGCGTGAGAGGTCGAAGGAGGTCTGCGCGAGAAATGACGCCGGGCTGCTCATCAGGTTTGACATGGAGCTGGGGCTAGAATATATCGACAGGCTGGGATGTTGCGAGTGCAGCTGCGAGAGCGATGGGATGATGGACGAAGCACCTGAGGAGGAGTACGACGGCAGGTCAATGTCTATTCGGTACGGGAACGTCGGGCTCCCGCCGATATGGTTAGAGTTCGCGCCGAGCGCTGCGGGCGCGGATTGCAGACTGTGGGAAGTGTCGTCAAGCCGTGGTCGCTTTGCAGTACTGCTGATAGGCACGCCGCGCGTCGCGGACGTTATCGAGGACGTATGTCGCTCGCCGGAGATTGGGATGGTCGCGGACGAGTGTGATGAGGGCGACAAGCGCATATTTGACCGGTAGTCCAGCTACGAAGTGATCGAACGGCTCAACTTCCTGGCAGCAACTCACGTAACGCACACTCACGTCTGGGCTGATAGAGACGTCGGCTGGACCAGGCCGTATTGGCACGATGCTAGGTGTCGAGCTTTCTGCCTTCACCTTCGTTGTTTTGCCGCCGTCTCTGCGCTTCTGCGAGCTGTCGTCATCCTCGCCCTCATCGTCATCGTCAGCGGGGTCCTCAGCCTTGCTGTTGTTGTTGTTCGAGAAGTCCGCAGGCCCTTTCGTATCCCGCTCGCCGTCGAACTAGGGCAGAGGGTGAGAAGCGGCGGAGAGTGGCAGATACGGCGTGCATACACGCAGATGACGTTGGACCATGCCATTGACGTCAGTCGAGCAGTACTGGTAGAGCTTCGCATGGTGGCCCGGCCGCTCTTCTGGAGTGTATGAATCAGCATTGTTGATACCGCAGGAGTGCCAGAAGGGTCAGCTGGACGGACAGGCACGCAGCACGAAGCAGAAAAACATTTTCGCCCGAGATCACCGACGAAAACAGATGGAGAAGGCCCGTGCAGGGTCACACAATAACCACATAGGAGGTCCAATCGAATGGCCTGTTCCTGTCGTTGAGGTCTTCACGGCAAATGATAGCACCGTGGCCCCGAGGGGCTGTCAACACGCTAGCGACGACACCAGGCAGAAACACCAACGCAGTGCGAGTTGCAGTGGTCGTCTCTTGCTCGTAGTTGGACAGCCCCTATCCGATTGCGCAAACGCGTCGCTCCATGGGAACAACACGTTCGACACAGGGGTAGGAGGTGCGGGAATGGGAGCATGTGCCAAGAAGAGACACGTGGAGGTCGAACGGGCGTGAGGATGAAAGAGAGAAACGCACCGAAGATGATGACGGCGACGTCGACGGAACAGAGGACGCCGAGCTCGTACGCCTTCTTGAAGAGCCCGTTCTTGCGCTGGAGTTGTGGACGACGATGGGTGCAAGCGTGATCGAGCGCGTGTTAATGGATGCCAAGAGAATTTCGCATATTTATAGCGACACACCTTTAGAAAGGTGACAGAACGATTCCGCTCGTGCTATAGATGGCCAGGACGCAAAATAAGCAGCTGTTGGGGCGGGGGGAGACGGCCACCTCCGCGTCGCTCGTATACTTGGACATGGACGGCGCAGGGGCTATTTCGAGGCAGGGGTCGGGATGCGCACCGTGATGGGCTGAATTTCAATCTTTCGCCTGCCCATTTGTGCAAAGCGCGCGTGTCGTGGAACTGAGCGGGGTTGCGGGGCGAGCGCGAGGGGCCGGGGGGACAGGGGGCGACTGTGAGGAGACGAAGGAGGGGTGAAGGTGAGGGTGGCTGAGAGGACGGCGGGGGGAAGGACATATGGATTGGGCAAGCAGCCGCAGACGCCGTCCTCGGAGCTCCTTCGATGCTCCTGCCAATCACACAACGCTAACTGCAACCGCTCGCATGCCGGCAATCCGCAGCAACGCTCGGTCGCAGTCTCTGCCAGTGCCACCCCCTCCGTGAGGCCATCTCCCCGCTCCCATCGCCCTCGCACGCTCCCCGCCCCTCGCGTTCTCGCCAGCGTCGCCCGCGTCCCTCCGGCGCGCTCTCGCAGACGAACGCTCTCAACAGCGCGGCCTCTCGCGCTCGGCTATCTCGTATCAAATCTTCTCCGCGCCCGCTGCCCGCCGCGCCTCCCACAAGCTCAGGTTCTCACCCCCGTCCAGCGTGCCTTGCAGAACGCCCCGGTTCTTCCGTCCGATCTCGTCTGCTGACTCTCCCGTTCTCATCTCCCTCCCCCCGCTTTCCTCGACCGTGGCACATCTCCTCCATTCCAGGCCGCCAACCAGAGATCACCGCAAGACCTGCGAGATCCCGATGACGCGCCGTCTCCCCGCCGCGGGGTGCACACTCCCCCCTCTGACCGTGTGGATGGGATGCCGCCGAGTGCTCTTTCGGCAGACCGTCCAAGGCTTTGCCTCCCTGGCGATTCCTTCACTCGCCTGACCGCATCCGTAGCTCTCCCGTCCGCGCGGCGCACACCTCATGCCCGTTCCAGCACCGCGCGGTCCGGTCCAGTCCCTCGACCGCCGACGTGCGCTCGCCCTCCGCAGCGGCATTTATGGGCCCCCCATCCCATCTCGGGACTCTTCGGCCGGGCAACTCAATTTTCGGCAGGGCGCGCGCCGCGGCATGGGTGATCGGGCGGGCGGGTGCCGCGTCGTGCCGCCGATCAGGATCTGGAGGCGCCGGCCTCCGGCCACTTTCAATTGAGCGACGGCCTCGACCATGCCGACCACCGCCGGCGCAGTCCCTCGCGCTGTCCAGACGTCGCCGTCCATCCTCGAGCGCAGTCTCTGCGGGCTCCAACGCCGCTGGGTTCATAGAGGACCTATATTCATCCGCCAATCATGGTGCGTATATAATCGTCGACGCTATTTTTGTTCTCGGGCTATTTTTGGGGGCCTATTTATTGCGTGCTGCTAAAATCTAGCGCGGTTTGGATGTACCCAGTACGCGAGGCGACCGCGTCCGAGCATCTTTCTCTCGCGACGATCGCACACTAGAAGTTGCCTGCGGTACCGACAAGTTGCAGAGCGCCCTCATTCTCAGTGCAGCGCGCAAGTGCATGTGGTGGGTCCCACATTGATCCGACTGGAGAACCATTTGCTGTCTCGTGCACAGTGCATCCTCGATTATTCGGAATTCGTCGAGGTGAGCTCTCGAACACGATGAAATACAAGAGCCGTCTCTGAGCTTGCCCTCCGACATTGCCCTATCTCAAGCCTCTTCTGTAGCGCTTGGGCCAGTTGTTCGCGACCCAGCCCGACGATCTACACTACAGCATTCCATGGGTCATCGTGACGCGCCGTCTGTCATCCGCCAACTCACCGATTTTTACCCTCAATCCATCCGTCGACATCGGTCGACCGACATCCCTTATCGTTAGTTGGAATAGCCAACGCTAGCCCGTGTGCACGGGGTGACAAGACAATAGAGGATTGTCTTGTTCCCCCGTATATTCCCGGTCAGGCTTATGCGATTGGCGATCATACATACTAAAAGCGTCAACGCCTTGCTTTCTACCAAAAATACCACCGCCTGTCCGCAAGAATAGCATACTCCCTAACCGTGCCGACCGCTGCTTCGACCCGACGCTCCTGCAGTGCTCGACGGGCGTGGCTGTGACGCGCCCACAATTCGACCCAGAGCTATCTTTGCATGCGCATGTCATCCCTGCCACGCCCGGCGGGACACATTCTCCGAATGCGCGTCGAAGAGCCGTACGTTCGCTCGGGCATACTCTCGCCGTTGCGTGCTTCTGAACGCCCAGGCTGCGCATCGCACGAGAGCCTCTTATCGGTGTTACGCTCATTGCTTCTGGTAGGCTCCCGTCCAATGCAGAATCGCTCGGGGGCCAGAAGGCGCATGTCCGAGCGCGATACGGTCGCTTGAACGCCCGGGGCATGCGTACTTGCCCAGTCGGGCCGCACGACAGTCGCATGCGCCTGCCGGGCCGCCCACTGGGTCCGCTGGCTTTTGCTGTCTGTACGTACCTCCGCCTACGAGCAGGGTCTTCCGTTGCATTGTCCAAATGACCAGCTTCGCCGCTGACAGCGGGTATCCGCATGAGGCTTCCTATTGCGATCGCCGGCGATGGCGCCAGATAGTAATTCTCTTTACAGATTCCTGAACATCTCCAACATTACAACTGACGCTTTCCTTGCATACAGGACAAACATCTCGGCTCCCATCACGCGCGCGAGCAATCCCACAGTCTGCGTCCCACGACGCGCCCGCGGCGGCCGCCCGCCAGGACAGAGGACGAGACGCTCTCACATCCCGAAGGCCAGACAGACGTCATCGGTGCGCCCGCGCCCGCTTCTCGCCACTTCCTCCCTGCGTCCCGCCGTATCTGCGCGGGCCGCCGCGCACGAGCCCGCGCCAGCGCGCCCTGGCCCGAGCTTGAGCTTGAGCTTGAGCCTAACGCCCGTTCCGGCCGTGCGCATCGCGCGCCTTCCCTTCGCGCGTCCCGTCGGCGCCCCCCCCCCTCCCCGCCCGCCCTCTCGCGCGCACTCTGCTGCTGCCCTCGCCAGTGTGCAGCCCCGTCCCACCCGTCTCGTCCTGGTTCGTTCTCACGCGCGACCCAGGCCCATACCCGGGCCTGGCCCCGCGCGCCCGCGCGCGTGCTTTGAGGGAGGAGCCTCCTCCCGCAGAGCGCACCCGTGCCGCACGAGGCGCGTCGCGAAGCCGCGCGGTGGGAGCCAATATGCCCTTGTGCGACCCGCCGCGCAGGCCGCTCGAGTCCGCGGCGATTTGTCCCCCCGCTCCTCAGGCCGGCTCGCGTAGGAGCTCCGCTGCCGCCGCGGGGCGAGCGAGCGGGGAGTCGGCGCGCGCGAATGGTCGACGGCCGACGGTCGACGGCCCTGCAGCGGCGGCGTGACCGGGCGGTTTACAACACAGCACGAACGCCCGACTTCACGCTTGGCCCGCGCCGGAGGCTGACATAGCGGACACAGTGCAGTGAGGCGAGGCGAGGCCGTGATGACGCTTTACCTGACGCGGCGGAGATGTAAGAGAGCTGTTGGATTGTGCCCGTCAGCCTCTACGCTTCCCCGCCGTCACGGCCGTCCGAGGCAAGGCATCAAGCAGTCATGCAGCACAGTACAACATGTGCAGCGCGGATCACTTCCTCCACGTCCACTCGCTCGCCGAGTGCTGAGCACCGTGGTTGAGCGGATACCGAGCGCTCGAGGTGTTCAACGTACATGACACCTCTGGCAGTCTATTGCTTGAGGCTCCTCGACGCGCGCGCTCCCAGCCTCCTCTCCGCCCGCAAACCTACTCCACCCAGGCCGCCCCCCGGAGCGGCAGAAGCCCTGCGGCCCAGGCCCGCGCATCGACATCCTGCGCTGTACAGACAGTGCTCTCAGGCCCGTACCCGCGCCCACGCTGTCACCATCCCGTGAACCTCGCCACGCCCCCCCGGCCTCCGTGTGCGTGCCTGCTCGCGGGGTGCCGTCTGGGACGCGGGGGGGCACGCCAGCCAGTGTCCCGGCGCCGACCACAGTGCGCTGGCGGAAGCGAGTCGATATCTGTCATACCCCGCGCCGCCGGGGCGGGCCCGGGCTCCCATGGGGCGCGCTCGCGGAGTGCCCGCGCGACTTACCGCGGCGGCGGCGGTGTGTGTGTGTGTGTGCTGGGAGAGCCTCTGTGCGCGGAACGGAAGTGGGGAGGCGACGTCGACGGGCGGGGGAGGACATTGTGCGGGGAAGCGGCGCGGGAGATCTCGCGTCCAGGCGCGGCGTGCTGCACGGTGTGACTTCGCGAAGCGGTGTTGCAGACGTAACGATGGTTCGACAGGCGCGCTGCGATATTCCTCTTGTATACATCTACCGTATTCGCCTGCCTGCATTTTGACACGATGGACACATCTGTCGGGCTGAAGGATCAACAGTGTGTGAGTTGGGTTCGCCGTATGTATACCGAGAGGGGCTGATTGCAGACAGGAATTTCTTAGGGAGTGTGTACAGTAGGATACAGGTAGAGCCGCGTACATACCGCTACATGCGGGAGCGGAACGCGTGTACAGATACAAAGCTACATATGTGCATATTACAACACGCTAGATGTGTCTATCCGGAGTCCGAGGGCCTGAGGGCCTTCCGCCTTCTCTGCATACGCGGCTCGAGTAGCCCCATCCGTCCAGTCGCTATCGTATGCCCCGACGTCGCCGAGGCCCCCACACCGACCGCTCGTCTGCTCGACTCGAGTCGTGACCGCTGAACCTACTGTCTCCCCCACCTCTCACTGGCGTGTCGCGGCCATCGCGCTCCCAGCCTACTGATGAAGCACGCTGCCTCTCTGCCCGAACACGAACGGCTGTACCGGGACCCTGAGCCTCTCGAGCCCACCATTCGCTAGTGCACTACACCCATACAAGGTCAGCACGACTCCACACAGCCTGTTTGTCACTCCATACGGGGCTCACCTCATCTGCCACCGCCTCCCCGCTCCCGCTCCTGCAGGCGCAAGGCAAGGAGCAGCCCCGCCACTGTTGAACGTGGCATGCCGCTTTCGTTCCTCTCCGATCGCACCCATCGGCGGCGTGCCGACAGCCCTGCCAAGGGGCCCCGCTGGGGGGACCACCGTCGTGAGCGCGGGCGGTCGCCTGCCGCGTCCGCACCCTCCCAGGCAGCATCGAGTCCAGGTACGGCTGACCCCCAAAGGGGTCGTCCTGCGCCGCCGCCGTCGCCGCCGCCTCGGGCACCTCGCTTGCTAGCTGCCTCCACCGACCCCGCCAGTAATGGTCGGCAGGACGGGCCAGCGCTGCCGCGGCGCCGCACGGCGAAGGAGGGGGCCCCAGGGGCTGCCGGGCAATGCACACCAGGGCGGGTGCCTCCTTCATCACCGCCAGGTGGGCGTGGCCCCCGTCGACATCCTGCTCCACCACGGGTGTGTTTGGCGGCGAAGTGGTGCCCACGGGCGTGTCGGGTGGCGAGGTAGGTGGGCGGCTCGCGTGCAGGTCCTCGATGATCCCATCCGTCTCGCTTTCCACCACGATCTCCGGCGTGGCAGACGGCGAACCATTCCCGGGCGCTGTACGCCCGCCCTCCACCGAGTCCTGGTGCAGCACGGAGAACAGCGGCCTCGCCGACGCGGTGCGCTGCGCGTCCCAGACCGCGCCCTGGCCGTGGGCCGTAAAGGAGCGCGCGTGGCGCTTCGTCTCATAGAGGATCTCCACGAGCCTTGACTTAGGGCGCTCGTTGGATGCCCAGGTCTCGGTACGGGCGCGCGGGGGTGTGTCGACGATGAGCTCAGCGGTCCGTGGCAGGAGAAGCGGCCGGTCATCGCTGCCCGCCCGCTTCTTGCTGGGCGACCGCGGGTACAGCACCAACTCTTCGCATGGGCTCGGGGATCGGACTGCGTTGTCAGCGGCGGCTGTCGCATCTTCAAAACACACATCGGGAGAACCAGTCTCGGTCCTCCCTGCTGACGGAACATCGGCCGCAGCAAGGGCAACCTCGAGATCGTGGCGCTGCGCCTCGAGCGCAAGGAGCGCACGCTGCGCCTCCGCAAGCTCGCCCCTTGCTTCCTCGAGCGCACATGCATTCTGGGCGTTTGCCGTGTAGAATTCATCCAGCCGCATAGCCAGTTGGTAAGCGCGGGTGCGGTACATGTCGCGTTCCGTGGTAGAGATGCGCAGGTCGCGGTGGAGCTGGACGACCTCCGGCAGCTGCGCGTCGGACAGGGACGCCAGGGGAACGGAGGATGTGGGGATAGTGATAGCAAAATGGGGACTGAGATCGCGCATAGATGGGTAGGGGTAGGACGGACGATTAGAGGGCCGGAAAGGATGGAGAATGATTGTGCCGTCTGCCGCTGCAGATGGCTCCATGAAGAGATTCTCGTCGGATGTGGCAGGTGTTATGGTTGTGGAATCGACCTTTGCCTCCTGTACGATACCGACTCGGGGGGTGCCAAGATCCTCTACAAGGGTGTCGGTACTGTTGCAACGACTGGGGGGCGCTAGGGGAGGTGCGGCGCAGTGCTCATCGGTTACAGTGTCATTCTTGCTCAAGAGCTTAGATTGTGCACTGAGCTCCTCCTGCTCTCTCCTAGCTATCGCATCCTGCTTGAAGGTCAGCACTTTAATCCGGATGGAACACGTGCGTAGGTGCTCGCCTTGTAAGAAGCGACAATGAACTCCCAAGGCGTAGGTATATCCCACTCCATCGCCCTGAGCGCAATCCTGAGTTCCTCTGCTTTGGTACGCGGTTTCGCATCGGGACGGTAGTTCCGAGCTTGCATTATGATCGTTTGGCGGTCACGGCAATGCCTCCTGCGCATCTCCGCCGCCACGGCAAAGCCAAGTTGTAGCATAGCATCACCAAAGACGAGTGCCAGGAACTTGAGTTCGCGAGCGACGGAGAGGGAGGTCCGATTCAACCATCGGACATGTCTACGGAGAGACGTGTTCATCTGGGATGGGGAGTCGGGCGTCAGTCTGACATCACCGCCGAGGACACACACACGCACACATAGCCACCAGCTGGTCGTGAACGTGTTGATGAACAGAACGGCATGGAAAACGCCCGCGGCGTCGTCTACTGAATTGAGAAATGGAATCCAAATCAAGGCGAAGACGAGGTTGAGGACGACAAGTACGCCGGAGAGCGAAGGAGTGGGCTGGTCTAGCTGGGCCATGGCAGCAGACGAAGAGAAAATACAGAGGAGACAGATGAGAGACGAGGATGAAGATAGATGGATGTAAGAGGGAGAGGAGCAGCGTGAACTCGAACATGGCAGGGCGTGCATCGACATATCACCACTCGCCACCGTACTCGGCTGCCTTTCTCGGACAGGGCGTTGTTGTGACGGCGTCTCCTTCACTCACACGAGCCACGCGCGGCATTGAGCGGCAGTAAATGCAACGAATCATAAGCCATCCTTTGGCTCAGAGAAAGACAATCGTTTGGTCTTGACTGACTGGTGAATACCTGGATAAGAACTGGGTGGCACTAGGATCCATATCCAGGACCACAGTGCATTCCCCACAACATCTGGATAGTTGAGGTCCAGAAGCGGCGTGGGACAAACCTTTTTAATAGCAAGCTGCCAAGACGAACTTCTGCAGCATCAGGCGAATACCGCGGCTCAGCATCATTTCTGGAGACGATGTGATGAGTCCGTATGACCATAGGTCAGGCATGCGGGCCCATCCGTATTCAATCGCTTTGCGCCACGGGCGGCCGTGCCGGGCGCGCACATAGAGCGAACCTGGGAACGCTCAGTATCCTATTTAGTCTCGCTTAGTCCCGTAAGGAGCACGCACTTATCAGGAAATTGCACTGCCTCGAACAAAAGTATAAAATACGAGTGGATGCAGCACCTGCTCCGGCACAGATGCCTTCCCTCCAACCTACCGTCATGGTCAGCACAACAAAATCTCAGACTGGCCTCACAACACAGGATGACTTACAGGAGAAGAAGGAGCTTGACCTCGATGAAGCTCGGATCCCATTGAAAGAGTTGTCGAAAGTGTTCGGTGGCGTCCTCAAGGCAGGCAAGATGCTGCCGAAGGACGACGTGCCTACGACGACGGACGATGTAGGCAGCACGACGGCCCACCTGCCGCCCAAGAAGCCCCGGGAGCTCGTGCAGGAATGGTTGGACGAATCCTCAACGCCACCCGAGGCTGCAGAGAAGGGAATTCAGTACTCGTGGAGCGAGTGGCGGAAACGGATTGCCTCACACTTTTCGAATGCCGACACACCTGAGTTCCTCCTTGCCGAGCTCGTCCTCGCAATCACCCTCCTCCGCCAGGCTAGCAACGAACACCTCGCCATACCCCCCGCCACTCTCGCCCTCATCTGGTCCGCCATCCATGATGCCCTCACCACCGGCAACCCCCCGCACCTCAGTTCCTTTGTGGCCCAGCGCAGCTCCCAGGGCTTCCCCGCGGTTCCGCTGTGCAGCATCACCTCCATGAAGGAAGACGGCATCGAATGCATCGAGGTGCTCATCCGCCTGCACGTGTGGCTCCCGGACGGGCAGCGCGGCACGCCCGCATTCGCCGTGCACTCCCACCAGTCCTGGGCGCAGAGCTGGATCCTCGCCGGCACGGGCGTCGACCACACCTACACCACCGAGGACCTCCCGGGAGACGCGCCCACCGCCAGATCCAGAGCGACGCATCACAAGTACGGCCTGCAGTGGGACGACAAGCCGGGCTACTCCGAGCGCGCCCGGCAGTCGACCATCGTCAACACCACGCAGCTCGTCCGCGCGGAGCGCGTGCGCACCGCCGCGCACACGCGCGACATGTCCTACTCGATTCCCGCCGCGCACTTCCACGTGTCCGAGGTCGCGCCCGACGCGCTCCACGCGACGCTCTTCTTCTTCAACAGCTCACACGGGTTCGTGCTCTCCGCGCCCGTGCTCGGGCCCATCGGCGGCAGGACGAACCCGCACGACCGCGACCCGGGCGGAATGACCGCGCGCACGCTCGCCGCGGTCGCCGACACCGCGCGCCGCTGGGACGTCCTCATGGACGCGGGCCGCGCGCACGCCCGCCGTGCCGCGTGGGAGTACGCGCTCCGCGCCTTCAACACCGCGCTCGAGCTCTGCAGGGGCCTCCCGCAGAACGCGGCGCGCTACCACCTCGAGACGAAGCTCGAGATCGGGAAGACGTACCGACAGTTCGGGCGGTACGCCGACGCGCTGCGGATCCTCGAGGACGTGCTCGCGGATCCTGCGCTGCCAGGAGGCTTGCTGCGCGTGGAGGCCAGCGGCGAGCTGGGGGTTGTCCTGCGGCACATGGGCCGGCTGGAGGACGCGAAGCGCGCGTTTGAAAGCCAACGCGAGGCCGCCGCGGCGTTGGATACGGATTGGCACATGTGCCGCGCCGTGGGCAACCTCGGGATGGTGAACTTCCAACTGCACCAGGAGGATCCCGAGGGAAACCGAACGCTGTTGGAGGCGGCGCGAGACCAGCAGATGGAGAGAGTCGTCCTGGCGAGAAGCCTGAAGAAGGGCAGCCTCGAAGGGCATGCAGGCCAAACGGAAGACCTAAGAGTTGCGACCGTTTGGGAAACTATCGGGCTGTCCCGCCTCTCTCTGTGCTTGTCCGAACTCGGGAACACCAAGGACGCTGTTGCGACAGCGCGCGAGTCTCTCGACCGTGCCATAGAGTCTGGGGATCCGACAGTGGTTGGCATGTCTCGATTCTTCCTGGTCCGCGCTCTGCTCGGGGCCGGACGAGCAGACGAGGCCAAACAGGCGCTCGCCGGACCAGAGTCTGAGTCTTGTACACCAGCCATGGCGTTGTGCACGGAGCCGTCCGAGGAACACCAGGGTTATCTTCGCGAAACTATCAGACTGGGCGTCGACCTGGACAAGCGTGACGACCAAGGCTACTCCGCGCTTGACTACGCCGTCTTCAGCGGCGACAAGAAGATGGAGAAGCTCGTCCTGGAAGGTCTTCAGCGTGATCTACCAAGCGAGGCATGTGCAAACCGCAGGAGTGCAGCGTATCGAGGGAAGTACTACCGCGAGCTGTTCCAAGAGGGGGTGCGGCCGCTCCTGCTCGAAAGCCGATCAAAGAGCCAGACCAATCTGCAGTCTCTGCGGAAGGTGTTCACGAATGCATTCAGGGACGAGGATAAAGCGAAGATGTTCGATCGGTTCCGATTCGTGCGGTACGGGGACTTCAAAAAACATGGGAGATTGCCTCGCTCAGACGACAAGTTGGCACACGTCATCGGCCTTGATGGCCAACTGGAAGAGGAGACCTATGTTGTCTTCATCTCCTACAGATGGATCAACGAGAGTTCAGGGGCGACGTCACCTGACAACGCCGATCACACCCAGTATCGTCGGATGCTGGAGGCCATTAAAGCCTTCCTGGGAGAGAACCCTACCATTGATCCCACCAAGCTTGGAATCTGGCTTGTAAGTTGCCAACCTTACCAGAGCTCGCGCACTACTCATGAGTCATTCAAGGACTTTGCATGCGTCGACCAGAACTCACCGAAATCAGGTGTAAACGCCCTCCCCATGAGTTTGATGCAGTGCAATGCGCTCATTAGCTTGGTTGACGAAGGATACTACACCCGCGCATGGTGCTCGATCGAGGCGCTGATGATACAGACACTGCGGCGGGCGTGGGGCCTGCATGCATGGTACGTGTTCGACGGGCAGGGGAAGTTGCTCTTGCAACCACCTGATCGTGAGGTAGTAGCGGGCGAGCGGCTGACATACGAAGAGGATCGACCTGCGATAGAGTTCTTGAAAAGACAGTCCCGGTTGCTAGGCGAAAGGGATTGAGAAAAGCCACCGCTTGTATGTACAGTATTGACAGGTTGCACGTTTGGCCCGTGTGCTGCCTCGCTTCTGTGTCGAAACCAATCAGTACCAGAGAAGTTGTGAAACCCAAAAGACGTACCCTGCGGGGAGGTCAAGGTGACTACAACGACTCGTATGTTTCTTATACTGAGATAGGCCTTATGATACCAGCAAATTGAGATGCTATACTTTTTGAGCACGGCTGCTGTGTTGCGAATCACCCATATCAGCTAGCCGGGGTAAGGAAGTAGATCCAACAGTCTGCAGACGCATGCGAGTACCCAGAACAATATAATACATACTACTAAGATACAGATGACATCGAACGTACTGTAGCACTGCAAGTCAGGATCCGTCCAAAGAAGATGAAACCGTCGTTATGAAATATCTAGGTGTTCTTGAACCATGGTGTATGAGTCTGTAAGCGCACGAGGTCAGCGCCGACCTCAAGAATCTTGTGATGTGTACGAACATTACTGTTTACGTGAGCGGCGGGCGGGGTATGCACACTCTGCGGAGTGACAAACCCCCCGGGCTGGGGGGCTTCTTGTGCAGGTGAAGCAGGAGTTTGGGGGTATCCGTAGCCACTGTTCTCCTCGCCGTCGTAGGCTGGCGGTTTACCAGGATAGGGCGGGGGCGGCATGGGTTCCGAGGATGGCGGGGGACCGGGCGGGGGCTGGTAGCCCCCTGCGCCGGGCGTACCCCAAGAGGAGTGTTGGTTCGTCATGGGGTAGTTGGCGTACGGTTGCTGATTCTGGTTCTGCATCCCTGACGGGACCGCTTGCCATGGCAGAATGGGCCCGCCCCGTCTGCGGCGGCGGAAGAAGAGGCTGAACATGATGAGGAACAAGATGGCGAAGCAGATCGCTGCGCATGCAGTCAGAGAGAACCCCAATCGCTCGGGATCTGGTGCTCACCGACTACGATTCCTGCTACTACCCGGCCGGGTGTTCCGCCGCCGTCATAATACCCATACTGCGCTGCTGCGTACGCAGGCAGAGAGAGGAGGGTGAAGAGACGTAGAGGTGCGAGTGCCGGATGCCGTGTGGTTGGTGCGGTTGCGAACATCGTGGTGTATGATGCTGGTGGATCGCGGGGAAGAGGAGGGAGAAGAGCGGGCGAGATGACCCGGTCATATTTGTGCAATAGTCCGGAAAGCCGAGTGCGGGATGGAGCACGCCTGGGCGCGGCGCTTGCCCATTCCGCCTTCCACTGCCATCGTTGTGACAGCACTGTCACGAGACTGTGACCAATGACATCATCTTGAGCTCCTTGGCTGTCTGGCTGCGGGCGCTCGAGCACCTTCTCCGCTCGATGACCAGCCAGGCACTCGACACTGCGTACAGGAACAGCCTTGGAGTACTGCTTTCGCACCCCAAGCGCTGTCATGGCAGCCCATATAACATCCCGTAGCTCAGCGACGTCTCTACATCTGCTCCTTCTCTCCATACCGTCAGCATGGCCGTTCTACAAGTAACGCTCGTGGCGCTCTCATTCGCCCTCTCTGCAGCAGCCCAGAGACGCGGAAGAGGGAGCCGTGCCGCCAGACTCGCAGCAGGTGCCATCGCCGGCATCGTAGTCGGTAAGCAACCTACATCCCGAGCAAGTCTCGCCTTTCCGCTTAATACGGCCCTAGGTTGTGTCATCTTCGTCATACTGCTATGCTTATGCTGCGCACTGCTGTTTCGCCGTCGCCGTGCTCGAGGTCAAGGTGTGCCGATAGGTCCTGGCGCACCGGGGCGTTCCGGCTTGTTTGGCCGGTTTGGCGGTGGAAGGGGTGCCCAGGAAGCCGGATACGGTCCTGGTCCCCAAGGAGGGTGGAACGCTGGAGGCCAACCCGCACACGGTGGACATTATCAGCCTCCCCAAGGCCCTCCCCCTGGCGCCCCTCAGCCAGGAGGATTTGCGCCTGTAAGCATTTAGCTACGCTCCGCCCTACTCGTGGTTCTGATCGCCTTTGCCAGCCTCCCGCCGCTCACACCCGTCCTTACTGAACAAGCCTTGGACGTTTATGAAGAATATCGAATACCCGACTTTCAGTGAACTACCTTCGTATTTCATTCGCACGACGGACGTGCCTGTGATTGTACAGTACGATGTATCGATAGTATCCCCGTAACCTACATACCGCGCTTCATGATATTGACGTTCCACACGAACGCTGTAGTTATATGGACCAGTCATTGATACCTGTATGAAAATGACCTATTGCGAAACGCTTCGACCTATCGCTCCCCGGAACGTGTACTTTTGGGACGCATACATTGGGGTCAAATCCTCGAGTGCGGTCGACAGTAAGTCAGTGTGAGTGAACTATATTATAATTACGGTGTGAACGCCACAAAGCCTTCTCGGTGTGTATCGAGGTTAGGGTCCCGGACACCGGCTTCCCTGGCCGAGTTACCCGACAACGCGCCTATCCCAGTCAGGTCAGACTCGGAGTCCGTCGGAAATGCAGCGAAATGTCGGAAACGCTCCGCCTGCTCCTTGCTGAAGTACCCACGTCCTGGCGAGAACGATACACACCCATCAGTGCACGGCTCTTGGTCGGACGGGATGCGGAGCTAGCGATAGCGAAGCACCCACACGTAGTGCTGCTGCCGGCCACCCCGGCTCCTCGGGGTCGACGGAGTTGTGGGGACGCTTGACAGTCGGAGCGGACCAGCTCTGCATGGACGCGCTGTCAGGCTGCCTCAGCCGCGGTAGTGTGCTGTGGCAATTCAAGACGTACACGGCGCTGCAGTACCACTCACGCTAGTGCGCCATGGCGGGTGGTACTGGTACCCTGCATCGCGCTAACCCGGCACCGAGTCCTCGAGGACCCCCAACCTGTTCGCCGGTGGCCATCAGTGCTTCAAGTTGGCCATCGGACGGCGGTTGAGTGGTCACTGTTACGGTGGGTGCCTCTTGTCGACGTGCGGAGGACAGCCAGATCCGAGGCTTCCGACCTTTCCAGACCGGTCACGGTGACTCATGGTCAGCGGGGGGCTTCGAGAGGGAGAGGCACGTATGCGGCGGCGAGCACATTCCCGCAAGGAACTGCACCGTCCGGTGCGGTTTCTTGCGCAGAATATGGTCGTGGCCGCTAGCCTCGTCGCCCCCGGCTCGAAGCCGCGCGCTGACCGTGGATGATTTTAAGGCGTCAGCTATCACTCAGGCGTTTGGTAGTGTCCTGTCTGGAAGCTGAGCCACCCTCATGCTACTTGCTATGAACGAATATGAGTGAACCTCCATAGATTGAAAGAGGTCGGACGTACTCTTGCGGAGGAAAGTGGGTTGGAGATGGCTATCCGAAGGCCTGTCGAAGAACTGACACAACCATTCCGTCAGATTCTCAGGGAGTATGGACTCAAGATGGCTTGGGACAGTTGACTGTGAATTTGTAGGCACAGGTAGGCCGAGGTCCCTGGTGGCGTCGATGGCATTTGCTGACAGCCAGAACAAATGAGCGGGGAGGTCACAAGTGGATGCCTGTCGGAAACGTACCGCCAGCGAACGCCTTTTTATCCTTCCACCCCCACCGCCCGGAAACCTACCTATCGACCCTCATCCGATCGGATTCAACGCTCTCCAAACCTCGGGCGGCGTCGGCGGTCACGAGGCTCTCCGGTCGACCAATCGCCCCCCCCCCGAGCCATGGGTCCGGGTGGACATTGTCCGGCGGCGAGGCAGCAGCCACCGCAATCGAAGAAAACCGAAGCGGGCGCACCACGCGGCCCGACACGCCCCCGCCCGTTCTCCTCGAACGATCGCGTCTCGCGTAGCAGTGGCGCTGCGCCGGTGCTCCGCCTCCCAATCCTGGCACGCCAGCCCCCATCTGCACCGCGGGGGGGGGGTCGTATCAGGAAGGCCTGGCGCCCGAGTCCCCGCGCAGGGCTGCGCGAGATGGGCGTCGACGGCCAGGTATTAGGTTTCGAGTGCCCGCGGTGCCCCATCCGGAGCGACCCCAAGCACCGGCGAGGGAATCTGACAGGAGAACGCGGGAAGGGTGGACGGAAGGCGAGGGCACGCCCGCCCGCATGACACGCCTGGCCGTCGGCGGGGCACAGGCGAGGCCGGCGACGGCACGCACCGCTCGGAACGGGGTACCCAGCAGGGCTCGCTGTGGCCCGCGCAGCGTCTCGGGGCAGCAGGCAGCCCCCCACGGTCCCCTTGGCGCTCGCGCTGGGTGCGAGAAAGGCACGGGCCATGCCCCGGTGGTTGGGCCCTACAGGCTTCCCCCTGCGGCGGATGCGGCCAGGCCCCTGCGATGATTCGCAGACATGCGCAAAGAGCCCGTGTGCGCCCTCGATCCCACGTCACCAGTGCTCTCTTGACGTGTTTCCGCCTGCGTCCATTGAGACATTGAACGTAGGCCGCTGGACTCCGCCGTGCACCTCCTCGCCTGTGTGTGGGCTCGCGCGGGCTCATGTGCTCTCCAGGATCCTCTTCTGCACCCGGTGCGGTACGAGACGAGCGGGCGCCGCCGTGCGCTCTACGTCTCGAGCCCCCGTGTGGAGCGGTCGCCCGCGTCGCCTCCTCGCCTCCGCACCCTCTCCCGTCTTCTCGCTATCCGGGTGGATCTGGGCCCTGCCCCGTAGCGAGCTCTGCACGCCGCGACGGGGGACAGTCTCTCCGCCATCCACTGCCGTCATCCGCCCATCCAGACCATGCAGGGCACCAGCGCCAGCAGCCTCGCTTCATGAGCGAGAATGTGGCGGCATACACCCCGCTCCCGTGCCCCTCGCACGCGATCCGTGAAATCCGATCCATGTTCCGCTGCTGTTGTCCGCGCACGGCTAGTCACCTGCTCATAGCCCGTGCCCGTCACTGCAATCCATGCATTCGAGCTCGTCGACAACGTTGCGCGCAGATCACACCAGCCCGGGCTGGGGGGCGCAGACCGATTCTAGCGGATCGATAGCGTCGCCCGGGACAACTCTGGCCTGCCCACCTACCGAGGCCGAGCGCAAAGGAGCCGCCCCACGCCTGAGTGCGCGGCGCCCGGCCCCGCCACGTGCGTGCATGACATGTATGTAGTGTGGGCTGAATGAAAAGGGGGGCGGGGCGGGGCCCAAAAGGATGATTGTCCGGCATATGTGCACATGCTGATCGCCACACAGGCAGTCTAAAATGAGTTTCCGGATTTTGTACATACAGTTCATTGTGGCACGAGTACATGATCTCGGCAACCCGCCCGACTCAGGATTGTACTATGTCGCGTTCACAGACATTGCACATGCACAGTACGCGTCCCTCAGTGGTGCGAACGCTGCCGCGGCAGGATGCAAGGCGATTCACAGCAGGCCGATCCGATCGTAGAGAGAGCACTTGAAGGCCGCCGGAACAATATGCTCCCGCGTGCCTCGAGGCCCGAGCCCCGACGGAGCGAGACGGGCGAAGCGGAGGAGCATGTGGCGAGGCCGATTTTCGCGGACGCGGGGGCTGTAGGCGCGGCTTCGGCGATCTGACATGTGCGCGGGACGCGCTGCGCTTGAGGAGTACGTCAGAGCGTGCCGGCGTGGAAGGCGCGGTGGCTGTAGAGACGATCCTGCGCGCCGGGGGTAAGAGCGGTCATTGGCTCCAGGTGCTGAGTGGCTGATAGTACGCAGCAGAGGCGTGGTGCACACACTTGAAGATAAGTCAGAGAACCGGTAAGTCGTGCTTGCCGTGCTGACGGTAATGCGCGGCCTTGGCTGTCGGTGGACGCTCTGTGGCGGCTGCGCGACGCCACGCCGTGTGCTATTACGGGGCCGGTGGCAGTTGGTTGCTCTCTTGCCCTCGTCAGAGGTTGGACCAGATGCTGATTCGTGGCCGGGGGAGCTGTCAGTTGAGAGCGTTGTGTGGAGGACACACGGGGCACTCGGGGCGTTTGCATGAAGCTTGTGCGTGATCTGCGGGAGCGATGTGGACTGACGCGCTCGAAGGGAACGGGGCCTTGTTCCGCCGTTCCGTCGCGCTCGGTTGCGCAGGAAGCCGTTGTTCTCGGACAGCGTCTGCATTAGCTGCATAGAAGGACACGTCCGGATGGAGATGGCTGCCGATCGCCTGTCTCGAGCAGATAGACAGCGTAGCAGCGCTGCAGGGGTGGAGAGATGAGCGCGTGTCGGTGGATACGAGAGCGTGAACGGGCATTACCCAATTAGGCAGTTGTTGTGGATGGGAAGATCAGGTGAGTTTGCAGGGAGAGGCCCGGAGGAGTTTGAGCGCCGTTCGGATGCCTCGTTGTGAGCAGCTGGTCGCAGAAGGCAGGCGAGGGAAAGAGAGATTGAATACAGAACGCAACGGGTGGCAGGGCACCCTGCGACTGCTGTGAACGTATTATGGCATGTGTTGCGATCAGATCGCACTGTTGTAGAAGCGCGAGAGGAGAGTTGTGCCCACGCACCGGTGCCCGGGTCGCACCTGTGCGTGCAAGTGTGGGTCAAAACATAAGCATGGGCGAGCAGCGCTGAAGGGGAGCGCAGCTAGGATCTGGATGAAAATACAAATATGAAGTGCGTGGCCGGCGATCAGAGAATGATGGATGTACGGCAAGAGAGTTGTCAGAGAACGAGGGAAGTGACATCTTGCGGTTTACGAGCAGCCTTCGATGCAAGTGTTGGGAGAGACAGAACGGGTCTGAGTGCCAGCGGGGATTGGGCAACGAATATTGGAACGGATGGATGCGGACAGGGCCGCGATCGGGGCAGATCTCGATACGACTCCGCGATCGACTGATGGGTGGGGATCGGTTAGCGCCGAGGCGGGGGTGCGCTCGACCGGAGGCGCCCAAGCGACGTCCCTTGGCCGTTGGTCGAGTGGTCGATGTCGGGGCGATGGAGTCCACGCCTCTTCCCGAGCAGCGCAACATCGACTTTGGCGGCCTGCGCGCTGCTCGGGTCGTCCTCGGCGGAGGTGGCAACGGCGGCCGCGCGCAGAGTCCCGCCTCGAGACTCGGACTCGGACTTCGGCTCGCAAACGCATGACCGAGTCCCGAGTCCGTGTGCCTCGCAGGACGATGGCCGGCGGGGGGAGGTCGTGGATGGCGAAGGAGGCAAGCCGCCTGCCGTTCTCCGATGTTTTCGTGCGACCGCCGTCTGGACCAGCCGTCTCCCCGCCCGTTCCGTTCTTTTCGCAGCAACTCGTGTCCACGCTCTCTCAGAACTCTCCCCATATCTCCGTCCCTCCGCCTGCCTGCTGCCCACTGCCTGCTGCCTGCCAGTGTCCGGCTGTCCGAGCGTATACTGCTTGGTCTCACACGTCGCCGCCAACCGCCCATGCATTCAATCAGCGTGTGCCAATCACCCCATCCGCGTGCTCGACTCCCGCCCCACCCGGCTTCGATCCTTCGGCCCTCCAGCCGCCGCCGCCGCCGCCCAGGTCACGGTCGTTATATATGTAGCACTCCCCCGCCCTCCGTGCTTCTCCATCTCTGTCCCTGATCTACACCGCAGAACCTGCCCTGCCTTGATGGCCTCCCCAAAGTTCCGCGTGGCCATATGGTGCGACGTCATCCCCCGTCCCCCTTCTCGCCCATGCTCACATCATCTCGGATTCATAGTGGTGGGGGCGTAGGGGGGCTCACCTGCGCCGTCGCCCTCTCACGGTACTCCGATATCGAGGTTGACGTCTACGAGGCTGCGAGCGAATTCGCAGAGGTCGGCGCTGGCATCGGCGTTTGGCCCCGTGCATGGAAAGTGCTCTGTGCCCTCGGCCTCGCCGGCGATCTCGGAAAGGTCGCAGCAGTGCCTCCAAACGACCAGCCCAGTGCGTACACTCTTGACCCCATTGATACTGCTCTCTCAAAGTCTCATGCTCTGTCAGAGGTTGCGTTTCATTTCCGCAAGGGCGACCAGCCAGAAGGTGTCAATTTCCACACCCTCGTGACGCCAGGTGAGCCCCATCAGGCGTCCATCGGGCGCGCGACAGCACGCTGAGCTTGCGCATCACTCAAGGAGGCCTCCTCGCATTCCACAGGCCAGACTTCCACGGTGTGCTCCTCCGGCATCTGTCGTCGAGCTGCAACACCTATACCCGAAAACGCCTCGTCTCGTACCACCAACGCCCCTCCACGCACCCAGAAATCACGCTACAATTCCAGGACGGCACGACCGCTACGTGCGATCTGCTCGTGGGCGCAGATGGGGTCAAGTCTGCTGCCCGGCGAACCGTTGTGGAGGAGCTGGCGGCCGACGCGAGGGCGCGCGGCCGGCCAGACAAGGCGGGTAAAATCCTTGAAGCCGCGGAACCGCGGTGGAGCGGGATGCTGGCCTACCGAGCGACCATACCCTCCGCACGGCTGCGATCCCTGCTGCCCAACCATCGAGTGCTTGAGAATCCGATGGTGGTGAGTGCCCCGGCGTTTCGCTGCCCGGTCAGCTTCGGCGCTAACGACGCCCTTCTCCCGTGCTAGTATTTTGGCAAGAACACGGTACGTCGCCCGTGCTGGACCGCCCACGCCTACGGCTCATCCGACGCCGTGCAGCAACTGACCGTATACCCGATAGCGCACGGGACGATGATCAACATCGCCGCCTTCCGCGCGCGGTACGACCGCGAGTACACCACCTTCGAAGACGCGTGGGTCAAGGACGTCCCCGAGAAGAATTGCTGAACGATTTTGCACACTGGGAGCCTGAGATCCAGGCGCTATTCAAGGTACGTCCGGAATTGGTTCACAAACCAACCTTCGCTCCCGCTCACCCGAGGAACGAAGTGTGTAGACCGAGTGAACAGATGGGCGATCAACACAACGCTTCCGCTCCCGTCCTTCGTCTCCGGCCGGGTGGCTCTCCTCGGCGACGCGGTACGTTCCCCCCACGACGCCCAGCCGCTCTTTGGCTCATCGCCCCCGGCAGGCACACGCCATGATGCCGTTCCAGGGCGCAGGCGCAGGCCAAGCCATCGAGGTACGCCACCACCGCACATACCACCCGGGCCCGCCGCTGACCTTCCCGTCCCCACTCCCGCCCCACCCCCGGCCCCCCAGGACGCGTACGTGCTCGCGACGCTGCTCGGCGACGCGCGGACAACACGGAGCACGCTCCCGCGCGCGCTGCACGCGTACGACGCCGTCCGGCGCCCGTTCGCGCAGCGCGTGCAGGCGGGCTCGCGCGAGAACGGCCTGCTCTACACCCTCAACTTCCCCGGCCTCACGTTCGACGACGGCCGCGGCGAGGGCGGCGGGCACGCGCGCGCGGACGACCGGCGGCTCGCGGAGGTGCGCACGCGCATCCGCCGGAACTGGGAGTGGGCGTGGGAGACGACGGCGGAGGGCGACGTGCAGCGCGCGCTGCGCATGCTCGGCGAGCCGCCTGACCCCGCGCGGGCGATGCGGAGGGGCGCGTGAGCGCGGGCGGTGCTGGCCATGGGCGGCCGGGAAGGCGGGTGGGAACCGGACGGTGCGGTGCGACTAGTCTTATGTGCGTCTTCTCCGTGTGCTGTGCGTCTGGCTGGGTGCTCGGCACTGATTTTGTTGTCCCGTAGGTACTGAGTGTAACCATATTGGACGATCTACTGTAGAGGTTATGAATGACTGTTCAAACGCCACTGTGTGTCGGCCTATACCAATGGCCCTCGGCACAGAGTGGCACGAGCTCGAGAGATTCCAGGCAATGGGATCCTCAAGGGTGCCCGCTCTCACAGACGTGTTGGCCACCACGCACGCGGCTCGGGCTCGGAAAGCCCACGATCACCGTAGGCGGGGCAGGAAGCTTCATACATTCACCAACGACATCGCCGCTCGCGCAGACTGCTGGGTATGTTACCCTCAGGTTCACGGCGCAGTCATAACATCCTGCCATGTGGTAATAACTCGGACGTGGGTTTTCAGCGACGGACGGAACCACATCGTATTATTGTAACAGTCGTTCGCTGCTAACTTACATTCCCGCTGATGCCGAGCGCTCAGCTCGCGCAGGTTCTTCGAGGCCGTTCACTAGCGTTAGAGGTACAACATATCGTACCAGGTACCACACCATGGCCCCTGACAATCGACCACGTACCACCGATCATATATACCCTAGTTCCTGGCTCCAAGAAAGAAATTCAAGCCTGCCACCGCCATCTGTCAATGCCACGTGATGCTGTTTGAGCGGCGTGTGTACAACGCCAACAGCGTATCTCGTTTCCCGGTACCCGGTTGGCATCGACTCATGTCCCCCGGACAGTCACGCTGGTCCCCCTCGGCGCGCGCATATGTGCACAGCCGTCAAACTGGATGTCGAGTGCAGACTCTGCGCCACTGCCGTAGAGACGTAGACATTGAGCATGTGTGTAGTGTATGTAGCTGACAGCCCCACCCCCTTAGACCACGGCCACGCCCGCGACGCACCCCAAGAACATCGCATCGACGGTGCCCGCGGTCTCGCGCTCGAGCCAGCCGTCGAACTCCTCGAAGAGCGCCATGGCGCGCCCGCCGAGCGCCTTCTCCGCGCGCTTCCCCGGCCACATCGCCTTCTCGTGGATGCCGACAAAGTCCACGGCCACGCGCGCGCTGGCGTTCGGCGCGAGCTTGGTGACGAGGTCGACGGACCAGGTGTCGTGCCCGTAGAACGAGCCCTCCTTGATGTGGTGCCGCGCGTGCTCGTCTGGCGGGTTGTTGTCGAGCGTCCATTCGAGCACGTGTGCGTCGAACGCGACCGCTGTCGGGCCGGGTCAGCGTCGGTGCGTCCCTCGTGGGATGCGAGCGCGCGCGGCGGAGGCACTGACCTGTCCAGATGATGCCCGGGTGCGTGACGACGAGCGTGAAGCTCCGCGTGCCTGCCACATCGTCGGTCGTGTCGTTCTCCGCGGTGACCGTGAAGCCGTGCTCGATCGGGTCCTGGTGTTCCGCGCGCAGCGGCAGGTCGAGCTTGTACGGCGTCAAGAACTGCCAACACAGTACGTCACGATCAGACGAGGCACGTCTGATGATGGAGGGCAGGACGCACCGCGGAGAACGGGTACATGGTGTCCCAGTCGCTGTTCCAGTCGTTCATGACGACCGTCGTAGGCGTCGCGCCGGGCACGCTGAACTCCTTCGCGATATCCACGGCCAGCTCGTGGAAGCCCGGCGCGCCGTCCGCAGCCGCGACGTGCAGGTGCTGCTCTTCGCTCGTGATCTGCCCGAGGACGTCAGCGCGCACGCAGGCAGACATGCACCCAGAGCGTACGCACGTTCTCCATATGGATGACGAAGAGTCGCTTCTGGTGCATCGTGTCGAACGGCGAGCGCGCGGAGAAGACCGCGATCGCGAGCGCGGTGACCAGCGAGAGGAAGACGACGGCGCGGACAACGATGCGGTAGCTGAACCGATGCACGAACGGCGCCGTCAGGGGAAGGACGTACGACCCGGTCGCCGCCACGATGGTCGCGATGATGTGCTCTGCTGGTGCCTCCTCGCCGATGCGGCCTGTCTGCACGTTCGTAAAACAACCCGGGTCAGCGTTCTGGGCGTGATAGCATGGGGTAGTTGCTACGTGGGGTTGCGCGTGCGCGACTGACCAAAGGTACGAAGACGTCCAGCACGGAGCAGAAGAGGGTCGTCCCGGTGACCAGAGGGCTGAGCAGCCCGACTGCGTAGCTCCAGAGCGAGATGTTGTCGCTGGGCTTCGTCAGGAACGCGTTGAGCAGCAGAGCCAGACCGAACGGGGCCGCAGACAGAAACAGTATCCCGCCGGAGCCGATGCCGAGGCCTTGGATCAGAGTCGCCAAAAAAGCCTGTACGAGCATGACCGACGAGAATGCCGTGTGCTCGTGGACGCGTCCAACAAGGAGCTGCGAGGCCAGCGCGCCTGGAGCCGCAATCGTTTCAGTGTCAGTGTACAATAGATGAACCTACCTGTCGTACCTGTGAGGGCAGCAGGGCCGTACAAGGCTATGCACGCAAATACAGACGAGAACCAGCTGTGAGACTTCCCAAGAACCGTTGCCATGAGGAACGCGACCGCATTTGCGCTGATCAGTGCGCCAAGGAACGCTGCCGTGACAGCGATGATACCCTTCACTTGGTCGCCCAGGAAGCTCGCGCCCTTCTTCAATGCTGGTGCAGGGTTGACGTAGGTGACGCGAGCGATGGCGAGCAGGAAGACGAAAGACACAGTGTAGAGGAGCTTGGCGGTCGAGTAGGAGTAAACCAAGAAGTAACCAAAGTACTCGTAGAAGACTGTTTGCGGGCGGGTATAACCAACTACCAACTCTGGGAGGGGAGATTCGTTTGATGTCAGGTGAAGCAGGAGGGCTAGGACGTTCTCTCCCATATGCTGCACAACATCAGTGCGCGGTAACACATGAACAGTGCGTCTTCCATACCTGGGCGACACCAGGTTCTATGTTTTCTACTAGATCCTGCCAGAGGTGTGAGCACCACCCGACATTCGGGAGTTCAAGTTAGGCGTACCTTGCGCATGTGATACAGGTAGCTGTTCCCTACAACAGCCATCTTGTTTCGAGAGATCGTAGGATGAGTTCCGATCCTTCTGTGACCTGTGAATAGCTTACGTCTAGACCTGTCACGTTGAGGTATAATTCGAACTGTCTGAAGTCGGTACTGGGGAGAAGCGCTTAGCGACACCCGGGCTGTTCATTTGCTACTATGCTCACTCTGACAAAATGATGCCGGAGCTGAAAACCTCGTTGGCAACGACAGATCCGTGAGGCCTGCGGGAACCGGTCAGCGGAGTCTATTGTGTAGGCAGGGATGAACAACCATGGGACTTTGGCATATGCCTTGATCATTTGTTCGGAGGTCGCCTGGAACAGAAGTTCCGGCCCAGTGGTACCAGCAGCTTCCATGGCAATCAATATTTGACCTCGTGGACGATGCTCTTGATGCACTACGTACCTTCCAGGTTGATAGCTGCACGGACGCTGCAAACGGGTTCAGTACTACTGGCTCGCAAGCTACGAGGCCGCTCAGCTTACGTCTTCGCGATGGGATGCTGAGTGGAGAACAAGTGTGAAGCGTCCTGCAGGGATTCTTCTGCATTGTTGAATACTTGAAAGGGGCATCAATGAGACTGTCTCTCCATGCGCCGGAGCGAAACTCACAAAACACAATAGAGTGTTCCGGCTGCCAACTCGGGGTGTTCACCAGTACACGGATACAATCGAGCATCACCCCGACTGAAAGCGCATCGTCTGCCGCTCCGGGTGAGGGCAGCGTGCTGTCGACATGGGCGTTGACGAGCACCGCATGCTCCTTTCCCTTCTCCGTACCATCCGAGACGCGCACAATGATATTCGTCAAGTTGACATATGTCTTGTACAACCGCCGCCCCATCATGTCGAACCTGGCGTGGAGAGGGCATTCATGTCATCCTGGCGCGTAAATGTACAATGACGATATGAGACGCACCTGTGACTGCCGCTCCCTTGTTGGTGCCACACCTCGCACTGGAGCTTGCGCTCCGGGTGAGCGCGCACCACGCTTTCGCACTGGGCGCGGAGGGACTCCGCTTGCTGCAGCACCCATGCATCACCAAGCGCATGCTCGCGCGTGCCGACTGTGCGATAGCCGATGTCTTCTGAAAGGTACTTTGCATGGCCGAGGATCTGAGCTTCAGAAATCTGGGGAAGCGAGGTGATCGGATTGACGCTAGGTGGGCGCACGGGTGGCGGGTTGAAAGCTGTTACAAGCGGAAACTCGGGTTCTCGGGAGACTCACAGATCGACGACCGGCGTAGGCAGTGCTAGGCATGTTCATGTAGGTCAGCTGAATGAGCAAAAATGGAGTCATCAAGTTGAGGACTTGCCGTAATGTGCCCTGTACGAATAGAGCGGCGCGGCGATGAAGAGAGGCGCGAGACAGAGCAGTGACCGGACGGGCCCCCACCGCGTCTGCGGGGCTTTGCTCATCTCGGCCGATAGTCAAGGCAGGAGAGCAGACGAAGCCCGAAGTAACCGCACGCGAGTGCAGTGCAGAGCACGCTACAGACGGCGAGGAAGAAAGAGGGAAGGAGCTGAGCTCGAGGGAGAAAGACGAGGCGCGATCGGACTCGGACGCGTGCGGCGTGCCAGCATAAATCCGAATCGCGACAACCGGGCGCGTCTCCGGCACCGCTTTCCGACCACACCCGCCAAACAACTCGTCCCTTACGGCGGCCACACTCGCCAGCACTCTGCTCGTTGAACATATCTCAGGACATGCAAGGGCGCGTATCAGTTGACATCAATGGTTGAAGTAGTTGACATGGAGAGCTGCGCTGATTCGCGTACCCACTTTCATGCAGTATTTGCAAAACTCAATGCTCTGCCGTCCACTATTAGCGCTGCATGGCCACCATGTCAGTGAATACTGTGCAATTCACCATCATAGCCGCCACCACAATCGTCCACTCTACGCAGGCGCAATTGTTGCCAACCTAGGGCAGAGTGCGTTCGTCACCGTCGACCGCTGGTTTCGGCGCATCTGTCCGATAGAACGATCGAGGGCGCCATTTCTCGCTACGGCGTTCTCGGTAGGAAGGCGATAACCACTGTCGCCGTGCGAGGTTCCTGGACGATGGAAGCCTGAATGATTGCGGTCCCGATGGTACGCGATGACAGGCACAGCTCTCGATTGTTCTCATCAGCATGTTCGGTCTCGAAAAACACGTTTGCTATTTCGAACGCAGTCCAACGGTAGCTACTACTTCCTCCACATGACACGCTTATTCTCCGCGCCCATACGACACGTCGCGGGTCTAGGAGCGAACCGCTGTACAGTAACCACGTGACCGCGTTTCGCCAAGTCCAGCCCAGCTCGTTCGTGCCACAACTCGCCAACACCGACGAAGGAGCCTCGGGGTGTGTACACAAGTAGACCTTCATCAAGTACATATTAGACTTTGAAAGCAGCCGGCAAAGCAGATGCACGACAAGATTCGTTCTTCCACTGCACCGGTCTACGCGGGTGCCCCGACGTCGTTCAGAACCTCCCGCAAGACGCGCATTTGTATTTCGCTGAAGGCACCCTCGTCCCGCATCTCCTTGAGCCATGCACCACGAGAGGCTATACGCGCGAAAATGCACAAGTACTCCACATCGAGGATGCCCATGGATGCGAGAAGCGCCGCGTTGCGCTCCGCGTCGGCGGGAGGGAGAGCGCGTCCAAGAAACGCGTCAACCGTTTGGGGTTCCCCAGGAACCTCGAGACCTGGGGCTGAGGGTATGCGCGAGGAGCTTTTGCTCTCAGGGGTCGTAAGAGGCGTTTGCGCAGGTGAAGGGCAGAGCACTGCCTGATGGTCTGAAGGGCATCGAGCCTGAGATCCCAGGGCTGGTCTGGGGACGGCAGAGGTCACCGTATGGTCGCGATCGGGTACAAGGGTACTGGCTTGTGTAGGACGATGAATGCGGCCATCGACGTCTTCGCCTTGAAGGTCCCTGGGTGACAACGTTGCGCGTGAATTGTGGTGGACGAACGCTGAATCGTCCGGAATGACATCAATGTCGTTGATCCGCTGTTCCGCCTCTATAGGCTGGTCCCTCCCCGTCAGCTCGCGACAGACTTAGCTCTGTATCAGACTCGTTCCCCGTGCCGTCAAAGCACAGTACGAGCGCCCGATGTGCAGTGGAGCTGTGCAGCGGTGTGATATTGTCAAGGTCTTACATTCTCTGCGAATCCAGATGGATGCCTGCTGGCGTGTCCGTTCGCAGACGGTCTGTAGGTTGTTTATGATCTGGAGAGGCCCGGCCATCGTTGGTGGTCTGCGAGACCTCCTATGGATCTGCCGAAGCTGAGTATGCCACGGGAAATGAGGACATCTCCGATCGTGATGAGTAGCTTGGAGCGGCGATAGTTGGTGTTGGCACCAGTAATGAAAGAGGTTGATGAAGTGGAAGAGAGGTTGAAGCTGTGACCCACGCCCACGAAGCGGATCCCTGACGCGTTAGTATATGTGTGAAGGCCTCTTGCACCGCTCCCACAGCCAAAGTACCGGGCGCCGAGGCGGCACCGGAGGTACGGAGGAGAAAGTTCCGACTTGTGTACTGAGAAGGTCCCGATCACAAACAGCATCGGCGGAGTGATGACGGTCAATCTGTGCAATGGTGCTATCGAGAGCGCGATTTTTACTCCCCAAACTGAGATTGCTAGCATAGAGACATGCGCGTTCACATGTGTCCTCACCCTCACCGATATACTATCCGCACACCGCAGCACGGGGTTACAACACACCACGGCTGTCGAATACTCCTCAGTCCACTCCACCGCCGCCGCCGCGCCTTCGCCTGATCTTGATCGCTTCCCGATGCCGTCGCTTCCACCCAGCGGTGAGCTCGCCCTTGGACTCTTCCCAGCGCTGGCGAATCGCTTCCGGCGTATCCGTCCTATAGAACCACGTCTTCCAGTCGGTGGGGTCCAGGACACGGCGCCTTGCAGCGGCGTTGTCGGAAGGGAAGAAGAATGGCTTGGATGGGTCGAGCGCCGCTGTACGGGGAGCCTGCGTCACTGTGGGCTGAACCCGACGTAGCGGCTCTGAAGGGGCTGGGGCGGGCTCCGCCGCGGCAGGGAGCTCGAATGGCATGTCGTCCTCCAGCTCGAGATCGAGATCGAGGTGACCCAAGAGGGAGAAGCCAGCTGCGAAAGTGTCAGTCAAAGAATGGCATTGACGCGCAGAAGGTAGGCATACCCTCTTCTTCGCGAGGTGCGAAGAGATCCTTCAGCTTCGTCTTTTGTGCTGTGCCTGCCGGAGCGGAAGCGGCCGGTTGTGTGACAGACGGTTCTTCTGCAGGGATTTGGTCCACCTGCATAGTAGGCGAGTCGCTCGCAGAATCCGCATCCTCGGAGACCGCGTTTGTCGCCTGGAGCGTGTCGTCGCGCTCGCGAAGTTCTGCTTCGTCTATATCCGACCCAACGCTTTCAGCGCTACCCCATTCTTCCTTGTCGCCAAAGAGTGATTGGAGAAGACCCAGCGCCTTGCTCGTTTCTTCGACCAATTCACTTGTCGCTTCAGGGACTGCGGGTTTGGACTGTATCGGAGGGGCAGCTTTCGATACTGCTTGATCCGCAGAAGACAGTTTTGACCGAGTGGAATTGTCCAGGTTGTCAACGTTTACAGGATGATCGTCCGAGTCGACACTATCGTCCTGACTCTCGTCCTCGCCTTCGCTCTCTTCACTGGAATGGTCCTCCTCGTCTTCACTGGTCGCTGACGCCATAGATGTGTTTTTCTGACTAGCCGGATGCGGAGTGGAGAGCGGGATCACTGCGGCGTTTTCCAAGAAGACACCTTTGATGTGGGTCGAGCCGAACTTCGTAGGGTCGATGGTACGCCTTCTCGCACGCGTCGGAGGGTCACGCATCCGCTTTCTGCTCTCCCCAGTCTTTCCCTTCGTGTTGTCGGGTTTCACCGCATCGACTGGTTCAGGCAGGGGATGATCGGGGCGCATGCGGAGCGGCTTTATGAGTCGTCCGGTCGCGGTGACACGCCAGCCCGCGCGCCCTACCGCGTTTTCTGGCGTGACGAGAGACATGTCGGGGGCGTGCACGCCCTGCACGCCGCGAGGGAGGCGGCGACGCTTTTTGATGGGCTGGTTCGCCGCTTCCTCTGCGACGCGCTTGAGGGCGGCGTGTTCTTTGGCTATTCTGCGGACCCAAGGGACAAGGTCTCAGGAGACGGGTAGAAAACAAGACGAAGCCATACGTCACCTCTCGCGATAGTCAGGTTTCGCCTCGCCCAAACGCAGTTTCGCACCTTTCCAGGTGACTCCGCTCAGCAGGTTCATGCCTAGTGCATTGTCAGCTTTGTCCATGCCCAATGGTTTAATGCGACGTACATCGAGCCAGCTTTCCTTTCGTCGTCTCGAGCGTCGCGTATGCAAACTTGCGGGGCTGACCCACTCCATCCACAGCTCCTATCCCATCCAGACTCTTGACGGTCCCAAAGGAGCCGAGACGATCGTTGAGGTCCTTTGCAGAAATGGCTGGCGTGAGGCCGGAGATGTGTATGCGTTTGGTGATGACTTCGTCCATCCCGTGAATGATCTCGCTAGCTCAAATAGGACAAAGATCTAGATCAAACGGCCCGTCGTGCCAACGACGCAGTGCGAGGACCTCAAGACTGAAATGAAGAGGAAAAAGTCGATGCAGCGGAGGTTGCAAGCGCGTACTGTAAGATCGAGATCTGGCGTCGTACGGTGCGGGCGTTGCCGAGTTGCCAGTTCCAATGATGGTTGACGCCGGACGGCAACACGACTTTGTCCTGGTCGATCCCTTGAATCAGAACAGTCATTGTCAACAGTTGGTCGACATATAGCTGAGATACACCGGCTCATCATACATTGCACTCTCTGGGTGATATGCCTGACATCTACCAGATCCCGACAGAACTATGGCACAGTATTCTCGTCCAGGCGTGCACGGACGGCGGTTACACTGGCAGGTCGCTAGCCCTCGCCTCCAGGTTCTTCCATGGGCAATCCCATCGTCTCCGGTTCTACACTCTCGCAATCACTTCTCTCCAACGGCTCGAAGCTCTAAATACGTTCTTGCTCAGCCAGCCGGTCGATTTCCAACCCAAGATTGTCCACGTATACCTCTCCTTCACCGACGAACCGTACTTTAACCTCTTCACGGCAACGAAATCGTTACTGGAGGACGGCAGCAGCGCCTTTATCAAACTTCTGGTCGAGGGGAAGACTGAGCGCACTCGCTGGGACGAACGCCTTTTTGCCGCCTCCGCCGGTCTGCTGACTCGCGCTGCGTCTACCTTGCGCACACTCTGCATCGCGGGAGCAGGCCCATGGCCATACGATCTTGGCCTGCCGCGTGAATTCCCGAAGCTTGAAGAGCTAAGCTGGGCGGGGTACATACCGGCTATCGCTCCAGAGGGCACCACCGAATCCCCCATCTCGCTCCCACGTCTGCGTCGTCTCCATTTCGTCTTGCCGTACGCTGGAACGCACCGAACGCAACCGCTTTCTCATGTGACCACTATCACCTCGGGGACCCTGACTCATCTCCGCATATCCGACGTTAGCTACCAGGATTTGGGCACGCCCTTTACGCTAGGAATGCTCATGAGGGCACGGTGCGGTTGGGATCCGCCCTCAATAGCCTCCTCCGCTGAGAACGATCCGCTTGCACCGACGCCCGGCGTCTCCAGCGTTGCCGCTCTCCCACACCTCCAGCACGTCATTGTGCACGGCGTGCGCCCAGTGTTCGGCCGGATCGACGAAACCAGTGAGTGGGACGAGGTCTCAGCGGATCTAGAGATGCTCGGACGAGAGTGCCGGAAGAGCTGTCCGGACCTTCTGTACGTCTTCGTGACCCGGGAGTGGGGAGCGAAAGCTCGCTGGGTCGACCGCTTACTCGATGATTGGGCGGCCCGCATCAGTGGTGGCTCAGGCTGCTGGGTGAAGTCGGACGCAGAGGAAGACGCGCTGGAACGAGTGTGAGTACAAACATAAATCTCCCTGTTCCCAAGTTGGACTCACTTACCTTACTCACTGAAAGAGGCGAAGTCTAACTACGTGGCGCGATGAGCCTCATGCTACCGGTACATACCGTCACTCGTGCCCACTGTTAGCTTACTGCTTATGCCATGCTATTGTAGAGCGCGACACTGGTAATTGTGCATGCAATGCTGTCTGGATTCATAGCGTGGTTCCTCTGATGTCCTCTCGAGCGGCCTCTCACCGTCCACAATATCTACAGTCCTTCAAGGCTTCTTTCTGCCGGTATGACGGTGCGCAAAGAACCAAAGATTGGCAAGCGGGGGGTGCCGATGGTGCCATCTGTGCTCCAGCGTCCAGTGACATGTACAGGTTCGCACGGAGCGTCTGGGATCATGTCGCTCGCCACTTCGCAACGATCGGACACGAGTTCCGGCAAAATCGCCCAGAGCTCGTGTATGTGTCCGTAGGGCATGAACGGCACAAACTCCACTGGGAAAAACGGTTGCTTCACGACGCGTTGAATCGCGCCGAAGGCGGCGCAGGCTGCTGGGTTCTGGGTGCAGTCCGCGGAGGAGGGAGAGGCGGTGAGACACCTGCACTACGCTCCTCCTTCGACGTGACACGCGGTGTGGTTCGTGTCGAGTCCGTTCGGGATTGCAGGGACGGCAACGTGAGGGTGGAACCTGTACGATTCTGTACGAGGCCACCGCTGCCTGGCCGCAAATAAAACGCTCTGGGGTTCTGCTGTAGTGTTCGAGCGCTCTATTTGATCCCACACATTGCTCTGCTCGCGCGGCAGCCTTCTTCGCGTCCCTCATCATCAGAGTATGGCCAACCGTACAGAAGGTAACGATCCCCAGGCCCGCCCGGCTACGCTATAGCGTTTGCTCAGCACAACGTTCTCCCCAGCCGGGCACATCCCCGCCCCAGAGGTCGTGGCACGATACGTATACGACAGCCCCAAGCGGGCACCTTTACTCCAGAGCCAGATGGGACTGCAGCAGGATCGGAAAACATTGCAGGACATGGCAGTGAGCCCTTTCGTGATCTCATTGGATTACTCATCCATTTCTCTTGATGCGAGCTGCCATGGGCTAGGCAGTGGCACGCCAGGCAGCGCTCGAATACCTCAGGCTCAAGAAACCCAACTTCCGTCACGAGCAGCGCCCTGAGATCTTGTCGACTATCACCAAACAGGTACGGCACATCGTCGCCTGGCGTGTCGGCCGTTCTCGATCGACGTCCCCTGCGCCATGGTAGGTCTTGGAGGAATCCGAGGGCCTCCACCGGTATGAGGACGGGTGGCCTGTGAGCAGGTGCATCCGCAATTTCCTCAAGAACTACCACCCCGAGACGGAGAAAATCGTCTCGTCGAGTTCGAAGGAAGCGAAGGTCAGCGCTGTTTCCCTCGCTAAGGATCGACGCGAGCCACGGAGATCGCTCACTCATCAACTGCAGGTGAGCAAGACAGGCGGCACCCGTGGCACCGCTCGTCTGAACCGCCGCTCCCTGGGTCCGGGGATGAACTCCGCAAACTACGCTGCACCAGATACAGTCACGAGAGGTGCACCTCGATCGCGCTCCGCGCGGCCGTCGCGCCGGCCGCCTACCGTGGAAAGACCTACTGGTCGGTGTACGATCCGCTGTGTGATCTTTCAACCATGTCCATCACCTTACACCTCCCGCCGAACTCAGCAACCGGTCCCGCGAACGCCCCGCGCCAGGCCAAACCGTATTCCATGTCCCCCGCGCCTTCTGCACCGTACGCGAACGACCAAGCCCGCCGTACCGCCGCGCGGCCCCCAAGCCCCCGCTCCAGCGCACGCGTTCGAAACCCCTGCCGACGCAGATGCAGGCGCAGTCGCGGTCCCGCGCTTCCCGACGCAGCTGCGCATGCCGGCGCGCGACGTGGACCAGCTCACGGCGCTGTTCGGGAAGATGGGCGTGGCGGACGGGGAGTACCTGGCGCTGTTCGCTACGCTGGACGCGCGCGACGGGTAGCTGCGCGACCTGCGGGGGAGGGGGGGGGGCTGACAGGTGTGCAAGCGATGGCGCTCAGGGAGGGGCTGGATAGGATCAAGGATGGGGTGCGGTGAGTGCGGAGTGTTGCGGGATACTGAGATGGAGTGGTAGGACTATTCCCGGTCCTGGATGAATGAGAAGCATGTAAAGGTGAGGCGTGCGTGAATGGTCTGTATGCTTTCAGTTGAGGACACCAAACATGTATACAGTAGGGATTATATATAGAAAGTCTGGCAGCCTACCGTCCGGCGATTCCCCTCTAGTCTAGAATACTACCGTCCCGTCACAGTGGTCAGCACGCGGTCATTCGTCGTTCGGCAATCTGGCACCCACCATAAGCGTGAACCCGTCTTGCTGTAGCACAAGCCGTGCGGGGCCGTTCGAGGGCTCTGGGAACGCAACGCGCGGGCCGACCGTGACGTCGTAGAGGAGCTTCGAGCGCACGGGGGAGGCAAAGTGCTCCTCCCAAGGACCGCGGGACGCTCCCGCTGCAGCGAGACGCTTGGCGCCTGCCTTGGAGGCGTCTCGCCGGACGCGGGGGATGAAGTCGAGCAGGATGACCCGCCCGAGCGCCTGCCTGGACGACTCAGTGTCATGGAGCAGGACGCCGTACCGATGCCTCAGTGGATCGATACGGATTCTGGGAGCGTCCAGGGTGCGCGGAGGCGGGAGGTGGAGCAGGACACTCCCGCGCGAGCCCCAGTCGGACCACGGGACGGCTCGCGCTGGAACGCGCACGGCTCGCGCTGGAACGCGCGCGTCCCGGGGGGCACGGACGGAGGCGATCTGGCGGTAAACCGTTGAGAGCGGGATGAGGAGCACGAACTGGGGGCTGTCACCCTCGCTGACGACGCCGAAGTTGACGGCGATGACTGCCGTGGAGGGGTCTAGCTGGAAGGGCACACAGCGTTGGGAGGACGGCGGGCCTGGCGTGCAAGTGATGCGTTCCACGTAGGTCTGCGCGCGCGCTTGGCGCAATGGAGGAAGCTGGAGCGCGCATACGGAGTCGTGGTCTTTTGACTCCTGTGTTGTGGCATTGATATCGAGGTGATTAGGGGCGAAACGGTACACAACAATGTTCGTCGGTGAGCTGAACGCCTTTCCAACTACCGCGATGTGTTCGCTGTCTATGAAGGTGTAGAGAAGTCGTCCGTTGAAGCTTTGAGACTGATAACTATACTTTAATTTAAACGGAGGATGCATTGCACTGCTAGGACATACCCAGACTAGCGTCCCCACCTTCCAGTCCCAAATCTCCAAAACAGACGACCCGGAACCACCGACTTTGAGTAGCCACGCCACGTATTGTTGGTAGACCCGCACATCTTCGAGGAACAGCCAAGGTTGAGCCTGGCCCGACTGTGCGCGAGGAGCTGCACGAACAATGGGAGGCGCGGCTTCAGGATGCGCCTCTCCGGCGTATTTCAACGACCGCATACTGACCCTCGCGTCACTACAGAGAACGGTGAGATCAGCATATGACACAGGGAACATGTTGGTGGTGGCAATTACCGAGTGCCCACTATCCGCTCTGCAGCAACGAGCAAATCCTGCGCGACGTCAATCATCCGGGAGCAGATATTTTCAGCAAAGTGCTCCAGATGGATTGTCTCATGGTTTGCGGCGATCCTTCTCAGTATTGAAGGCGGCGAATACACGGCAAGGTCGGCCGAGTCGTCTTTGCGGGAGATATACGAGATTGAACCATCCGAGGAAGACTGTGCTTCCCACGTCGAACCACCAGCGTCCTGTTCCAGCCCAACATCTAGCAAGAAGCCTGCTGTTTTCCACTGGGAATGATAAGCCCGCAAAGTATGCAAGCGTTCGGCGATGTTGAGTCGAGATGTCGGATTGTCCATCATACCCAAAGCGAACAATTCAACCAGATGTTGCAGCGACAAATTGTCGTAAATGAGCGCTGCCATACGCCGAGAGGTCTGTTCATACCATGTCATCGTGAACACGAGAGACGATGAAGGAAAATCCGAGGGCATACCGTCCGACAAGTGATTAGGTCACGAGCGGTTAAGAAGGACAAGATCGCAAGAGCGACATCGTCCGGTAGACTTTCCAGAGATATGCCAGAGCTGCCAGAATACCCAGAGATACCCCGCGTTAAGTTTTCATGGTTTTCTCCGGTGCCCGACTTCGCGATATCGGTATTTGAGGGTAGCAAAGAGCGTAACCACGTCTTGAGCTGCGAGACCGTACGCGTCCCGGGAGAAGGCACAAGAACTTGGACCATTTCAACCAGCGTGGAAGCCAGGCGGAGGGCTAAGAAAGCGATCAGGACGGAGAGAGAAAACGAGCTGGACGCGTCTTGTTCTAGTCCGCCCGAGCCCCTGTGTCTTGCGGCTCATGGTGGCGGATGGCGGATGAAGTCGAGCGTGCAGTGGGCGCTGTGTGCTACCGACCGGGGTACAGCGTCGCACGTGGCTTGATCGGGGCGCTAGCCGGAAATGGTTCGAACTTGACGCGTCCACGGCGCCTCGACGGTTGCGACCACACCCTCTGGCTATGACCGTCCTCCCTCGTCACCATCGAGATGGACACGGACACCGCTCATCCACAGATAACCGCACTGAACGGATTTAAAGCATTTGTCACATGGCGCCTTGTTCAAGCCGGCACGATGGGAATCCTTGACCTCGACACATTGTGGCATGTGCTTGCTGTCGAACGCCACTTTGCTTGTATGTTGTGCCACTCTGCTTCTACTTACACTAATTTCATCTATACGCAGATCATATTCTATACTTATACGATGCAGCTCTGTCGACAGGGAACACCCATCCTCCTTCGTTACCCCTCCCTCATACCTCCCAAGTGCGGTCTACTAACTCGATACCCTTGAGTGTCCTGAACATCGACGACTGTCCTCTATTGATCCGACCGTTTGTGCTGTCGTGGTCGCATGCCGTCCCACTGATACAAAGTATCCCTCCTTCTGATAGACCCCAGGTCGCCCGGGTCGCGTGTGGTCTGCCATCGCATCCTTACTATCTGAGTCCGTCCACACGTGACATTACTCGCTATTTATGTTGTGCTGTAAAGGGATTGTATACGCACGGTGTTTTCGTCGATTACCTCGGCACTGTCCAAGCTCTTTGGCCCGGGTCGACAGAATTTGAAGCAAGACCTGCTGTTGGGCACGAACCTCTTTCGGCAATTCGTTTCAGGCCTGCTGCGCAGCAGGATCACACAAAGCATGCTACGCGTAAGGGACGAACACCTGAGGTCCCTGAGGCGAAAAGGGCTGTCGATTACCCAAAGAAGCTTGATCGCAAGAAGAAACGAGCTGTTGGACGACCGCGGGGATCGACCTCGAAACGTAACACTCAGCCTACCCGTAATGGTCCTAGTGGCATGCTCCAGCTTGACTCACACTCAAATTTGCGTATCCAGGGCCGCCACGTTCTCCGAATCGCTGTTCCCAGCCGGAACATGCAGAATGGTCGTTTGTGCCCCCTCCTGGACAGGAAAACCCCGTGATGAACTCTCTGCCCCCGCGAGCCGGCCGCACATATGGACAACGGTAGGGGCCTGAGCATCGTGTACTTATACTGTACGTGCTCAATAGAGACACCAGAGCCGCGACGAGCTCGGCCGCATTCTTCCCGAATATGGTCGAGCGTTGAACAACGTTGTCTACGAGAGCTTTGAGACGCCGATCGTGTTCATCGACGGAAATGCGTGGCAAGAGGACCGGTGGGATGGCGGGAAGGTGATAGAATTATCGATGTACGTGAAACCCCCCTGCCACTCGTTCGCGTATTATCGGCTCATGCGACGTTTTCAGGGTCAGAGAATCCACCCGTGTTCTTCAAGACGTGGTCCCGGCCTCCACCGACGGAGATTTCCAGGCGATAGGTACGAAAACTGCGGCAGAATCAGAACCGCAAGGGCCCGCAACAGGTCCAAACCTATCGTCAACCCCGTGGTCGGAGGCTGTCGAGCGAAACGGCTTGTATGTGTTTGCGCCGGAAGAGGAACCCTACACGGCTGTGCGGAGCGGCCGTGGGAGCCCTTTATCCACAAGCTCTGGACCTGTCGTAGCGTTTACTCCGGTCGCGAACAATCAGTTGACCTCCGCCCCGAGCAGTGAGATACGTAGCCGGGCTCCCCCAGAGATTGAGGCACTACTGTCCTCGCATACCACGCGCATTCCCGTCAGTATCGTCTTGTGCCGCACTGCCACTCTCTCGCCCTTCCTGTTGCCGGACAATCAAGGGTGTGTCTTTCTAGGTTTTTTTATGGTTGCGGATGTCCAGATAGGGGTCAAGGTACGCAGACGGCGTAGATCGCATGTAGTCGCAACATTGACATTCTCCTAGGGCACCTCGCTGGAAGTCGTAGAGGGCCAGGATCGCCCCACTACCCTCACACGGAGCCAGAACACGTGGCGCTTTCGGTTCGAGTGGGTACCTGGAGGTGAGGACTTGAATGCGACGACAACCCCGTCTTCAAAACCATGGTGGGTAGACCCTGCAATCGACGCTAGGCGAATGACTGGCGCCGATAGCGAAGAGGCCGGCACGCCTCTGCTGCACCCGTACACTCTGTTGCCACTTCCCTTCCTTGCCACCCCAGCACAGAGCGTATGCTCCGACGCCGATGTCAAGGCCCCGCGGGGCTGGCATTGCACATCTTGTGGAAGGCTGAACCTCCAGCAAAACCTGTGCTACCAGAGATGCGGCTCCTGTTTGGTGCGTACTGGCTGCCCGGTCTGTCTATCCAGTATTCGCACCGGGCTGACACGCACACACCCAGACACCCAACGGCCTCCCGGCCATCCCCGTCGAATACGTCCGTCAGGTCCGGGGGACAGACCCGATCGCCTTCCCCTGGGACAGATACCCCGCGAGCGTAGCCTGCACGTCCGCGGACGCCCCGGAAGGTCTGCGGCGGTTCAGCTACGCCATCGACGCCGACGTCGTCGTGCACCACCTCTTCACGCGCAACCGCCCCGAGGTGCAAGCAGAACCGACCCGGCTGTTCAGCGATCTGCAGACCGCCGTCGAGGTACCGGCGGAGTCTGGCACCGCACGGTTCACGAGCAACGCAGGTATGTCTCCTCTCTCTCGCCCCGCTGCTCGTGATCACGCATCAGCTAAACGAGCTCGTGCAGGCGCATATTACTCGTGTCGTTTCGGCGCTGCACCCCCAGCGCGGACGGCTTCGCAACATAACCAGCGGCCGTTCGCAGATATCCCAGAAGCCGTGCGTCGCGCAGGGGAGCTCATGATCCGCCGCGCGCAGCTCCACTCGGCGTGGGCTAGCGCGAACCCGACGATCGATTGCGTGGACGTCTGTGCGTGGCGTACCGCGGGCGGCAAGAAGGTCTGCCTCCAACACAGCACTACGTGTAGTGCTTGGTTGTTTGACGTCGCAGTGGCTCACTGTGTGCTGATAGGGATGCAAGCTGGCGGCGGAGGCTGCGCCCGTCGTCGTCCTCTGCCTCGGCGCGGACGTCGAGCTCACGTTCTTCCACCACCAAAGCACCGCGGCGGACCGCATGGCCCCAAGCGCCGTTGGCGGCGCACCACCTGACATGGATGAGATCCCGATTGACGTCCTAGAAGAGTCCGTAGACGAATCCTTGTCTGCCCTCGTCCAAGGCGGGTCCATCGGTGCAGAGACGGGCCCCTCGCGCAAGGCCCCGAACGTCAACGGTCAAGGTACGCGGTCTAGGGCGAAGAGTGCGAAGGAGGTGTTGATGGTCACGCTCGTGCACGGGGACATGCTCGTCGTCAGCGGCGACGTGCTGGAGGTATGTCCTATCGCTTCGCGGCAACGGTTTGGACTTGTGCTGATTCCTCTTGACAGTACTCTATCAAACGGACTGGGATGAGCATAGGTCGGTTGACGTCTTGTTCGTGCTGGACTCCGTTTTGACATCCCTTGTTGCGCAGTGCTGTTTGGGACACGGTAGTTCGCCATACGCATCACCTCACGGTTGAAGGCGGCTCAACGGTTCTGCGTACCACACAACTCGGCTCGCCCGTGTACTGGTATTTCTGGCGTACAGCGTTCATCCCAAGTCCAACTGGACAAGGATATTGATGCGGCGAGGAGCATCCAGACGATGTCTACCTGTAGTACGGACGGGATGAGGTGATCCTACCTGAACGTCTTCCGCTTTCGAGACTTCTCTACTCGCCGCATTTACCATATGAACCCATTCAGACGTCTGCTGTCACTCACGCGGGGCCTCTCGCTTCTGGCGAATCATCTTATCGAGGGTGCAGTGAGGGAGCGAGTCGGACTTCCGGCAAATCCAGAGGGTGCATGATCACGGAGGAATTCAGTCCTTTACATGTTCGTCTGTCGTACATTGTGGTTATCGATACGCTCTTCTCTTTAGGCTGCAGCATACATCCCTCGTGATCCGGGCGGACATTACAATGTCGTGTAGTTTCTTCTTCCGCTGTTTCTCAGGTCGTGGTGACTCAGGAGAGGTTCAATGCCATGTCCCAGAAGTTCTTCTCCAGGCCCGTGCACTGATCCCAAATTGCGCACCACTCTCCGTACCGAAGCGTAGTCGGAGGGTCCGCTGTCGCGAGGGACTCGATCGTCTCTAGCGATCATGGTACATGTCAGTCTGGTTGTCTTACGTGGCTTTGGGGACATCGAGATACTGACTGAGTCCGCGCTTCACACCAGCCTGATAGTCCGGCCCGGAGTAGTCCTCGATCCACTTGCGGTAGATGTTACCCTCGAGCTTGACCCAGCTGTTTGGCTTTGCTGCTTCTCTCTTCAGCCACAGCCCGACCTCGCCGTAGCCGAGCAGGCATGCCGCGAGCGCCATGGTGAGCTTCGCGCTGTCGCCTGCCAACGTTGCGGCCGCATGAGCCCCCGTATTGAACAAGACCAGATGCGCCGTGACAGAAACGCACCTTGCAGCCCAGTGTCGATGATGTATCCGCCGTACGCCATAGTCGCGGGGGACTCGGGCGTGGCGGCGAGCTCGGCGTCGGAGATGCCCCATTGTGCGCAGACGCCCTTGTGGCTTGTGACCTCGGTCACGATGCTCAAGATGGACTGCGTCGCAGCCTGGATGGCACTGTACGTCGACGATTTCGCGGCGAGGAGGCTGATGTTGCACATCTTTGAGCATGCCACGTACGCACTGCTGTGCTGTGGTGCGAGAGCTTACCCGTAGGCGCGTGCGTAATACTTTAGATACAGATAGTCTTGTCTGCGATTGTATTCAGCTTCAGTGGCTATGACGAAAGACCATGTGGGCGTGTTGCTACACGTACTTGATGAAGTGGATGAAGCATTCCCTCGGGAGAATGCCCTTCCCAAGTTGCACCACAAAGTCATGCTCGACATACGCCTTCCATTTCTTCGCAGATGACTGGATCAGAAGACGTGTAAACGGATGCGGATTACTCGCTGTCGGTCTGTGATGCTGAGTGAGTGTATAGTTCAGGGCCGACCGGCAGACATGCTCACGGGGGGACAATCCGTGGTAGGATGCTGTGGAGGTGGTTGAGCGGACCATGTCCTTGGCCGACGGGGAATGCAGTTTCGATCCCAATGTGTGTGAAAGACGTCGCTTGGCGAGTCGCCTCGACCACTACGTCATAACGTCAATGAGCCGACACTGGTTACCAGGGAGTATGATCGCTTACGGGTGTTGCCTTTCCCGAGTAAGGAAGCGATTGCTGCGGAAAGTGTACACCCGGTGCCGTGAGTGCTGGAGGAATCTATCCTCGGGCTCACGAACAGCGTCACTCCGCTTTCCTCGCGGAGGACATCCACGACCAGAGGCCACGTCGAGAGGTCCCTCTCATGCACTTGCAGGATCTCCATGTTGTCGAGGAGCAGCTCCTCCCGCACGACAGACACTTCGGGCTGTGCCGCCACGATCTTGTCGACATCTGCAAGGGTGTACTTGGCATGGCCACCTTTAAGGAGGACGGCCTTGGGACCGAGCCCACGCAACTTCTCTGAGGCGTTGAGCAGGTCCTCAAGGGTATTGATCGTAATTGGGATGTTCTTCTCTGAGAGTATCAGCTCCGCTTCGCGCTTGTTGGGCGTGATAAGCGTTGCAAGGGGACAGAGCTCGTCGATGAGGACCTGCACCGCATCGGGCGCGAGCAACGTGTGTCCGGACTTCGAGACGCAGACCGGATCAACTACCAGCGGTGGCACGCTCCGTGCGTTGGCGTAGTGGGACTTGAGCGTTCGGGCGACGGTGCGAGTGTTGTTTGCATCGAACAGCATGCCGGTTTTGATCGCGTGGACCTCGATGTCGCTCAGAACGGAAACGAGCTAGTAGAAACAGTCGTTATCCGCCGGTTTACCGCGCTTGATAAGAAAACTCTACGCACTTGTTTCTCCACAAACTCTGGCGGTGAGGGGTGCACACCCTGCACGCCCGTGGTGTTTTGTGCGGTCAGTGCAGTGATCACGGACATGCCGTAGCAGCCAAATGCGGTGAACGTCTTCAAGTCTGCCTGTTTGTTCCTTATAAGCGTCATCATATTTGAAACGCGTAGGCACGAGATATCTGAGACTAGCCGCCAAGGATGGCGACGCTCACTTGAATGCCCGCCCCACCACTCGAGTCAGACCCTGCAATGGTCAGAAGGGCCGGCGGAATTGGGTTGTCAGCCATTGCGCGTCCTGCTCCGCCGAGTACTGTGGGGAGACGATGGTGGGAGGAGTCAAGAGGGAGGCGGCCTGTCGTGGATTGGGTTCAGCCGAAGTAGGCTCGGTGGCTGCTCGCGCTGAGCTCATCGGACCGGACAACTTAGCTTCGCTGAACTCAGCGCTCAAGCGCTCACCGCCAAAAGTCACAGCACTACCACTTCCAGCAAAGATTGAATGTTGAACAGCTCTGATGAGAATTGTCAAGGTGAGTGAGGCGCTTGAACGGGTGCGCGTGTACTCACAATGAGGCCCCTCCTACTGGCAACAAGCAACAGTAGTGGTGTGCCCAGTTCCGTGCCATCACGCTGGCTCCGCTGCACCCGGGCCGAGGAAAGGAAAGAAAGGAAAGATGTATGATGAACCCCAACATTGTGAGTGAACGATGGATTCTCTAGAGAACGTCCCATGAAATGTACAGAGACACCTGTGATTGTCCTTCAACGATCCGTGTAGAGCGTACCAACACCCACCAATTAGGTGACACATGCGTACCCGTGTCCACCGAACGTAGAGCTACTCCGTGAACTTGATCCCCAAGATGATGGACTCCACCTCGCGGCAGGGCTATCACCAGGGAACTCCAGACATACATCGACGGCATAGAAACGATGTATGTCTACGCCTAACTCGGCGGTTAGTGGATGGTCGTACCCATCCCAGGCGATGAACTGCAAAGAGACACCAGCGGCACCCTCGACGGGTGCTGGGAAAACCTTCGACCCGTTCTCCCATTGGTCGACCCAGCCTCCGTGGGCAACGCGCACGTTGTCTCCGAAGAGGTCTAACATGTCCCCCTGCGCAAGTCGATCATCAGCATCATCGTGTCTCCGGCTCTCGAGGAGGCACAGTGCCGAGCAGTGGCTCACCTGAGCTGACTGGACCGCCTCCGACCTGATTCCTGTCCACGATACAGAGACGCAAAGCCCAAAACGGCCCTTGTCCGCAGCCGAGGACGCAAACACCTCCAAGGCGATAGTCTGCGTCTCGTGGCACAAGGTGAAGGTGTGGCGATCGTCGACAGACAAAGGCAACAGCACCGGCCTCATCTCGCCCCCGTCCTCGACGACGACGTTCGCAACGACGCCCATATCCCGGAAGTGCGCGAGCGTCCAGCACGGGAGCGCGATCGCCCATACTCTGGGTAAACCGCTGCCCGGCGTTGTCTGCAGGGGCCGCGCGGGCTCGATCGTGTCCGGCTCGAGCTGGAGACGTTGAGACGGGATGCAGATGTCGCGCACGACCGAGGACGCGCGGCAGCGCGGGTCGCTGAAGACGGCCGGGTCGATCATGAACATGCGGGGACGAGGGGCCAGAGCGGTGTGAACTGCTACACCGCCAAGGAGGTGCCTCGAGGTCGAGTCCTGGGGAGCGAGGATGAGCGCGGCGATACGGCCGTAGGCGTCCCGACAGGCCAGGACGGCGACCTGCACATCGACCGCCGGCTCATTCCAGCATGGCAGAGTGAGTGTGAACATGGGAAGCGAGGTGCGCACGCCGTAGCTTGTGGAAAGGTGCAGCGGTGGATTCAAGGACGGCAGCGCCAACGAGCGCGCGACATCCCCCAGGGGCAGGGACGCCATGCTCGATGCGCCTTTGAAATCTGCTGGGCGCGTGGCGAAGAGATATGCCCCTGGATGCGCGCGGAGCGCTTCATCCGGAATCCGCTTGTGCAAGGTGACAGCGTCGAGAGACGGGAGGGGCAGAGCGGGGCCCCACGCGAAGAGCGACTGGTCGGGGATGCGCTTCATGATCTCCTCCTGCAGCCGGACGAACGCCTGGCGGCCCTCGCCGTATATGACCGCCATGCGGACGCCGAAGATGCCCATGAGGCAGTACGCCTCGTCCTCGGGCCGCGTCGTCGCCCGGTGCGCCGCCCAGGACATGCGGCGCGCGACGCTCACCGCGTGCAGCGGGCGCGTGCGGAGAAGGACTTGGACGTCGATGCCGGTGACCTCCGCGAGGACGGGCGCGAGGCTCGCCTTGGTGCCGACCATGCGCCAGTCGCGCGCGAGGAAGACGTTCCCGTACGGCACGACGAGCTCCTGCAGCGTCCACCCGCGCGTGAACCACCGGCTGGCGCGGAACGCGGAGCGCGGCGCAGCGGGGTCGTCCGCGGCGGAGACGTCAGAGAGGAAGACGTAGCAGACCTCGGCGTGCGCGTACCAGTCGAACATGGAGTTGACGGCCTCGGATAGCTCCGCGCTGCTCGTCTTGTTGATGCAGCAGGTGTCGACCCACGCGTACGGGAGTCCCCGCTCGCGAGCGTAGTCGCAGCAGCCCCTGATCTTCGCGCTGAGCTGGCTCCGGATGCATTCGAGAAGCTGAGGGTCGTCTGCAGCGGGCGGGACTTGAAAATGGCTACGGGCGTTCTCCTGGATCGCTTGCAGATCCTAGGCATCGTACCGCATAGCTTAGTGTGTGACAGCTCCTACACGCACTCTGATAAACATACCTGGAGGTTCTGCTCACCCTGCGGATCCCAACAGTGCGAGAGGATGGCATAGGCTACATGGGATGGATCCTGCTGAAAATGCAGCTGGTACGTTGTCGTGTTCAACAACCACATCGTACCGCATGCGACAGACACAGGCTCTCCACACGGCCGATGTTCACGGTGAGGGTGTGATTGAGAGGTTGGTTGGAAAGCATTGTAGGACAATGACCGAGGGATTTATCCTTCGAGGATAGAGTTCAGAGTGCGCAGAGATCCAGGCGCCCACGGCCGATAGTTGTGCTGTACAGTCTTCCCGAAGCATCCTCCAGCTATTCGATGTAGAGGCTATGTGCAATCTTCCAAGCAAGGGTCGCGCCCGGTGTCTTCGAGTCGGAGATGACGAGGGCGAACCTGTACCATAGGAGCGCTCGAGCTGAGGACGGACCCAGCTAAGACCCGAGAGGACGAACGCAAGGCCCGGAAGAAGAGAGTAAACGAGCGTACCAAGGAATTAAATGGACTTGACTCAAATGGCCCACCATGTTTGCTCTGCTTTTCAGCCCCCGCTGATCGTGCATCACACGCACGCGCTTGCCGACGCCCGCCGTCCGGCGTCTGTCGCGCGCCCCCTCGCGCGAGGTCGCGCGGGCCCTTCTCCTCACGCGTCCGCACGCAAAATGCATGCATTTATCTTGAAATATTCATTGACCAAGCGCCCACATGCACCGCACCAGTGCTCGTGGTGTACATATTTACAAATAACTACAATGGTTCGGAACGTTCCCGATACCTACAACCGTAAGTCCCGGATGCGACTGGCTCATTGCGCTGACGCGCGTTCATACGAGGCATCGTTCAGCGCGCCTTTGCATATTCAACTGCTTGAGAATCCCGCTTAGCTGTGTCTTCGCTAGCTGCGCATAGCGCGGATCCAACTTGCCGCGATATCCCTTGAAGAAATCAAGAGTGCGCGACAAGAAACCCAACGCGGCTTCAGGTGTCAGGGTCTCCACAATTGTCCGGAATCCTTGATGCTGACGCCGAAGGCATCCAGCTCCTTTTCAACATGGCAGATTGTCCAGCTCCTTTTCAAACTGGCAGATTGTGCAGCATTGAGGCATATTAACCGTTAAGCGAGTCTCAGAGTCAGAAGAGTCTTGTGGGATCCACAATAGATTTGCGACGCCTCTGGTGGGTGCCGTGCGTGCGCGACTATGTGGGCGCTTGATCAATGAATATTTCAAGACCTCGCGCGAGGGGGCGCGCGACAGACGCCGGACGGCGGGCGTCGGCAAGCGCGTGCGTGTGATGCACGATCAGCGGGGGCTGAAAAGCAGAGCAAACATGGTGGGCCATTTGAGTCAAGTCAATGAACAAAGCAAGAGGCAACGTGCACCGTGGGATTTGACGGTGCTGATCTCAACACACGTGACTGACACGTGGGGCCTTCAACTCACTATCACATGGGGAGGTTATTACTACAGATACCGCGGTTGAATTACATTGAGTCTTTCTTCCAAGTTTCTGGAGAGTCCTCAGGTATGGTCGTCAAGAGGTAACCCTAAATTCCGCTACGCGAGTCCCGCGGCGTGCACACACTCGTTCAAAGATACATAGATGATACTAGAAGCCAGTGGTCCCACTGTAGTCCGGCTCCAGTGTCTTCGCTGTCCCTTAATATTCATTTTTCGGGGCCTGAATCATTTCCGAAACCTCAAGAGACGCCTCCAGCGCGAGGGTACATCTGCGCATATGGGGCGCAAAGCGGTGAGGTGGTATTCATCCTCGCCAGAGCTACCCTTGAGACCGAGGTTGTCGATAGAATTATTGTAGGCCCCCGACTCATGACCGCTAGGACGCTCTCAATTGTATACGCGCAGCTGCCAGAATTGTGATAGGACAGACGCACAGCCGCAGTGACACCGCTAGCTGCGGCTCCCCCGAGTATCGAGAATCATGAGCATTGATACCCTGACTTCCGGACACAACACATCCCGATGTCGATTAGTCAGCAAGTCGCATTGTACTGTATTGCCAAGGGTATCAAGCACACGAGAGGAACACACAAAACGTCAGACGCGCACCGCACCGTGTCCAACGCGTACAACGGGCACAGCACGGCCACCCCAAAGCATCTAAGCCTCCACCGGCCAGCCGACAGGCACAGCCGCCGGCCAGTCCCCGACGCCCGACCCCCGAGCGAACCCACGCCTCAGCCGAAGTACTGCAGCATGAGCCACGTCGCGCCGAGGCCAGTGAGGATGACAATCGCGAACGCGGTGCCGACGTAGAAGAAGAGCTCGCCGGTGGAGGACTGCGCCGGCTTGCGGTCGCGGCCGTCGGTGAGAGCGTCCGGGTGCTTCTCGCGGAACTCCTGTATGCGCTTCTCGCGCGCGAGCTCGCGGTCGCGCGCCTGCCCGGCCTCGACGACCTTCGTGCGCGCGTCGGAGGGGTCGAACTGCGCCTGGCCCGACACGCTGCCCAGCTGCACGAACGACGGGTAGTGCCGCTCGCACCACTGCTCGATCTGCGTGTGCGGCGCGTCTGTGGTGAGCGCTATTGGAGCGGGCGAACAGGCCGGCGCTTACCTTGCCGCATGCGACGGACAGCTTGATGAAGTTGGGGTCTTCGGGGACGGCGCGGGCGTGGATGCGCCGTGAATAGTGGCGGAAGATGTACGCGACATCTCTTGGGTTTGTCGATCGCATGATCAACTGCCAGAAACAGTATGAGTACCGTCCCTGGACAGAGAGTCCCGGCGTGCCTTACCGAGGCTGCCTCCGCCCGGCGGATTTTGATGTGTTTGTGGAACATGCTGTAGTTCATAAAGCAGAGCTCGAGGGTCGCCATGGCCATTGTCTGCGGGATCGCACAGAACGTGAACACGCTCTGGTTTGTGAGCAGCCGAAGGTAGTCGAGCGAGTCGCACGCGTGCCCGAGCACGTCCACGACGAGCGCGCTCTGGACCCACAGCGCCTGCGTCTCGTTGCCCGGCTGGTACATTTCCGACATCTCCTTGAACGGCTGCCCGCCCGCGGCGTCGGCGAGCGCCTTGCTCCCCCAGACCTCGCGCGGCCAGAAGTAGCGGTGGTCATCGGCGTCCTCGCGGAAGTCACGGATGATGTTCGTCTTCTGGAGCATGATGCCCATCGAGTTCGAGAGCTCGAGCTGGTCGCCGAGCCATGACGCCTCCTTGCCCGACGCGGACCAGAAGCGGGTGAGGCCTTCGCCGACGAGCCCGGCGACGTAGTGGCAGTAGAGATTGTACTCTTCAACGGTCTCGACGTAGAGACTGTCCGACGTCGCGGCCATGTGGGCGTAGTCGGCCATGCCCATCTGCATCTTCTCGGTGACATCGAGGATGATGTCGACGTACCTGGGAATCGTGCCGCAGACCTGGTTAGCGGACTTGCCAAAGTGGGAAGGAAGACAGGGGCGCACTTGGGATCGAGGTGCTTGAGTTCCTCGGTCACGACGGTCCACTCGACGAGCAGTTGCCGGTCCTTCTCCTTGGGCCCGTTCTCGGTGAAGGTCCAGCCGTCCTGGGTCGCAATTTTGGTGAAATTGCGGAGGAGCGGCTGCTTCTTCTCGTCCGGAATGCTCATGTCATCCTCTATTGTGTCCAGGCCGCGCAAGAAGAGGTAGAACAAGCAGACCTGTCAGACAAGCTGTGAGCATCTGTTGGCCATGAGCGGCACAAGTTGGCGTCTTGCTGGCACACGATAGTATGCGATGGAGTAACCACGACACGTACCACTCTTGCCAAGTCGCCCTCGAGCTCCTTGATGACCCCAGAGAAACTCCTGCTGGTCATGTCGAGGAACTCCCAACATCTCCGCATGGTCGCACGGTCCCATCCTGACGTCGCGTGTTCCGAGGGCGCAGTGATGTCCCTGAGGGGTTCGTGCCACACCTTGTACTGCACGAGCGTGCGGAACTCGAGGGGATGGGTGAGGAGGAGGATGAGCAGGGACGCGGCGCTCATGACGGCTGGTTTTTTGTGGGACGAGCGCGGGCGGGGCGAGGAGGGCGTCCTGGACGGTGATGTGCGCGACTTAAGAGAGGCAAGGCGCGGCTGTCGCTCTCCACACACACACACGAGCTGAGACCGACTGGCTCCCATTTCTCGCCATCCCGCGGTGGTACGACTGCCCTCCCGCCCACGTGACACGTGTCCTCACAATCTTCCCCGGCGCGCCCGGCGCCTCAGCCCGGCTCTCTTCTCTTCTTGGTTTTCTTCCCCGAACTCTGCACTCGACCGCGATGGACGCCGCGCTGACCCCCCCGCTCCGCGTCCAGCCTCTCCGCGTCCAGCAGCTCTCCCCAGACGCTGCCCAGCAACGCTTGGACAACTTCCTCCAGACCTTCCGCGCTCGCAGCCTCGCCAAGAACGCAGGGGAGAGCACCACGTCCGCGCAGCTGCACAAGCTCGCGGACGCCCTGAGCGAGGAGTATGGGAAAGCGCGATAATGTGAGAAGTCCCTCGATCTGCTATCGTACTCCTTTATGACTGGCAAGACAAATATATTGCAGTGCGATCCCACGCGTTATTGAGACGATCCACTCTGACCAATACATCCCGCATGCCTTTTGCGCGACGATCTCCTTCCGCACGGTCCAGGCACGCGGAGGGCGTTCGCGTGCCGCGGCTGGCGACATCTCGTCTTCGGCCTTCGGCGCGGCCGCACGTTGTCTCTCATGACATTGTCATCCGATTACTGGCACAGAAGTGGTACGTGTCGAGTTCGGTCCCCGTTTTTCCGTTCGTAGGATGATCCGTTATGTTTTTATTTGCACGTCAGTCTGAGGGCCGTCAGGCCCGAAAGATGACAATTCGCATATCTGACCTTTCGCTCATGCCTTCGCGATGCCTTCAAATGCTCACCGTCTCACTCTAGATCTCGACGGGTTTTCTAGGCAGACCTCACTTGTGCTCGCGAGCTGGCCGTTGTTCGAGGCTCAACCTGACACTGTCCGCTGGTGATATGCTGTTCATATCGTTTGGAGTAGTACCCGCAGCATGCAGGTGTATATCCTGGGACCAAAAATTTCTTGTATCAATCACATTCGTGACCACAACGATCCTTGCCCCATCCAATAAAAGCTTACTGTTTGTCTTGGAAGGGCCTGGCCGGGAATTGAACCCGGGACCTCCTCCAATATTGCTGAAACACAGCCCTAAGAAGGAATCATACTACTAGACCACCAGGCCAATAAAATGAGTCCTTCGCACATAGGTGCGTTCAGTTGCCAAGTCGCACAGAGAGACGGTCGGAACTGCAGTAAGGGCGGCACCGGGCAGGACCTACATGCGTACAGCTATGTGGCACAATGACTGCTTGGGGTGCCACTGGCAAGCGGAGTAGTCACAGCGTCGACAGTGGCAAGCGTGCGCCTCCGACAGCGACGGTTGACGCGCCTCACTACTCTGACGCGGCTCAAATGCACGTGGGCGCGTCACCACATCTCACCTCATGCGACGCGCCCTGAGCCATCAGCTGCAGTGATCCCGCTGCCGCTTTGAGCGGGTGCCTCGCCTGCGCGCTGCTCGCCCTCTTGGCCCATGGACGGGCTGCGTACGTGCGTGCCGTTGGCACCGTCTGGCTGGCGGGACTGGTCGAGATGCGCGGAGTATTCAGGGACGGGATAACGGGATATACAACTTGATGCGCGATTGGCCGACTTGTATTGGGTGACATCGCGACAAGGTTCGCCGAGCCTCACTTGACCCGGATGGCCAAGCGCGAGGGACCCAGCGATTGCATGGACGAATTCTCTCGTACAGCGACTTGGATGAGTGTGCTACATCGTCAGGGACCGGGAGCGACGCGGGTACGGCCGCAAGATACAATAACAACTTCTACGAACCGACTCCGATACAGCGCCCACAGAGCCATCGCGGGCAGTCCAATGTTGGTACACTTTCAGGCTTCCAGGGACACTTTCGGCCCATGCTACTTCACTCCGGGCTCTCCCCTTTGACGCTACAGTCCGAGTGCGTGAGCGGAGAATAGCCCGTGCTCGGCGACGACGACGGTGCGTTCCGCCGCGGGGGATCCCCCAACGGAGCACGCGCCGGCCCAGGCCGTGCGCCTTGTAACGTCGAGGAATGGAATGCGAGGAACCTCGGCGGCGCAGGCGGCGGGCCGCCGTAATCTCCGCGCTCGGCCGCGTCGGCGGGCTGCTCCAGGCGGTCGCCGAGACACTTGCCGCCGTCGCCGTCCTCGTCGCACTTCCGGCGGCGCTTACGCTCGTTCTCGCGGAGGCGCACGCGCAGGCCGTACATCGACAGCAGCTGCGACAGAACAGAGCAAACGGTCGGTGCGTGTGTGGGTGCGGGCAAAGGGACGGAACAGCCGCCGCGGCGTGTGCGCGAGACGGGCGAGGGAGGGGGTGGGCCCGCACCTTTGTGAGCTCGGTCGACGGCCGGAGGCCGGGGAAATCCTTCGTGGTGTGCACCCGGAACGCGCCGCCGTAGCACTCGGCGAGCGCGGGCTGGTGCGGCGGGGCCGCGCGGTGCGAGAACACGTTGAACATCCGGAAACGCAGGATGAACGTGCCCACGCTCTTGACGGACAGGTCCTGCGCGCGCCTGGCTGTGAGCCCGGGCGGGGCGGACGGAGGAGGGCGAGGGGAAGGCTTACCGAGAAGACGCAGATGGCGCTCTTCTTCCCCTTGTGGTCGATGATCGAGCTCTGCATGACCGTCAAGCCGGAGAGGAGCGTTGTGCACTTTGAGCTCTCGCGGACGGGATACCCGCGGAACCAGGTGACGATGTCAGGATCGACTGAGGGTGACTGGAGGGACCTGACCGTGGGGAGCCCGACATTCGATGTCGTTTCAGGGTTGAAGATGTGCCCTCGTAGTGGTGGAAGAACATTGCTCGTTTGCGTTGGGGGAGCGAACGGGGTTTGAACGCGAGGTCTGGATTGGTCCACGGTGCCGCACGACTGACTTGGACTGGCAGATTCTGTTGCCGCCTCCTCAGGACGGAGCAAGGGATGGGGAGGTCCGTAGTCCGGCTCGTCTTCGTGGTGCCAATAGCCGCCCGGTTCCGCACAGGAAGCGGGGACAGGAAAAAGATCGACATGGCATACGGTACCCAGCATCTGCCAGCAGCGGGCTTAGCACACGATGAAGGTAGGGAGGAAGCACCGACCGCTGTGTCCGGGTCCAGGTCGTGTTCGCACGTCGTGCCCCCAGGCGTGCGCACGACGTCGAAGAAGCGGCAGAGGACGACGGGCGGGGGTCGAGCGCCCGTTTGTCCTTGATGGCGTATCTTGTAGGGCGGGCATGGCAGACACACACTCAGGTCGGATCCCACACGAGACAGCCGGGCTCGGAGAACGTCAGGTGCGTACTTGCGTCCGTGGTCTGCCTTCTGGATCTCCTCCAGCTCCGCGCGGATAGTGTGGCCGGCCATGAAGCCCGTGGCGAACGCGACGGGCTCGCCCGGCAGGATACCGATGCTCCGGGTGGTCTGCCGAGCAGACGTGCGGCGGCGCGGTGAGCAGACCGGGTCGAGGGCGAGAAGCGAGTGCTCACCGGGAGCGCGCGGGCCTCTGCGAACGGACGGAGCATGGACGGGGTGGTCAGTGTGGATCTGCGACCGGGGCGTTGGCGGGGGCAGGAGCACCGCAGGTCGGCGGGGAAGCGCGAGAGGGGCCGTCGTCCTGGCGCACGTACGCCGGCCAGTGCGAGGCTTTATACGACAGCGCCGTCCGCGGTTTTCTCCCCCTCTGGACCCACCCGAGGGCTGTATGGACGTAGTTTCTTAGTCACCAGAGCGGTTCGTTAGGCACACACCGTCTTGGTATCTCTCTTGCCTCTTTCATCCCCGCCCACTCCTCGATCGAGCGCGCGACTCGCAGCCACCACGAGCGCAGTCCGCCGCTCGCCCGCAGATCGTACACTGGCCGATTCGCTCAGATAGAACCTGACGACCTGGTCTGTGGTCTAGGGCGGTCCCCTCTTCCCCTTCCTTCACGCGCTCTAGTAAGGCCCAGGTTCGGGCCCAACAGCTATTTGCAGATCCCGTCCGCGGCGCGCGAGTGCCTAGCCAAGAACGGACCTGTCGTCGATCACTGACAGTGAACAGCAGACAGTTGAGTGGTGGATGGCGTTCGTCCTAATGGACATCTTAAATAGAATACATCCCGAACAGACACGCACCGAAGACTACCCGGCGTCGAGGAATCATATACAAAACCATGCGCGAATGAGACGAAACTGATACCACAGTCACCGACCACGCACGCGACTATCCGAGGGCTATACGCGGATTCTCGACACTCAAAGTCCTGCGGGCCTGCTACTTCTTGCGCTTCGACGCTGGGGCAGGAACACAACGGTCAGCAACACCGTCCGGCAGAATCCGCGCGCAGACACTTACGCGCACTCTGCGTCGCCGCCTTGCGCTTCTGCCCCGCGTGCGCCGCCGGCTCCTCTGGCGCCTTCCCCTTCTTCCCCTTCCCGCCCTTCGCGGGCTTGGGCCGCCGCACGCCGTCGAGCGGCACGGGCGCGCCCGGGTCCGCCGCGCACTCCGGGCAGAACCACTCCCCGTCCGGGACGGCGTCGAGCGGCGGGTCGAGGCACTTCAGGTGGTACGGGTAGTCGCACTGCGCGCGCGCTGCTGTCAGCCGCCGGATGCGCGTCCGCGGGGAACAAAGAGGACCCGACCTTATCACACTCCAGAGGCAGATCGTCGTCCCCGTTGTCGCGGTCGCACACCACGCATAGCTCTGGGGCCTCGATCTCGAGGGGATGCCGCGGCAGGTCAGAGTACTTCTCGTTCGGGCGCACCAGGAAGTACGTCGTGTTCTGACCGGCACCAATCCTATCGATCGCGCGGTTGTCAGATATGGTGCAGTGGCCTTGGGCACAGGAGACAGAACACGTACTGGAGAACGTCGATCCCAGTCAACGGTTTGTGTTGCAGGGGTTTTGTCGAGCTCTTCGGCTCGTTCGGACCCAGACCAAGCTCGCCTTTGAGGCATACGTGAGGATGAAGCTGTGTGCCACAAACTGCAAGGCTCCTCCTCACCGTTTTGCGCGCCCTGGCCGAAAGCGATAGTCATAACGCCGTCTTCCTCCTGCGCAACCGCCCAATGCGTCACGCCTCCGCACGCTGCATGTATGATCTTACAACCCCTGCGAATCGTGCGATGAGCATCATGACGAGGAGAACCGTTAGATAACGCCACGGCTCTCACATGATGTCTTGGATGAACTTGAACGTCGAGAACGGCTGCCCGCCGGATCCTGCGGAGCCGTGGTCAGATGTAGTGCCTCACAGCATCGGGGCACGCCTCACCATCTCCGGTATTCTTCCACTTCCCGGCCATGTAGTACATGCCTTGCTTGTCGATGACGACCGAGTTCGACGGTCCGGCGACGATGTGCGCGCCCATCGTGATCTCGTTCGGACCCGCGAACTGCACCAAACCAGGGTTAGCAGCTGGCGATGTGCGAGCGGCACTGCACGGCTTACTTGAGGGATCATCTTGGGCACGAGCGCGTCCTGCTGGTTTCCCAGCCCGAGACGGCAGTACCCGTTGTACCCCCAACCGTACACACGTCTGTCCGCCGGAGAGAGCAGTCAACGAGGGCACGTGCGGATGCAGTGAGTAGAGAACGGCGCACCCATCACTGTCGAGCGCCAGGGCGTGCTGCGGGCCACATGCGATCTGCACGATCTTGCGTTCTGCGAGACCCCTCACGAGGACTGCACGACGACGAGACGAGTTAGAACGCGCACACCAACGTGTCCCCGCACACGGAACAGCACTCACTCGGCTCCGTCTCGTAGTCGAACGCGGACTTGCCCGCGGACACGATCCGCTCGCCCGCCTGGCCGTTCGCGAGCTGCCCCTTCTCCTCGCTCCCGAACGCGAACACTGCACGGGGCGGACGAAGAGTCGGCCTGCGTCCGCCGTCCACACATAGCCCCGCCGGACAGACGCACCTTTCCCGCTCTCCGTGAGAACGACGGAGAACGTCACGCCCGCGGCGGCCTGGACGACCTTCTCCTTCGCGCCGCCCAGCTTGGGGCCGTTCACGAGCTTGTAGGACGGGATCTCCGCACACGCCGAGTGGCCGCACTAGAACGCGCGTCAGGGTGGGTCGACTGGGCCCTCGCCCGCGCTGCTGTGCGGGAGAGGGGGGGGGGGAGGGAGGGAGGGCGAGGGAGGGCGAGCGGACGTACCTGGCCCGCCTGGTTCGCCCCTGCGCTCCATAGCTGTCCTTCGCTCCCCACGAGAAGGGTGTGGTTCCGCCCGCAGCCGGCGTGCACGAAGCGCGAGTCTGGGGCCGCCCCGAGGTCCTGGGCGGCCAGCCGGCGCGGCGCGTTCTCGGAGATGACGTCCACGCCCGGGAGGCCGAGGCAGGACTTGTCGTTCCGCCCGAACATCCACGCGACGCCGTCGGTGTCGAGGACGATGCAGAAGCAGCTGACGCATGAGGTGTGGATCGACGCGGCCTTGATGTTGCTCAGCGAGCGCAGGATGTGCGGCTCGAGCAGGTCGGGGGAGGTCTCGCTGGAGCGGCAAGGGCGGGATGCACGAGAACAGAGGAGGGGGGCGAGCCCGAACTTAGTCTGAGTTACAGTGCGCGAGAGTCGAGCGTGAGTGAAAGAGACGCACGCGCTGCCGTCCTCCTGGCCCTTCTTCCCGCCCTTGTCCTTCTTCCCTAGTCGCGGCCTGCGGCGACAGCGTCAGCCTGGGGTGTCCGCGCGAGTGTCGAGTGCGAGGGCGCGCCGCGTGGGGTCGCGCGCGGGATGGCGGCAGCCACCGCGGCCGATCACGAACGCGAGAGTACTCACCAGTCGGTGCCACCGCAGATGAGGACTGAGGGGGCCAGAATTCACACTCAGCGCACGCTCAGACGAGAGACAACGATCAGCCGTACCTCTTCCCCATCGCTGCTCGGCGGGGGAGGCGGAGGGGGCTGGGCTAGAAGGCTTGGACATCGTTGCACCGCCGGAAGTTGGTTCGCGGGCGAGACGAGCGCGGTGTGACCCGACTCTGAATCGGGTCCGCGGCCGGACGCGCTCTCTCGCTACCCGCCCGGCCTGTCAGCGGGTGTGAGACTCACGCTCCGGCAGCCAACAGCGAACATTCATCGAGCTCAGCACACCCCCCGCCCCCCTCCGCCGTCGCTCTCAGCTCTCGCGCAGGGCTATCATACATTCTATTAGGCTATGCGATAGGGAGACCGTCCAAGAGCTGTACAAGAGGTATATCGAAAGCATGCAGTAAAACAAAACCCCCTCTGCAATCACCAGAACGCGCACCTGGAAGCGATGTTTGTCAGCGGCTGGAGGCAGAGACGAGAGGCACACGGGCGCACCATCCAGAGAAACATTGGCACAGGTTCTCCAGCGAGGTCGCCTGGATGATCAGCTTGTCGACTTGTGCCTTCACCGACAACACCTCGTCCGGGTTGAAATCTCGGCCTACGGACGCCTGTGTCAGTTCTGCAGAGATCGTCGCCGCGGATCATGACGCACCCGTGAGCTTATCCTGCACACGTCTGTACACGAACAACGCTCGCTCGTTCCGCACTTCTTGCGCTTCTGTGGCAGTGGCAGAAACTCAGCGCTGTCCCGGCAATCAAGCTGCGAACAGACTCACCATTCAAGATGTCGTTTTCGTCCGCCTTGAGCTTGCGGATCGGCGCCGTGGGATACGCGGATGTCCTAGCCAGATCTGTTCCGCGGCCGCTCTCGCCTGAGACATGAGACAGACACCCGTCAGGAACCCGGCGCACCCACACACACAATCGGCAAAGGCAAAGCACTTACTTTCCCCGCGACGCGCCTCCACATCCGGCTGCATCAGCCTCCAGTTGATCAGGGGGTCGTACACGAACGCCTCGAGCACGGCCATGAGCGACTCCTTGTTATCCCGGAGCACGCCCATGCTGATCTCGCACGTGTTCCGGAAGCTGCCCTCGATCCCGCTCACTTCCATCGCGTGCGTGAGCATCCTCGTCAGCCGGAACGGGATTTTCTCCGGGAACTTCTCGCGGTGCATGGCCACCTCGAAGCAGTCGCCGAAGTCGATGTGCACGACCTTGCCCGTCTGCCGCTCGAGCATCAGGTTGGACGGGTGCCGGTCGCCGAGGCCGAGGATGTGCCCGACCATGCTGTTCACGGCAAGCGAGCGGGTGTATGTCGCGCGGCGCTCGAGCCAGTGTTCCGAGTTGACGCTCTTCAGCCACAACACGCGGTACAGATCCTGCCCGGTCGTGTTCTCGAGTGCGTACTCGAAGACCTCGATCTTTTGGAGCAAGATCAGGTTCTCGTAATCCGGCGCCATCTATATCCGAGGTGACGGTAAGTTCATGAGGAACGTCAGTAAGTCACGGCGAAATCTACCTGGAGCATCAAGCGGTACTCGATGTTCAACAGAACCTTCCTCGACTCTCGGTAGTCACGGACGAGAACATGCAGCGTGTCACTGTCCTTGACCCAGCCTAGCAGACCTGCGTTGGGTGCCAGAGGAATGACTGGGAACCGCTGGATGTGGAGGCGTCGCTTGAAGCAGTCGGTATCCACCGCAAGCAGACCGTTGATCAGACTGAACAACTGCATGACCCGTTCGTCTTGCCGCAAGTCCTCGTGACCCTTGAGCAGGAACTGATGATCGTTTCCGTCACTGCCCTTGATGGTGAGACGTCGGGGACGTTGCTTGGAAGATATGACAGTCAATTTCGGGGCGAAGCTGGCGATCTTGATGATGGGCTTTCCGCTCTGGTATGTACCTACAGACGGGTATTAGGGACATCACATTCCTGATACCACCGCCAGAACGTACCAGGAACCGCAAGTTCGAGGTTCTTTGCCTTCAGCAGCTCGGGCGAGACGTACTGCAGATCGAGTGTTGTCAATTGTGGTAGCTGCTTCTCGATCTTCTTGAAGACCTGTGATGCACGTTTGCGTCAGGTCAGTCCATCTGATGTCCCTGGGAGTACTGACCCCGTAATAGATCTCCCAAGCCTTGTCCAGGTCCCTCCGTTCACCGTAGATGGTGTATCGCCGGCAGGCCTCTCGAGCGTCATGGAGATCACGGCCGAACACCTGAGTGAAGGAAATCTCTCGGGCTGTTTTGGGACCCTGTGCACAGGGTTAGCCATGACTTACACAGGCGGTGAATATGGGCACGTACAGCCTCCAACATGTCATGGAGTGGTTCCAGGAAGTTGATCATACCCATTGGGTTGTGATCGGTGTAGTACAGACGAGACGCCTCTTCGAGACC